>JAJEJO010005265.1:176496-270735 GCA_020662805.1 Glaucomys volans
TATTTGTTAAAATTTTATTTATTTATTTTTTTATTTACTTATTGATTCATTGAACACAAATGGAGTACAGCTATTGTTTCACTGGTTGTACACAAAGTAGAGTCACACCATCTGTGCTTTCATGCATGTACACAGGGCAATGATATCTGTCACACACTCTGTTATTGATTTTACCCCCCACCCGCCCCCACCCCTCCCTTCCCTCTATGCTAGCTATCTTTCCTCCATTCTTGACATCTTTCCCCCCCACATTATGCATCATCATTCATTTATCAGAGAGACTATTCGGCTTTTGGATTTTTGGGATTGGCTGATCTCACTTAGCATAACAGTCTCCAACATCATCCATTTACCTACAAATGCCATAATTTTATTCTTCTTTATGGCTGAGTAATATTCCATTGTGTATATATACCACAGTTTCTTTATCCATTCATCTATTGAAGGGCATCTAGGTTGATTCCACAATCTAGCTATTGTGAATTGAGCAGCTATGAACATTGATGTGGCTGCATCACTGAGGCAATCTGATTTTAAGTCCTTTGGGTATAAGCCAAGGAGTGGGATAGCAGGGTCAAATGGTGGATCCATTCCAAGTTTTCTAAGGAATCTCCACACTGCTTTCCAGAGTGGCTGCACCAACTTGCACTCCCACCAGCAATGTATGAGTGTACCCTTTTCCCCACATCCTCGCCAACACCTGTTGTTGCCTGTGTTCTTGATAAAAGACATTCTAATTGGGGTAAGATGAAATCTTAAGGTGGTTTTGATTTGCATTTCTCTTATAACGAGTGATGTTGAACATTTTTTCATAAATCTGTTGATTGCTTGTAGATCTTCCTCTGTAAAGTGTCTGTTCATTTCCTTGGCCCATTTATTGATTGGGTTCTTTTTTGAAAAACTTTACTTGCTAAAGTTATCTATTGTAATTTTATTTTATATATTTTATCACTGTTCATGCAGTGTTTTTGTGATGACTATTTAAAAATCATTGTCTAATATTTTTCTATGATATTAATTTTTGATGTTGGTGTCTGTTGATTATATATTTTTAAACTCATGTTGTGATTTTCTAGATTTTTTGGTGTCATGAGTGACTTTTTAAAATTAGTTCAAGGCATTTTGTATATTATGCTACATGTTCATTGATCCTCCTTAGATCTATTTTAGTAGGCAATCACCCTATTTAAGTTTAATACATAATTATAATCTACTTTTGTGGAGTAAGCAACAGTGAAAATTTAGTTCTCAAAGCCCTTGGAATTCTATACTGGTCTACTTTATTCTTCTTACTCCACTTGAGTTTCTACTGGATTTCTGGTAGTAGCACTTATGAGTATGGAAGGTACTTCCTTGTGTGGTTATGTGCCACTAGGTGAGTTTTGAGGAATGTCGGACTCTTGTGATCTGCTGTTTTCCATGTTCTGTGTTTCAGCCATCTGTTACCCATAGGTTTTTTGCTGTATTTCATCCTGAGCTGTTGGAAAGGAAACACTAACCTTGGTCATCTTTCTTTCTGTGTGGAAGGCCAGTGGCAGTAGTATCTGGGTGGCTTTCTGCCAGTTGGTAGATTAGGAGCCTCCAGAACCAATTACCCAACTGACACCTGATGGAGGATTGGGAGATGCCGAATTGGGATTCATTTTTGGCACTGGTTATAAGATTGAGTGACTCTTGCCCTGGGTCGCCTTCTGTTGCTGATGGAAGGCTGGGAAACATGAACCCCTCCAGGTACTGATGGTGGTTGAATACTATGCCAAGTATTATGGGTAGATTGAAGAAGCTTATTTTTTTATACCTTCATATTTATGCATTTTGTTTTCATTTATGTATTCTCATTCTATTTCAAATTTTCAAAATAATGAGATAATTAATTGGCTTTTAATCTCTTGCCCTTACCAATCTGATTGTGCTTATGCCATATAAAACAGTAATGCACCTATATATTTATATGTTCATATGTATGTATTTTTACATATATCTTTAACATATACATGTTGACATCATACATGTGTGATAGGTAGATATATGAATATACATACATATATATATATATGGATATATAGATTTCCATGTGTCACTCTATCCATCTTATTGAGTCTTAGCTAGGGACAATTAAGAGGAAAAAGAAAAATAAGTTTTAAAAAATTATGTCTTCCATCAAATTTGAATTGTTAGATTAGAGGAATTCAGCTATGACAGATGTACACAGATTTTCACTGTAGTACATAAGCACATGCCAATGACATAGTACTTGTATTATTTATAGAATAGTGTATACCTTAGTCTAAGAAAACTTCGAGTTCGCCTCAGAATCACTTAGAACTGGTTGAAGGCTCATATCTTTCAATGTTCCTATTCTTTTTTTAATTTGTTCTAATTAGTTCTACATGATAGTAGAATGCATTTTGACACATCATACATGAATGGAGTATAATTTCTCATTGTTCTGGTTGTGCATGATGTAGAATTACACTGATCATGTAATCATATATGCACACGGGGTAATAATGTCCAATTCATTCTACTATCCTTCCTACCACATAACCCTACTCCTCTCTTCACTCCCCTCTGTCAAATCCAAAGTACCTGCAATCTTATCTTAGTCTATCTTTGAAGAAAAAATTATGTATCCCTCTTGAGGAGTGAACACTGAGTGTTAAAATTACTCCCTCTCTGCTAGATAAAATGTGTATTTCTGTATTTTAATCATACAAGGAATACTTTGAAAATTCAAGATGATAGGTTCATAACTTTGATTCAGTGCTGGAATTCTATCTGAATCAACATCGACATCGTTAAAATACTTTTGCTATATCTATTAGAAAATTGAAGGCAAAGATCTTTATTGTTTATTTTTGAGCTATAATCAAGAAAGAAATCAAATCAAGTCTGGTTATTTTATTCATTTTATTATATTATGTTAACACATTTCTTTTTAAACAAATTGTAAATTTTTCCTAAATTAAAAAATACCAGTTTTGATTCAGAATTCATCATTTGTAATAACATTTTTAACAAATTTTAAAAATATATTTTAATATATCTTCTTTGGCTACTCCCAGAAATATGAGTTAACTGATGCATTTGATTATAGATCTCTGTAGGTAAGGAGAACATATGATGTTATCTTGTATACTGGTAAATTTTCATATATATGGCATCATTTTCAGGGCTAAAATACCCATTAGACAATATCCAAAAGCAAACATTGATTTAGTTTAAGAAGATTGCCTTCTCCCAAAACCTTCCACTAAACTTTAAGAGGTGCCATTCTAATGTTAGAAAGAAAATTGGACATTGCATTAAATTCTAAATTTAATTAGTAACTTTCTAAATCCTGAGAATTGACCAGAAATATTTCTCAAAATAATTGTACAATTTTATCTCACTAGTTTACATTTTCCAAAATGGTTGAAAAAATTTGTATTACATTGCATCACATTTAGAGTGAAATCATCTTGGCTTGGAATTTTCTTTGTGGTAAGGCCTTTGATAACAAAATTAATATATATATATGGCTAATTAAATTTTCTAATTTCTCTCCAATTTGGTTTGTGACACTTATTTATTCTAGAAAGTATTATGTGTTTTTATTTTCTAATGTCTAAAAATGCCAAGAATTATTCACAAGAATGTTGGACATTTGCATACATTCTGTGGAGTATTTTTTCAAGTATATTAACAACAGAAATATTGACTTGTTTATGTTATTGAAATATAAAAATACTTTACATATTGTGTATAGAATTCATGTTTCTGATATGTGTTAAGAATATATTCTCCTTTTTTTGCATCTTTCATCAAAATATTAGAAATATCTTTAAATTTGTATAGAAATAGTCTTCAGGTATTTCCATCTAGATTGCATAGAATCAATAGGTCAATATGGGAAAATTTTTATTGTCACTGTTGAATCTTTCAAATGACAATGGTTGATGATTTAAGTTTTCATTTTAAAAATTCACTTTAAATTTTTTTATCAAAATTTTGTGGTCTTGGTGGAGAAGTCTTGACATTTTAAAAAATATTTTCTAATTATTTTATTATACTTTAATGCAATATTATCTGATACATTTTAAGTCTTCAATTTTGTACCTAGCACATAAAAAGAGAAAAGATATTGGTTTTACATCCTGAGATCTGCTAAATTTATTAACTAGTTCATGTAGATTTGTCAGGATATTCTATGTAAATGATTGTGTAATCTCTGAGTAAATAGTTTTATATTTCCTTTTCTGTATGTTTGCTTTTCATTTTTTGTCTTGCCTTTTACACTATGAAGACATTCAGTAAAATGCTAAATGTGATTGTTTAGAGCAGATCTTATGTTTTATGGGAAAAATAATCAGTTTTTACTATTGAATTTCAGTTTTCTTCAGGCTTATCAGTTGAGGAAATTTCTTTTGTTCCTAGCATATTGAAAGTTTTCATTTTGTTTGGTTTCATTATAAATGGATGTTGAAATTTTATCAAATGCTATTTGAACGTTATTTGGGTTAACTATATTCTTTTTTCTCTATTATGTTATCAATGTGCAAATCACATTTCTTAAAAATTTTAATATTAAAGACAACTTTGGTTTTTGAATATACTATATTCAAATTTTTTGTATCCATTTAGCAAATAATTTGAATCTGTCACCTTGAAAGATACTTTTTAATAATTTTATTTCTCCTAGTGGATTTTTCCTATGATAGAAATTATTCACTCCCTCACTATTTTCTGAAAGACTTTATATATTACTTATAGGTTGTAGAGTGATGAATTTGACTATCTTCTAGAATTCTCCAGAAAATTCTATGGGCCTGGATTTTATTTGTGGGAACATTTTTGGGTTTTGTTTCTTTTTTTTTTTTTTGCAGTGTTGGGAATTGAACTCAGGGCCTTGTGCTCGTGAGGCAAACACTACCAACTGAGCTATATTCCCAGCCTGTGGGAACATTTTTGGTGAATTCAGTTTATATGTATTTATTTGATAATTAAATAATGTATACACACATATATGTATCTTCATGTTTTCTCTTTCATATAAAGTCAACTTTATATGAAGGTTGTATTCTTATATGTGAGTTGTATTTTTGTTAGTTTTTTTTACTTCATGTGAGTTGTCAAAGTTTTGTAGTAAATTTAATCATAATAGCGTTTTAATATCATTTTAGTGTCTGTGGGTTTATAGTTCTTTTTCTTTCTTTTATTCCTCATAATGATGAATGTAGTTCTCTCTTTCATTTGTTTCACCCTACTTATGTATTTTCTAATCTTATCTTCAAATCTTTTGTTTCTGTCTCCTGTATGTTATATATCTAATCTTTATCTTCTGAGAAAGAAGTTTATGAATTCTATTTTTTTAAACAATTAGGTTTTGTTTCACTGATTTTCTCTTTTGATTATCCATCTACTCTTTTATTAAATTTTACTCTAATGTTTATCTATTTTCATGTACTTAACCTGCTTCTGATATGTTCATCAACACAGGTTATTTAAATTCATGTTGACTAACTTCCATAGGTTTGTAGAGTCTTCCCAAATATATTTTTCTTATGGGTTTCTAATTAAATTTCATTTTAGTTATGGAGTATTTGCTCTTTAATTTCAATCCTTTCATAATCAGTGAGACTAGGTTTATGGTCTCATAGACAGTCTATCTTGTTCAATGTTGTAAGTACAATAGAAAATAATGTATATTATTCTGGTTATAAATAGTGTTCTATAAATGTAAATTAAGCCATATCATTTGATAGTGTTCAATTTTTCTATACCATAATTGATTTCATATTTGTCAAATACTTTGAGGGTAATATTGACATCTCTCAATTTAAATGTGGATTTGTCTGTTTCTCCAGTTTTATCAATCGACTAACTTATGCTGGTATAAATATTAAGTACATTCTCCATTGATTTTTAGTGTCTTTTTGTGAATCGCTCTTTTTTGTGAATCGCTCTTTTTATCAATATGAAATTAACCTGTTTATCCACACTAGTACATTTTTTAAAAAGTTCTTTACACACATATTATGTCACATACTTTATTTTTGAAGTTGTAATACTGGCAATTTACTCTCAGAAAATTTCAGATATGCAATGTATTAACTGTAGTTTCCATGATCTCTTGAACTTGTTACTCCTGCTCAACTAAAATTTGGTGTCCTTCATCCAATGTCTGTTAAATATTTCTGCCCCCAGTTTCTGGCAACCATCATTTTGTTCTGTTTGAGTTTCAGTTTTTGCACTTTATATATGTGATATTATATGACAATTGTCTCTCTGTGCCTGGCTTATTCCACTTAATGTAACACATACCATATTCATCCAAGTTGGCACAAGTGATTATACTTCCTTATTTTTGAAAGTCGAATAGTATTCCATTGTATATTTATACCACAGTTTCTTTAATTATCTAATGAAGGACATTTAGTTGGAATCCATACTTTGGTTATTATAAAAAATGCTGCAGTGAACATGTTAGTTCAAATATCTACTTGATATATTGATTTAATATCTTTGAAAATATTTATGGAGGTGGGATTGCTGAATTATATGGTACATCTCTTTTTAATTTGAAGAACTTTCATAATGTTTTTACCAATTTACATTCCCACAAGCAGTATTTAAGGCTTCTTTTTATACTTTTCTAACACTTTATTTTTTTGAAATAATAGCCATTCTAAAAGGTGTGAAGAGTTATCCGTTCTTGGTTTTAATTTTAATTTCCCTGATGATTAGTAATTTTAAATATTTTTCCCACTTACCCCCTGGCCATTTGCGTGTCTTCTTCTGATAGGCATAGATTCATATCTTTGTCCACTTTGTTATGAACTGAGAGAGGGGAACAAGGAGAGGGAAAGTGAGGGAAAGAGGAAGTACTGGGGATGGTTTGGAGAAAAATGAAATTGCATACATGTATGAATATGACAAAATGAACCCAATATTAGATATAACATTAATGCAATAATAAAAACATTATGTAGAATAAGTCAGACACAGAAAGACAAGCGTCACATGATCTCACTAGTGGAATTTTAAAAAGTTGAACTCATAGAAACTGGGAGTAGAATGGTGGTTACCAGAGGCTGGGGACAGTGGGTGCGGGGAGAGGGAAAGGTTGGTCAGTGGGTTCGAAGCCACAGTTAGACAGAAGCAAGAAATTCTGGTGTGGTGTTGCATAGAAGGGTGAATACACATTAATAATGTACTCTATATTTCAAAAAGCCAGAAGAAAGGATTTTGAAAATTTTCACCATAAATTATAAATATTAAAATGTATATGTATCACATGATTTAAACATTATACAATGCAGATGTGTATCAAAATATTACATGATATCCCATTAATATATACAACTTGTATGATCTTATTTATCAATGAGTATACATTTTAAAAATAAATTAAAAATGAATTTCAAGGAATTACACCTTAATTTCCAATAACTATTTCCTTTACTTCTTTCATTCATGTAGCATGAATATCATGTGTGCTAACTATAAGTCAAACATATTTCTATGTGTTTAAGACATAGCAGTGAAGAGAAATTATCCCCTACACACATATAGCTTACGTTTAATCAGAGAAACTGATTATATACAAATTACACATTATGAAAGTGTTAACTGCTAAGAAGAAAAGTAAGGTAGGGTAACAGTCATAATATGACTATACTTGTAGAATATATTATTGTACAAATGTGGGTCATGTTTGCAATTCAATTTGCAACTAAAAATGCATTTGCTTCAATTGATTTCTCCTTATCTATTTAATGCAGTTGTTGCTGCCTGTGAGCAGGACACGATGTGCTTGGATTTCATAAATGTTTAGATTGTTTATATGTTACATTTTTCTCACCTGTGGCCCTCTCTTACAAAAACACATTTTATCAGAATTATGAAAGCATTTAGGCAGTGAATTTCTTGCCTGTCATACAATTACAAATTTTAACCTTATATTTACAAATATATATTCTTATAAAGAAATCATTGTTTTTGTTGATTTATGTTCAACCTGCTTTAAGGCAGATTTGTTCATTCTCTCTCTCTTGTTGAGTATGTGCTTCCCCTCCTCATTGCAAAACTTTTAGGAGAAAAAGGAATCCACACAGGGACACAAAAAGAGATTTTATTAAGCAATTTTATGTCCAGGATTTCTACACACTAAAGTGAATAAATAAACTATGATACAGGGAATTCTGACCAAAAGTGTGGCTCTGTTTGTGTTATCTATTACTGGGTAGAAGGGGAAGTTAGCACCCTTCAAGATTCTAATAGATTATCCAGGAATAAGTAGGTTCCATAAGTTTTACTTTTGGTTTGAAGAAAAATGGAGGTAGATCATAGCAGTTTAAAAAAGCTAGTTATGGCAAATGACAAGGAAGGTATGAAAGATAAATAGGAAATTATACTAGGTAGAGTACATAATTTAGTAACTATAAAATAATGTTAAATGCATATAGGAATTTAATTTCAAGTATCCTGTGTTCTTGGGGCTGCTTTTTTACTAGTATATTATAGTTGTTCATAATAGTGGGGTTCATTTTTAAATATTCACTAATGCATAAAATATAGTTTGCCCCATTTTGATCCCCAGTACTTACATTTTCCCTTCCGTCATCCCTCTTACTGGTCCCCCTTCCTCAAAGTAAAAAATGTTTGGTTTGTCTTAAAATGTTTTCAGATGTTTTCTTAGACAACATGACATATACAGCAGTTTTTAAAAGATGAATAAAAATCGAAACTGTGGAGAATAACCAACAATATTACAATAATTTTTTTCAATTAGAAAAGAAATTCTTAAACTTTAGAGTCTTCATTCACTCATGTTTCTTGTTCACTTGGGCTTTGGGATACCATAGAGTACTTGTCTATTGCATGTTCTGGGTCTTATCAACAGTTTTGGATTCCATAAGTCTGGGAAGGCCTAAGAATTTTCATTTCTAGCAAATTCCTAGATAATGCTCATGTTGTTTGTGGATCAGTCTTTGACAACTGAAACTATGAGTCTTTGATGGTAGTTTTAGTACCACATTGGACTAAAACCTAATAAAAATGATCTCAATGTGTCATATGTTTCATGTTTCATGATTTAAAAATACATTTGAATTTACTTCTGTTACTTTTATATTTGATGTAGTAGGTCTAATATTGTGAAATAAGTACTGAATGGATAGCCAAATCTCCTGTTAATTTCTGCTCTGCACAGCATTCACTTTTATGAAATCATAACACTCTGGACTTCCATTTCCTTATTGTCCAGAATACCAGCTTCACTTCATTAAGTAGTTATGAGAGTCAAATGCAATGATGTTGAATTTTAATCTATAAAACAAAAGGAATAGAGTATGTCCATAATATTTTCCTCCATTATTTTACCAATAGTTTCTTGATTCTACAGAAGTATGTAAAGGCTTCTATATACCAGTTTTTCAATGTTTTCAACTAAGTTTCTTAACCAAAAAAAATGGAAAGGTACTGGACAAGATAAATATTCATTCATTTATATTTCTTGTTCACATAATGAATTTTATTGAATACCTCAGGTCTAAACTAATTTATACTTGCGAATTTATGCCTCTTTCCCCCACCCATGACCACTAATAGAATCCTTATTTTCTTATTAGAGTGACAATCAAAGTATAAAATGTGCATATTAAAATCAACATCACAAAGGAGGTTGGTTGGGCCATGTGGAAGAGTCCTAATTAAATATAAGTGGAAATTGATACAATAGAGTATACTTAGCAATCATTTGTTCTTCTTGTTTTTGAGATTTATTTTTCTTTCCAACTACAAAGTGAACTTGAGAGCTAATGCACTGGTAACTATCTTGAGAAAGCTAAGGGACAAAATTTAGAATTGCAAAATAAGAGCACTGGAAGATGACAGACAAAAGTAACATATCTTTCTTTTACCCTATACCTCCAATCTTCTTTTATGTGAAAGAAAAGATGATTCATGACATTTTGCACACTTTTTTGACTTTTTTCTTTCACATAGTCTATCACGAGCTGAATTATACCTTCTTGAAATTGATGTGTTGAAGTCGTAATCACTAATACCTTAGAAGCAATTGAAAAATGAGATCATTAATATAGGCCCTAAATCAATGTGACTGGTGGTTTATAAGAAGAGAATAGTACACCAACATGTACATAGGAAACATTATGTAAAAACAGGGAGAAGACAACCATTAGAATGCTAGAAAGGCCTCAAAAGAAAAAATAACCCTACCAATATCTTGATGTCATACTTTTAATTTCAGAATTGTGAGAAAAAATATCTCTTCTGTTTAAGACATCCAGTCTGTGGTGTATTGTTAGGACAACCCAAGCAAACTAAAATACAAACAAACCTAAACTCCTTGGGCTAAGTTCATGAAAAGTCATTCATTGATTTATTAGATCTTACAATCTAGGTGGTGGTACAATAAAAGAAGCAATCAAAGTTGAACAATTTTAACTCTGGCATGTACTAAATCATTAATATATATTTTTAAACCAGAATATATATGACTAAATTTTTAAAATATTGCTAGAGCTTTCTCAATACAGGAAAACCAAAACAAGATCATATAAAAATGTGTAGCAGGTACAACATGATATATTAAAGCAATCCTATTAATAAATAGGCAAAATATGAATAGACACTTCTCAAAAGAGGAAGCGCAAATGGTGAATAAATATATGAAAACAAATGCTCAACATCTTTAGTCATCCATGAAAGGCAACTCCAATATACATCGAAATTCCATCTCACCCCAAACAGAAAGACTAGTATCAAAAAAAAAAAAACAAAAAAACAAAAGATAACAAATTTTGGCAAGAATGTGGGTGGAAAGAACACTTCAATACTGTTGGTGGGAATGGAAATTAGTACAGCAGCCATGGAAAACAGTTTGGAGCTTCTTCCAAACGCTAAAAGTAGAACTTCCATATGATTCAGCTATAGCACTCCTGGGTATATACCTAAGGAAAATGAAGTGAGTATACAAAAGAAATGACTGAATACTCGTGGTTATCGTGGCACCATTCAAAATAGCCAAGTTATGGAATCAGTCTAGGTGTTCATCAATAGAACAATAAGTTTTAAAAATGCAAAGGAGGGAACACTTCCGAACTTATTCTATGAAGCCAGTATCAATCTGATACCAAAACCAGATAAAGACACATGAAAGAAAGAAAACGTTAGATGAATATAACTGATGAACATAGATGCAAAAATCCTTAACAAAATTCTGGCAAATTGGATACAGAAAGATAGGATACAAAAACATATTAAAAAGATAGTGTACCATGATCAAGTGGGGTTTATCCCAAGGATGCAAGGTTGCTTCAACATCCAGAAATTAATAAACGTAATTCATCACATTGATAGACTTAAAGTTAAGAATCATATGATTATTTCAATAGATGCTGAGAAAGGATTTGATAAAACATAGCACACCTTCACGCTTAAAACACTCGAAAAAATAGGGATAGTTGGAACATACCTCAACATTGTAAAGGCTACTATGCTAAGCCTACTGCTAACATCATTCTAAGTGGGGGAAAACTGAAAGCATTCTCTCTAAAAACTGGAACAAGACAGGGATGCCCTTTTTCACCACTTCTGTTCAATATTGTCCATGAAACACTAGCCAGAGCAACTATACAGACCAGAGAAGTTAAAGGAATATGAATATGAAAAGAAGAACTCAAGCTGTCACTATTTGCTGATGACATTCTATATTTAGAAGTTCCAAAAATCTCCACCAGGAAACTTTTAGAACTAATAAATGAATTGAGCAAAGTAGTAGGATATAAAATCAATAGACATAAATCTAATGCATTTCTTTTCATAAGTGATGAATTCTCTGAAAGAGAAATTAAGAAAACCACTCCATTCACAATAACCTCAAAAAAATAAAATACTTGGGAATCAATCAATCTAACAAAAGAGGTGAAAGACCTCTACAATGAAAACTACAGAACACAAAAGAAAGAAATTAAAGAAAACCTTAGAAGACGGAAAGATCTCTCATGCTCTTGGATAGGCAGATAATATTGTCAAAATGGCCATACTATCAAAGGTGCTATACAGATTCAATGCAATTCCAATTAAAATTCCAATAACCTTCCTCACGGAAATAGAGAAGGCAATCGTGAACTTTATCTGGAAGAATAAGAGACCTCAATACCAAAACTTAAACTGTACTACAAAGCAATAGTAACAAAAACGGCATGATGCTGGCACCAAAATAGATAGGCAGACCAATGGTGCAGAGTAGAGAACACAGAGACAAACCCACATAAATACAGGTATCTCCTACTTGACAAAGGAGCCAAAAACATACAATGGAGAAAAGATAGCCTCTTCAACAAATGGTGCTGGGAAACTGGAAATCCATATGCAGCAAAATGAAACTAAACCCATATCTCTCACCCTGTACAAAACTCAACTCAAAGTGGATCAAGGACCTAGGAATTAGACCAGAGACTCTGCACCTAATAGAAGAGAAAATAGGTCTAAATCTTCATCACATTGGCCTAGGACCAGACTTCCTTTACAAGACTTCTGAAGCACAAGAAATCAAAGCAAGAATCAATAAATGGGATGGACTCAAACTAAAAAGCTTTTTCTCAGCAAAGGATGCAATCAATAATGTGAAAAGAGAGCCTACAGAGTGGGAGAAAATCTTTACCACATGCACTTCAGGTAGAGCAATGATCTCCATAATTTATAAAGAACTTACAAAACTTTACACCAAAAATACAAAGAACCCAGTCAATAAATGGGAGAAGGATCTGGATAGACACTTTACAGAAGAGGATGTATAAGCTATCAATAAATATATAAAAAAAAGTGTTCCACATCTCTAGTAATTAGAGAAATGCAAATTAAAACAACTCTAAGATTTCATCTTACTACAATTAGAATGGCTATTATCAAGAACACAAACAATAATAGATGTTTGCATGTCTGTGGGGAAAAAGGTACACTTCTACATTGCTGGCGGAGTTGCAAATTGGTACAGCCACTCTGGAAAGCTGTGTGGAGATTCCTCAGAAAACTTGGAATGGACCCACCTTTTGACCCAGTTATTCCACTCCTTGGTCTATACCCAAAGGACTTAAAATCAGCATACTACAGTGATACAGCCACATCAATGTTTATAGCAGCTCAATTCACAATAGCTAGACTATGGAACCAACCTAGAGGCTCTTCAACAGATGAATGGATAAAGAAGCTGTGGTATATATATACAATAAAATATTGCTCAGTCATAAAGAAGAATAATATTATGGCATTTGCAGATAAACGGATAGAATTGCAGATTATCATGCTAAGGGAAATGAGCAAATCCCCAAAAAAACAAAGGCCGAATATTTTCCCTGATAAATGAATGATGATATAGAATTGGGTTGGGTGTTGGAGAGTGAGAGAAAAATGGAGGAACTTTAGATTATAAAGAGGGAAATGAGAGGGGGGTATGAAAAATGGTGGAATGAGACAGACATTGTTATCCTATGTACATGGATGATTAACATGAGTGTGGTGTATGTACATCATGCACAACCATAGAAATGAAAATTTGTACCCCATTTGTATACAACAAATTAAAATGAAGTCTGTAAAAATTAAAAAACATTTTCTGAAGATAAAAAAATCAATTTTTAAAATGCATACATGTATACAATGAAGTATTATTCAGGCATAAAGAAGAATGAAATCATGTCATTCGAAGGAAAATGATTGGTACTAAAGATGACCATGTTAAACAAAGTAAAACATAGAAAGTTAAGTATCACACATTTTCTCTCATATGTGAAATCAAGAACAACAGCAAAATGATATCTGAAAATAGTAGGACTCCTCAGAAAGGGGGAGGGGAAGGAAAGGAGTGGGAAGAGTAGTGATGGCAATACAAGTTAGTAGGGAGAAAGGATAAAATCAAATAATAATATATGCATGTACGGAAGTGTCACAGTGAAATCCATTAATTTGTATCACTAATAGGCATTCATAATTATAATAATAATGTATTTTCATGAAGAAAATGAAAGGAAGAAAACCAGGAACTCTTTTGAACAACTTCTTACAATGATAGTCTATGCTTCTATATAATTATTAAGAAAAATATACATACTTATTCCAAATGGAATTGCAGATTTTTCAATTTCGAAGTCTGAGAGGTGAATATAGTAGCACCTTTTTTGTCTCCTGAAGGAAATCCTATATGACTTACTGAATTTTCACATTTATCTAGATAATTTGGTGTCAAATACTCCCTTGAGAAGAAAATTTAATTCTCTTCCTATGCTCCTCAACCACGTGCAGTATTTCTCTAATAAATCACCAGAAGAAATACTTGTGTTTCAGTTAGATTGTGTCATTAGCACATGGCTGAAAATGTGATCTTCATTAGCATGTTTCTCTTCTCTTCAAAACTCAAGTAGGATATATTAGCAGAGTTCTAGAGGAGAATATCAAAAGGAATATGTCAAGGGGGACATGCCAACAAATTTTGAGATGAAATGACTAAGCAATTAATATTAAACTCATGCAGACACTTCTCCAATTAAAGTCTGCTTCCTGGAAACACTGTGTAACTCAAGGAGTTGACTTCACTGTACTCTTATATGTTTCTGAATACCTTAATCAAACCATCTGTCATAATGGTGGAATGTGATCTGACATCTTTATTCACGATATAACTGTTACCGAGCCTTGACAACAAAGTTCAAAATATGTTAAGGACTTGATTTAAAATTATTCAAAAAAGGGTAATTAATATTTAGGTTCAAATCCTTTTAGAAAGTGTCTACATAATGTCATTTGGGTTTCCTTCAAAGCTTCATTTCTTAAACAAATTCAAACTTAATTATGTATACCAAAGAGTAGAATTTGTAGATAAAATTGGATTAAAATATGTGTTTAAATGAATTGACTCCTCTAACTATGATTTTATGTTAGATTTTAAAATAATTGATGTGAATAATGACAACTATTGATAGATACATATATTAATTTACAAATATATTAATCACAAAATGTCAGAATAAAAATATCTTCTGAATATCTTATATTTATTAGTAATGGTGCTATTTTGAAAAGGTAGGCAAAGCTATGATCTCCTGAAGCTCACAGTCTGAGGGCATGGTGTATGAAATATAAGTGAAGGATTACAATGTACATGTATAAACAATGAAATAGAATACTTAATGAATACCCAGGCTAGATTGGACATAGTCATGAATATAAAGTGGTACCTGACTTGGAAAGACATGTAAACAGTGATTATATTCAACTCAAATGGGAGGAGCAACAGAGAATTAAATACAGTCATAATTATAGTTATATACCATATATATATATGAGGAGCAACATGGAATTAAATATAGTCATAATTATAGTTATATACCATATATATTTATTCTGAAGATAAAAAAATCAATTTTTAAAATGCATACATGTATACAATGAAGTATTATTCAGGCATAAAGAAGAATGAAATCATGTCATTCAAAGGAAAATGATTGGTACTAAAGATGACCATGTTAAGCAAAGTAAAACATAGAAAATTAAGTATCACACATTTTCTCTCATATGTGAAATCAAGAACAGCAAAATGATATATGAAAATAGTAGGACTCCTAAGAAAGGGAAAGGGGAAGGAAAGGAGTAGGGAGAGTAGTGATGTATATATATATATACATACACACATGCACACTTGTGGGTTTAAGTCACTGGGTTTCTGGCAACATTTGTTACTGCAGCAAATCCTAATTTTACCAGTGAAGTTGTGATTTATATATAACTGCAATGGATTGTTGCTACTGTTTGTGTGTAAATATACAGAGAAAAATAGAGAAAGCAGGACAGAGACACACAAAGGGATTGTTTGATTAAAGTATATATAATTATATAAATACATCCATTTCAATTTCACTGGTCAAGTTAGGATTTGCTACAGTAACAAATGTTACGCCAATACCAGTGACTTAAACCCACAAGTGTATTTCTTCATCATAATGGTAGTATTATGTGAATTGTGAATTGCTAGAGACCCTTTCTCATTGAAGTCACTCAGGAACATATTCTTTTGTTTCTTTCTTTAAATTAGTTAATTATAGTTGTGCATAACTTTAGGGTTCATTTTTACTTCATTATAGAAGCGTGAAATATAATTTTGCTCCAATTCAGTCCCTTTTACTTTCCCTTTGCCTCCTGTTTCTCCCCTTGTTCCTCATCCTCTATATTACCAATCTTTCTTGTATTTATTTCTAGTTTTTTAATTAGTGCATTATTTATGCATATATTCATAAAGATGAGAGTCATTGTACTATATTCATATAAGTACATAGGAAAATTTGGTCAAATTCATTCCACCATGGGGCTGCAAAAGAGACATATTTCACAATTGCTGCAATAGAGGAAGAGCTAGACTGGAGACCCAGCATCAGCCTAGAAGTTACAAATGATGTTTTTTTTTCTTATTTGACTAGCCACAGAAAGTCACCTTGCTTTATAACTTCAAGGGTTAGGGGAAATGAAATCTTACCATGAACCAGTTATCATGAACAGTAGCATTGACTTTGTTTAACTCACTGACAATGAAGATTTCCTTCATAATGCATTGAAGATGAGATGATCAGATAAAAGTTAGAAAAAGAAAATGTAAGTTTTAAAGAATTTTAAGTTATCTTTATATTATATTGTTTTATGCATCCAGGGAACAGACTATATTATGCAGGAAAGTCTGGAGTGGGAATCAAAAAGAATTTTGCTGATTCTCCAAATATTTTCTGGATATCCTCAAAAAAGTCTATTCTGTTCTATGATTAGGAAAACAGGACTTTCTTTTTTCTTGTATTTTTAATTTAAATAGCACATATTAATTGCACAAATCAATGGGTTTCACTGTAACATTTACATAATGCATATATCATGCACTGATCACACCACCCTCCCTTCTACCCTCTGATTCTGTTTCCTCTTTCCTCCCTCCTCCAGGCATCTCTAATAGTTCCTCTTCTACATTCAGGTGCTCTTTTATTTATTTATTTAGTTAGTTAGTTAGTTAGTTAGTTAGTTAGCTAGTTAGTTAGTTTTTAGTTTACACAAATAAGAGAAAACATGCAATTCATATCTTCCTATGTCTGGCTTATTTTCTTTATGATGAAATTCTCCAGTTTTTTTTTCTTGCTAATGACAGAAATTCATTCTTATTTGTGACTGAATTTTCAATAATTACTCTTCCTTACATTTCATAGGAAATTTAGCCTGATTGATTCTGAGCTTGTTTTTGATCATACAAAAATTTAAAGGACATGAGACTCTTGATACATTTGATAATCTTAAATATGAAAAATGAAACATGTATACATAAAGACCTATTTTATACATACTGTCATACTTTTCTCCTTCAAAATACATTCAAAATATAAAATATTGGTTTATTGCATGTATCAGGAATTTTGGTCATTAACAAACACAGCATAATACTTTGTAGGTAATGACTAAGTTATCACCACTGCTATGTAATGTAAATTTAACTTATATATTTAGATTTTACTTGGCTATGCTGTCACCTTAATATGTACATACCAATAATGTTCTGTTTTCTTTATTAAAACCCATCTTTTATATTATGATATGTGAAGAAATATTGCTATTTAGTTGTATATATAAATGTCTGCAAATCAAAGCAAGTTAAATGAAAACAGCAGGGATTATATGATTCAATGCAATTTAAATATTAAATTAAATATGATCCACTTCTGGAATGGGAGCTAGAGAGCTCTGCAGGCCCAGATCCCAGAGGAAAATGTTTATTTGATGAAATTTATAATACAATAGATATTTATGGTTTCTGGACATGGCATAGGGCACACAAAAATATTTACATTAAAAACTCAAAATAAGTAAGAACATCAAGATTTAATGTCATTCGAACAATAATCCAGTCATATAAATGGATTCTCATTTAAATGGAATCAAAATATATAGTATTTTGTGTCTGACCTTTTTCACATACAACAGTGTTTTTAAGATGCATCCCTGTTGTGGCATGAATGAATATCTTTGTTATTTTATGGCTAATATTTCATTATATAGACACGCTCCATTTTGATTATCTCTTCAGAAGCTGATGAGTATCTGACTTGTTTCTACTTTTTGACTATCACGAATATGCTGCTGTGAACATTCTCTTGGGTATATAACTATGAGTGCAATTGCTGGGGTATATGTTTATGTTTAATTTTATACTTTATAACTTATGGTTATAGCTATGTTTAACTTTTTAAATAACTGTCACATGTCTTTTCAGAGCATGTTGCATTTCTAAAAGCAATGTGTTAGGTTTCTAATTTTGCCACGTATTAATCAGTCAATGCTACTTTTCAATTTATTGTTTTTGTTTCAATTTTAGCCATTTTGGATGGTGTGAAACAATGTCTAATTATGGTGCTTACTGCTTTTTGGCCTTACCTAATTTCTTTGAAGCATTATCTGTTCAAATCTTTTGTCCTTTTTTAAAAAATAACTGGGATGCTTCTTTTTCATGCTTATGTTGTAAGGGTCTTTTATGCATCCTTGAAAAAAGACCCTTATCAGATATATGATTAGCTAATATTACTTCCCCCATAGAAGTTGTATTTTCACATTACTGATCTTGCCATTGTTTTCAGAAATGGTTTTAATTTTGGTGTCATATTTAAGAAACAATTGGCTAATAAAATATTGTGAAGATTTATAACGGGTTTTGTGGTACATATCTTACTTTGTTTTTGATACTTTTTGAACTATTATTTTACAGATGATATGATTTTGTGATCTAAATTCAATAGTTTGCATGTGGCTATCTAATTGTGCCAGCAACATTGATTGAAAAGAATACATTCCACATTGAATGATCTTGGCATGCTTGTTAAATAAAAATTATCCATAAATGTATGGTTTATTTCTGGACTTTCAATTCTATTTCATTGATCTATATGTCTATCTTTCTGTCTATATCTTATTGTTTTTTTAAATATATATATATATATATATATATATATATGTTGTTGATGGACATTTTATTTATTTATTTATATGTGGTGCTGCGAATCAAACCCAGTCCCTCACACATGCTAAGCAAGTGCTCTACCACTGAGCCACAGCCCTAACTCAGTATCTTACTGTTTTTTTATTATTCAGCTTTGTAGTACATTTTGAAATAAGGATTAGGGAATCTCCCATTTTGGTACTTCTTTTCAAACATTTTGGCTATTCAGTCTTCCTTACAATTTTATGATGAATTTCCTGATGAATTTTATCATCAGCTTCTCATTTCTGAAAAAAAAAATGGTACTTGGAATTTGAATAGGGATTCTATTAAATCTGTGGATGAATTTGGTGACTAATGTCATGTTAATAAAATGCATTCTTTCATCCCACAAACAACAGGTGTATTTCTGTTTACTTAATTATTCTTTACTGGATTTCAACATTTTGTCAGTTATGGTATACAAGTTTTTAACAGCCCAAAGAGACCTGCTTCTAATAAAAAAAAAAATGCATGGTTTACAAGCCTGACCATATGCAATTAGAAAGGTTTTAGTCGGCAGGTCAAATGGAAAAATGTGCCCACTTTAGTCTAGACTTTGTGCACGCACATTGTACTCTCTGAGGACTCAAACTCATATGGCCAGACATAATTTTCACATAGGTCAGAGTCTTAATTCCTAGGCCTTTCCATCTGCTCCTTTTTCTGATCTGTATGTTACAAATATTTTTGTTATTCAACAGTGTTTTTATATTTTATTAAATGCAACATAATTCCTCTAGTCTATTTGTGCTTTACATGACATTTAACTTGTGTAGTGAACTGTAAAATATGTTGAAATTAAGAGTATGAAAACTACAAGTAAATACATAAATGGTTCAGAACCTAGATAATTGATTAGTATATGATGAATATTTTATTTAAAACTCAGGGAATAATCATTACATATTCACAACAGATAAAATACTAATACTTATCCTGATGTTATATATACATTTGACTATCCTTAGCATTATTCTATAATCTGCTCCTCATTTTATCTTCCACATAGGCAAAACTTCTGTTCCTCTAGCGTCTATGAGAAATATGACATACACCTCTTTGGTATCTCCAATAATTTGCAGTACATCTTTTACTCTGTAGGGGTTTCTGATACTTATTTCTTTTTAAGCTGATATTTTCTGAATTATATAATTTTTGAAAATTCCTCAAAATTTCTAATCTGTTGATAATGCTATACCTAATGTCATATACATGTTATTGATTTATTAATTTCTTATAAATCACAGTCATTAAGAAGTATTTTGGAGAAAATATGTGAAGTCATTTCAACATCTTGAACTAAAAATATTAATGAGCATAAGAATATATACAACAAAGTAAATAAAAATGACAATTGTAGATATATTTTATTCAGACTGCATTAAGTACAATTTTACTCTAGTGAACACCCTTGTATTTGTAGTTTACTACTTCTTATTCTATTTTCTAAATGAGGGAGATACAGTTTTTCATCAACTGAGTGTTCAGAACCTTTATTAATGACTATATTTTGATCTATTTTATTTTGTGATCTAATAAAATGAACTTAAACTATGCTTGTTATTGTCAAAACATTTATTTTAATTTACTATAATATTCATTTTAATGTTAAATCTTATTTTAAGATTTTGGTATTTATGTGAAATATTACTGAAGTTAACCTTTTGTTAGGACATTCTATTTTATTATTTTTGGATTCATTATACACAAATGGGGTACAACTTTCATTTCTCTGCTTGTACATGAAATAGAGTCACACCATTTGTGAAATCATCCATGTACATCAGGTAATGATATTTGTCTCATTCTATTATCTTTCCTTCCCCCACCCCCTCCCCACCACTCATGTTCCTCTGCACAATTCATCTTTCCTCCATTATTGCTTTACCCCTGCTCCTCCCCATTATGTAACATAATCTGCATATCACAGAAATTATTTGGCCTTTGGATTTTTGGAATTGACTTATTTCACTTCACATGACATTCTCCAACTCCCTTCATTTATCTGCAAATGCCATAATTTTATTCTTCTTTATGGCTGAATAATATTCCATTGTGTATATACACCACAATTTCTTTATCCATTCATCTGTTGAAAGAGATCTAGGTTGGTTCCACTATCTAACTATTGTGAATTAAGCAGCTATGAACATGGGTGTGGCTGCATCACTGTAGTATGCTGATTTTAAATCCTTTGGGCATACGCTAAGGAGTGGAATAGCTGGGGCAAATGGTAGTTCCATTCCAAGTTTTCTAAGAAGTCTCCACACTGCTTTCCAGAGTGGCTAAACTAATTTGCAACCCCACCAGCAATGTATGAGTGTGCCCTTTCCCCACATCCTCACCAACACCTATTGTTGCTTGTATTCTTGATAATAGCCATTCTGTTTGGGGTGAGATGAAATCATAGGGTAGTTTTGATTTGCATTTCTCTAATTACTAGAGATGTTGAACATTTTTTTCATATAATTTTTTGATCGATTGCATTTCTTCTGTGAAGTGTCTGCTCATTTCCTTAGCCCATTTATTGACTGGATTATTTATATTCTTGTTGCAAAGTTTTTTGAGTTCTTTATAAATTCTAGAGATTAGTGCTCCATTTGAAGTGTGTGTGGCAAAGATTTTCTCCCACTCTATAGGCTCTCTCTTCACATTGTTGCTTCCTTTGCTGAGAAAAAGCTATCTATCCCATTTGTTGATTCTTGCTTTTATTTCTTGTGCTTTGTAAAGGTAGGATATTCTTTACAAAATTTTATAGTTTATTGTAGGGAATCTTTCTCTAACGTAGCAAATTATGATGAATGGAGTGTATCCACTCTTTACAAAAAAAAAAAAAAAAAACTCATCTCTGCATTGGTTTGGCAAAACATCTTTAAAAGTTATTTTATCTTTTGTATTTTTTTTTTTTTGGTACTAGGGATTGAACCCAGGGACACTCCACCACTGAGCCACATCTCCAGCCCTATTTTGTATTTTATTTAGAGACAGGGTCTCACTGAGTTCCTTAGCGCCTCTCTAAGTTGCTGAGGCTGGCTTTGAACTCGTGATCCTCCTGCCTCAGCCTCCCGAGTCGCTGGGATTACAGGCATGCACCACCGTGCCTGGCTTATCTCTTGTATTTTAAGTCTGGGATATCAGTCAATTTAGATGTTCTATCTTTTTGCCTACTTGTATCTTAATATGGAATCTGAGAATACAATAGCATATATTTGTACCTATTGTTAATTTATTCTTGAATCAAACAAAAACACCATTCGTGTTTTATTTCACAGACATTTTCTTTAATATTTCGTACTTATCCCCTTTTTAAACTAGGGTTATATTTGTTCATTTACTGTTTATAAAAGAAAAAATTAAGAAATGTATCTTGCATTTATTAATGATTCAATAAATTTACGTTATTGCTGCAATAATAATGCAATAATAATTTTGTCTTGTACCTGGGTCTTTATAGTATTTTATACTCCATAAATTTGATTTTATTATCTTATCTTTTATTTTACTTGTATAACTGGATGTCTATTTATTTATTCTAGTTAAGTAATGAAATCATTTCAATGGTATTAACTTGCTTTAAGTTTAGCCTTAGCCAAAACTTACAACCTCAGTTTATAGTGTTCTCATTATTTCTGAGAATGCTTGAATTCATGGTTTAATTGATAAGTTGTGAAAATTAACACACATTCCTTCACCTTTTCAGCCTATGATATGTTTCCTCTTTGGAGACTTTCATTGATTATTTTGTTTATATTTTTCAGTTTTTTGCTTTTCATTTTTGTATTTGCTTCATTTTTCTGCAATTTCAGCTTATTTATTTTCCAAAAACAATTTGAGAATTTCCTTCCCCCTTAACATAAATTTCCTTTTTAATTCCTTAGGGTTCTTCTACTATTTGATAAGTTGTTTTTTTAACACATATATTATATGAGAGTAAAGATTCTTTCACTTTCAAGTGACAGAAAGAAAATTAAAATTTTATTAGGTAAAATTGTCAAAATATTGATTTTACTCATAGAATTAGTTGATGGATTGCATAAGAAGTTTGGAAGTACAGCAGTAGAACTGGGCTCCACAAACTTTAGTCTATGTCTTGAACAGAATCAGAAATTCCTATTACTTCTCTCTCACCTCCTCTTACTTTACACTGTCCCATCTCTCAACTGTAATTTATACTTGTGTGCGTATCATCTTCATTTTGATTAATTGTAAGCTGAAGCAATTAAAATTTAGGATGTCCATTCCTTTCTTGAGTCTACCTTGGAAGAAACAGGAAATTACCCTTAACATCTTGGACTCAGTGATATATGCATACCTATACATTTTGAGAAGGGTGGCAGGGCATTTAATCACTAAAAATGATAATATGAAAATATCTTTGAAAAACATATGGTTGTACTGGGGAATGGAATACATTACAGAAGAGAGAATTATTCCCAATAGAAGAAAATAGGTTTTTTAAAATTATTGGTTCTATTTAGTTATACATGACAGCAGAATGCTTTTCAACTCATTGTGCACAAATGGAGCACAACTTCTCATTCCACTGATTTTACATGATGCACAGTCACACCATTCCTGAAATCATACACATACATAAGGTAATGATGTCCATCTCATTCCACCATCTTTCCCATCCCCATACTCCCTCTCCTCATAAAGAATTTGAAATAATTGCACTGATGGCTTTTTAGAGAATGTTTTGTTTATGATAGTAAACCTGTTCTGAATATGCATTATCACTGAAAGTACAGATTTTATTTTGTTCCTAATTTTATATGACAAACTATTTTCACAGGAACTACAATGGTCAATGGAAGTCTGATATTTGTTCCAAGGCAATATGAATGTATTCTCCTTGGTTCCCCTCAGGTTTAGCCTTCAACCTTTTATATTCTCTCAGACATAGGTGAAAGCCTGATTGATGTCACATTGTATAATCAGCTTAGGAGTTGAGCAGCCTGAGTGGAATGTGAGATAGGAGGGGGAAGGGAATTGATGTGTCCTCAGTCATTTCCAGCAAGGAAATGTTATCTCAGCAGATTAATTATTTCTTTATATATTTGGAAATACTGCTTGCCTATATTGGGAAAGTAGTTTCATTTCCTGCTTTCCTGTCTTCCCTATTACTTTCATTACCTCTTCCCTTTTTTTTATTTCCTTTTTTAATTCCTTTTTATTTATCATCCAATCACATACTAATTATACTGAATGGCATTGTCTGAACTCATTTTTGTCACTAGTACCTAGTACATCAGTAACAAGCCCTGACAAAACTCATCCTTCACTTGATAGATTTTTTTTCCTTCTAGGAATAGGTTTTTCTAATGCTGCTGCTTTTAAATGTCTTGATGACCTAATCCATATCAGTAAAATAGTTTTTAGTTGAAAATTACCTGTCTGAACTGTGGCCTTTCCTGACCTTCAACCATCACTCCTCCAAATTAGATCATGCAAATAAGATTGTGGCAGAACATCTCTGCTTCCTTCTGCTGATTACAATCATTTTCTCAGGAGGAAAGTTTCAAGTTACTCCTTGGTAAAAACATTGGCCTGATCCTATATTCATTATCTAATCAGAAACACCTCAAATTTAATGACAAGTTCTGGTAGGCTGAATAATAATGTCCCTCTCAAAGAAGTCCACATCTTAATTCCTAGAACCTATGAACATATTACCTTTCCTGAGAGCAACATTGTAGCTTTGATTAAGGATCTTAAGATGGTAAGATTTTCCTTCATCACTCAGATGGGCCCGACATAATCAAAGGGATCTTTATGAAAGGGAGGCAAGAGGGTCAGCATTATGGAAAATGATGTCATGACAGAAAAATAGAGTGGGGAAAAGATGTGCCAATAGAAGAAAAGATTTGAGTGATGTGACCAGCATAAAAGCAATACAGATTGCTTCTGGAATTTTGAAAATGTAAGACATGGTTTTATCCGAGAGTCTTCAACTAGAATGCAACATTTGATTTTAGCCCCATCCAATTCATTTTTAATTTCTTACCTCAAGAAACATAAGATAATACATTTGTATTGTTTAAAGCACTAATTTGATAATTTGTTACTTCACTAGACTATTGCAATTTGGAATTCAGTTCTTCTTCCTCAAGTGGATTTTAATAGAGGAAGAGTGGCACACCATATTTAAGGTGAGACCTCTGGAAATCCAATTCTACATTTTTTTCTCATCTCTTATATTAATGAATTCCTTCCAACTCCATCACTACCATCCTATAACTGGTTTTCAACATGTATCATAGAATATTAATCACTTTGCCTGTAGTTTTATCTCTCTCCAGTCCCAAATCACTACCAATTTAATCATAATGAGTAGTACTTGAAATTGCTCAGTGGTTCTAGAGGATAAAACCTTCTTCATTAACATGTGAACAAAATATTTCATTATATGGACCTGCAAATTTTCATTTTCTCCTACAGTTTTCTTGTTGATTTCTGAACAATGCTCTAACCATCACAAATATTGATGTTCCCCATGTGAGCCATCCTCTTCCTTGTCTCCATGTTCTTTGGGCATGGGGCTTCCTCATTCTTAATCTTTCTGACAAAGTACTATTAAGTTTTCATCATGATAAAACATTTGGTGCTTTATTTCCTTATTGTAATATCACAAAAATACAATGTTTATGTTCGTCTCTTTTTGATGGTGAACTTCTCTATAACATACATTCTTTCCCATGTATCTTATCAAACATCATGCCTATTGTATAGTGTTTAATATTTTTATAACCAATGAATAGTTTAATACAATATAATTATTTTCCTGAGGCCTAACCTCTGGGAGAACATTTTGTCAATGAGCAAAGTTATAGCATTCAAAAGATTCTATTGAATTAAATTTTAAGACTAGATTATCCTTAAACAATCTACAACTGACAAACATATTAGAATGCCAATTGTTTATTAGTAACATGTGCCGGGGTGATTTCTGTAGAGATACTGGTTCATTATCTTGAGAAGAGAGGCTGAATGATACTCCTAACATATATTTTAGGTTACAATGATGTAAAAAAAATCTCTGATGATTCTAAGAGTAGTAATTTACATTAAATGAATATCATTGCATTATCAGGGTTGCTCCATGAATGTGAACTAAGAATGAGATGTATAGGCAGTCTCTCATATTAACTGCAGTATAAACTTTTGTAGAAAAGAACTCAGGGTTATTTGGCTTACGAATTTACAGATAATGGAGATTGCCTTGTTTTGTCACTTCTTTGTCACTATTTTGCCATTAAAATGTAAGAATAATAATGAAACAGTTTAATTTAAGAAGCTGTCCTCACAATATTTCATGTGTTAAAATTTTTTTCATCTTAAAATTTTCAAAATATAGGTGAAAAAATTCTCATACAGTAAACAATTGATACAGACCATACAAATGTAAGATTTTTTTTTAAAAAAAATCACAAGGCACTGTAAATTAACCGTGAGAACAAGTTTTGGTTTTGATTTATCCCAAAATGTCCTTGCACCCGGCATGGTGGTGCATACTTGTAATTCTAGTGACTCAGGAGGGTAAGGCAGGAGGATTGCAAGTTCAAAGCCAGCCTCAGTGACTTGGCAAGGCCCTGTCTCAAAATAAAAAATAAAAAAGACTGGGGAAGAAGAGAGTAGCTCAGTGGTAATGTAGTGGGTAACTGACTGAGGCCTGGATATTAGTTAAACTAAGGACACTGTCTGTAAGAACAGATGCCCAGAAGAGTGAGAGTGCTCCCACCATCACACCCCATTCCTGCCAGCTGGGTTTCAAGAAAACTAATTAGCACCATTTACTCCTTCCTTTTGGAATGTAAAGGACTCCCTGGGACCTAACCATTGCCCCTTTGGAGTGTAAACTCCCCTGTGAAGGCCCAGGGCCCAAGGCTAGAGATACAAGGGACCTTGTAAGACAGAACCAGCTTCCCTTATCACAGTCTGCTTTTATAAACATTTCCCACTGGAAGACCCTTATACACAATTGTATACTGTTTTTTGAAACTTTGTGTCCAATTATGTACTGTTTTGGACTAGAAAATTCATGGCACAAGATAGTGTATAAATGTTATGAAAAATTGGTAAGGGATGCTCAGAATTTTGCTCCAGCTCTGCCAGTGTAAAATAAAATTTGGTTTCTTCCATTCTTTGAGTGCTGTTTGCTGCTTATTGTGTGATTCTCACAACAGTAAAGCACCCCTGGACTCTATCCCAGTACCACAAACACACACACGC
This sequence comes from Glaucomys volans, assembly GCA_020662805.1. Lineage (NCBI taxonomy): Eukaryota > Metazoa > Chordata > Mammalia > Rodentia > Sciuridae > Glaucomys > Glaucomys volans. Next base: position 203,792 of record JAJEJO010005265.1, read on the forward strand.
ACAATGATAATAATAATAATAATAATAATAATAATAATAATAAATATTAGTAATAATAATAATAAATCCCTGTGACATCTATGTTGTTGACAAAAGACAAAAGTATCCGAATGACTTAAGAACAGTATGTTCCACTTTTCTTCTTTGCATTTTAATCAGTACACACATATTTTACTTTGTGGAAATTCACCGAATACATCTCATTAATTACTGAATCTTACTGCTCTTCTTCTTACTCTAGTTGAAAGTGTTACTGCCACTAAGAACATTAAAAAAAAAATTCTGTAGTATATATTTGTTTCTAAGGCAATATGTCAGGACACTCCCTGAACTATTCATAGAAGAGAGCTAATAATAATGTTATTAAGATGCATTCAAAGATGTTCTTCACCAACAACTTTATTTCAAAAGATGACAGGGTCACATATGTACCTTTTAATAAAGTCTTGTGGGGTTTTTTTGTTGTTGTTGTTGTTTGTTTGCTTTTTTGTGGTAGATTTACATGAGTTGGCTGCTGTTGAGGGAGTAGAATTTGGTTTATGGAATTCAATCATAATCAGACTGAGCAGGGTCAGAAAAAAGAAAATTATGAGTCTGCTCATTCTGAGTTAGAAAGAAGGGTGGAATATTCAGGAAATAAGATATCTATAATCAGTACTAGTTTCAAATAACAAGGTTATTAAACAGGCTTTGAAAGTTCACCTTAGTTCTGGAAATATGCTTCATTAAATCTGTATCATCTGCGTTTACTGCTTTGGTTGTGGCATTTTCCCATCATGTGTTTTTATAGAATGAGGCTCATTCTAAGAGAACTCGTGTTTTTTACTGAAATTGGTGCCTCTTCTTCCTATTTTTTAATAGATTTCAAGGTATTTATACTTTATTGAAAAAAGTCTTCAAATAATAAATGAAAACCAAACTTGAAAACATAACAATGACATGCAATATATTTTACTTTCCCATTAACTTGGAATGAACATATTTTTATATGTCCATATACTCAACCATTTCAGTTTGATATTCAAACGATGCATTTGCATTTGCAGAAACATGGGACATATTTATCATGATTTATTCTTCATGGAAACACATCTTGTTAAAAATGTAATTTTATTCATTCATTTGGTTGAGAACCTTACAGCCAAATTTTTTTTTTCTTCAAGGGTCTCCTTTGGCTTGAAGAAAAAAATGTCCTTTTCTACTAAAAGCTAGAATATGGGCTTCTAAGTAAGTATCTTCTAAATTTTACATTGTTAACCTGTGTAGGGATTTTCTGTAATTATAACTGAAAAAAAGCATCTTCTCTGGTTGTCTCATTCACTTATTTATATATTTGTTCAGTCACTAAATGAACATTTGATTTCCCACCTTAAGTTTTGAACCATGTACTATGCTAACTGATGGGGAAATCAAGATTAATTGACCAGGTCCTCAAACCTAAGAGTTCACAGTAGAATGAGGGAATATGGGTCACATAACCATAATTATAATTCATTCTATTGTGCCATAGAGAAGAATAAAAATTATGTCATTTTCAGGAAAATGGATGACATTTGAGAATATTATGTTAAGTGAAATAAGCCAAACTCAGAAATTCAAGGGTAGTATGTTTTCTCTCATATGTGGAAGCTAGAGAGAGGAAAGGGGAAAAGAAAGATGGGGCAGATTTCATGAAAATTGAAGTAAGATCATCACAGTCAAGGAAATGGATTAAGAGGAGAGAAGTAGGGAGGGAAGGGGAACTGGGGAATGATATAGGACAAATTGTATTTTTATGTTGTATCCATGTACAGACATGTAACAATGAATTCTACCATTATGCCATCATGTACAACTATAATGCACCGATGAAAATATGGAGAAACATTGTTTCTATTGAATGCAAAGTTTACATGTTTTGACTGCTGAAAATAATAAAGGATACACCAAAAGACCTTCAGAAATACCCTAATTTTTGAGTAACTTTGTAGTCTATCACACCTCTCATAAAATCCAGCAAAGAATAAAGATTACTTTGGTAGTCATTCTAGAACTTTCAGCAAATTCGTAAATATAATATGTAGACTACCATCATTCTGAGAATAATATTTCTCTTAAGGGATCACATGAGTATTCAAATTCATTATCATTTTTCCTCACTTGAATAATATATTTTGTTTTGTATCGGGTATTAACTAAACCAGTTTTTCAATTTCTTTGTCTTGTTGGACTCTTTCTTATGAAAAGGTATAGGTACTACCAAATAAGAATTCCCCTCTTTAATTTGTTAAACTCTCTAAGTTCAGTCTTTCCTTTCACTTTCCTTTCACTTTCCTTTCATGTACATAAACCACTAAAATTGATATATTGGGTTGCATTTGCTGGTGCTCAATCACTTTACTGTGATACTGCTAATGAGGTAATGAGCAAAAAAAATCACAATCAGAGCAATTTCCTAAGCTCATTAAAGGTCAAGTGACTGGTTTTCATCAACATCCATTCAGAAAAGTTGGAAATTAAGGTTTACTGAAAACTCTTCGAAATTTTCAAAGCTAAAGCCAGGATTGATACTAGTTGAATATTGCTGCTTCAAGATTCAAGAATCAGAGCACTTTAGAATTAAATCCTAACTACAAAATTAATAGCAGTGTACAGCACATGAGCTGGTTTCCCTGACTATTGATTTCCTCATTGGTAAAATATAAATAATAATATCCACTGAATAGACTTGCTTCCAAGATTTAATGTAAATATTTTTGTAAAGTGTTCATCACAAAGCAGTTTCTCTAATACTCTTGGGTATTTAACAAAGAGCGATAAAAACATGTTTGCAGAATACATGTACAAGAATGTTATCAAAGATAAAACAGACCTGGACAGTATAAAGTATTAAAACCAGATTTTATTCAGGACTATTTCAATAGACAAAAGAGATCTCAGTATAAAATTGACCTTGACTCAAAATGTAACCTGAGCAAATGGGAATTTATAGCCAAGAATATAGGTGGATAGGAGGGGAAGAGGTTAGTGGATGGAAAATTACATGAAAACGGCAAAGATAAGGGGGAATACTGCTTACATAGACTTGACAGGATTCTTTTATTTTATTTTTAGTTTTACAGACTGCATTTTGATTCATTGTACACAAATAGGGTACAAATCTTTGTTTCTATGGTTGTACACAATGTAGATTCGCACCATTCATGTAATCATAAATGTACATAGGGCAATACTATCTGTCTCATTCCACCATCTTTCATACCCCTGCTCCCTCCCCCCTCTCATTTCCAAGTAATCCAAAGTTCCTCCATTCTTCTCTTACCCCCCATCCCCCCACCCCCATTATGTATCATCATCTACTTATCAGGGAAAACATTCAGTCTTTGGTTTTGGGGAATTGACTTATTTCACTTAGCATGATATTCTCCAATTCTATCCATTTACCTGCAAATGACATTATTTTATTCTTCTTTATGGATGAATAATATTCCATTGTGCGTATATGTATATATATGTATATATATATAATATACATATTATGTGTGTGTGTGTGTGTGTGTGCATATACCACAGTTTCTTGCTGAAGCAGGTCATAGCCATCAGATACCATGGGAGGAAGATGAGAAACTTGGTCAGATGATCAGATATTTGGGATGAAGGCTTCCTCTAAATTGTAAATTGTAAATTGACTAGCAGTATTCTTGCTAGACTTAGCAGTTGAGGACATACCAAAGGACTGGGTTTCACCATAAAACAGGCTCAGAAGAACAAGGCTAAAGGTTTGTCAAGGGGATATCTCATCAAATTTTAAAATAGTCATGCTGTTAATATTCCAAATCCAAATCCCATTAAACATGGTTTAATCATGTTATCCTCATACAGTGGTACTGTTCAGCAATAAATGAAGCAAATTATTGATATGCACAGGGATATGGATGCATCTATAAAATATTATATATCATTTACTACTTATTAAAAGCATGTTATGTCCCAAGTCTATAGGCAGATATCAATAACTTCAACCCAATACAATAATTTTCTTAATATTTAGGCATATATGTGTTCCTTATATTATGATGTAAACTCTACAAATTTAACAATTTTTAATTCTTAAAGGTGATATTATAATGCCTTGATCTGTACTCTGAGTCTCATGCTTTCTTCCTTCCACATAACTGGCACTTTTCATTATCCTCTACATTTCCTTTATCTTTTGCCATTCTCCCAATAGCCTCTACCATCAAAAACTAACTATGATTATATATTTCTCATGTTGAATACAAACAAGAAAATAAAAATATTTTATGTATTCCATATGTTTTCTTAATTTTTCTACTCCACAAACTTCTGGAACAAAATACATTTTACTGAGCATACCTCAATATGTTGGAACCTAACTTTGTAGCCCTCATTCTAAAAGATAAAAACTGTTCTGTCTGTGACTAAGTACAAGGAACACTTTTCAGATTGTGTCTTCTTTCATGGCAGCATTTGAAGTTATTGAAGACACACTCACTGAGAGAGAAATTCCTTCAGTTACTTGACTTCCATGATATCACAGTCTTCTTGCTTTCTTTTTATCTCTATGTATCATTTCCTAATTCTTTGGCCAGTTTATTCCAGATTCTCTTAAATATTGGTTTTTAAAGAATTTGAGTTGTTTCTTACTAATTATAAATATTCCCTAAAAGCTTCCCTTCATTGTAATGACTGAAATATGTCTATGATTTCCAAATGCAAATCTGTATCTCAACCACACATGCTGAGGTGTAGACTTATTTATCCTATGGCTTTATGTAGCAGATTTCAGTGCACTATGCATATTACCTGAGTTCAGTTTCTCTATATGCTGCTTCAAAATTCTGAAACTAGCATATTCAACATTTAGCCTGAGAACTCTTTTGCCTTTCAAATTTTCTGTGCCTGTATGTATATAAAAATATCAGAGAATTAACACTACACATGGGGCAGCACTCATCAATGATTGGGACAGGAATTTGAGAATAAATAACACTAGGGTTAATTCTACAGATATTTGTATTTGTTAGGGTTATCTAAATAAACATAATCAATAGGGAATAATATACATATATAATATGCATTTGCATATATACATACATACAGACATACATAACATATTTGGATCACATGATTATGAACTCTTAGAAGACCTCAGAACTTCAGTCATCAAATTGGAGACCTAGAAGAGCAGATTTTATAATTGACATCCCAATCAGAAGTCTCAAGAAACAGGAAATATGATGTTATAAATTCTAAGAGATGGCAGGATTAATAACCAAGAAAGTCAATTTTTCAGTCAAGCCTGACTGCATGAAAAGACACATATTCTAGGCCAAGCATTAATCCATTGTGCAGCCATTTTGTTCTACATAGGTCTTCAATTGATTGGATGAGGAACACAATATTAGAGAGGACAACCTACTCTACTCAGCTTCCTGATTAAAATATTAGTCTCATCCAGAAACACCTTCACAGTCACACCTAGAATACATATGACCAATTGCACCTTATGTCCCAGTCATGTTGACACAAAATTAATCATCACAAGTTTATACCCTGTCAAACTGACATTCATACATACCTCCTGAAATCATATTTAATCTTTAAATAAAGCTAGGTCATTCTTCCAATTGTCATAATACATCCATCCTCCATAAAACCAAGCACACTAACCTCTTTACAAAAAGGGAAGGTAAAGTATTTGAGTTAAATTTCTTTTCTCCTTGATATCACATAAATTAAATATTATGAAATTAAATTAATGATAATGCTATGATAAAAATTCAATACATCTTATGTTTTAGGATAAAGACATGAAAGAGGGAAGAAGATGCATTTGTGTATGTGTGTGTGTTTGTGTGTGTATAATATTAATGAAAATAAGGAAGAATTACTGATAATTTATAGTCCTTACTTCTGCAACCAGTCATATTTTTATGACTGGTAATTATAACTACCTACCTTCTTCTACTACCCAAAATATTGTATTCCCATCGCCTTCAATAAGAAACTTAGCTTGCCAGGTGTAGTGGTCCACACCTGTAATCCCAGCAGCTTGGAAGGCAGAGGCAGGAGGATCTTGAGTTCAAAGACAGCCTTAGCAAAAGTGAGGTGCTAAGCAACTCAGCAAGACCCTGTCTCTAAATAAAATACAAAATAGGGCCGAGGATGTGGCTCAGTGTTTGAGTGCCCTGAGTTCAATCCCTGGTACCCAGAAGAAAGAAAGAAAGAAAGAAAGAAAGAAAGAAAGAAAGAAAGAAAGAAACTAACTCAGCTCTTCATGGCTGTTTATCAGGGGAAATGACACATACTTTCATTTCTGAAAGGTGTGACCCTTTGGTGATCCTTCCAAATTACTTGCATTGACTTAATCAAAAGACATAATAATAATGCGATGCTCTAAGGTATCTCCTGTATTCTAGCCATAATATTTCATAGCCTCCTTTGCAGAGTACCCCTTTAATTTTTTGATAGTCCAGATAAATCATCCCAGCACACAGTGTAACTACCTTCCTGATCTTTTAAATAAGAATCATGAGAAAACCAAAGCAGGTGAGTGGCAGTCTCAAGTTCTAGACCTGTGGAATCATTGCTATGTTTCCTGATTTAAGGATTCTGTCATTTGAAGCTAAAACCTCTAAGTCCACAAAGCAAAAGTTTGCAGAAACACCAAGTAAAATTTTGCTCATAATTTCTAGGATAATAATGTACTAAGGTTTAGATCAGGAATGTGCCCCCAAAGTTCATGTTTTAGGCAATTCAGTGCTGTTTAGAGGTGAAATGATTAGATCATAAAGCTATATTCTCATCAGTGGATTAATCCATCATTTGAGTGGAATACTGGGTTAGGTAACTGTCAGCAGGAGGAGCATAGCTAGAGGAAAGAGGTCATTGGACATGTGGCCTTATGCACCATATCTATCCCTGTCCCCTATCCTTACCTTTTTCTGTTCCCTGGCTGCCATGAACTGACAGCTTTCCTATGCCACACTCTTGCCATATTGTTCTGCATCACCTCAGGCCCAGAGCAATATATTCAGCTGACCATGGACTTAAACCTCTGAAACCATGATCTCAAAATAAACTTGACCTCATCTAACTTCTTGTTGTCAGGTAATTTTGTCACTGTAATGAAAAGTTGACTAACACATAGTGTGTGGTACCACTGATTATATATCCAGGCTATGGAAGAAACAGTACCATATACTGGATGCTAATTTAGAGTATAAGGAGCTTTTTAGAAAACCTTTTTCCAACACTGCAGAGAATTGTAAACTAGATGGTGCTATACATAGTCTGAAAGGCCATTCTACCTTTCTGTTAAACCCACTGCTTCCAGGTGGAAGAGAACCTGGTGATGCCAGTGAATATCATGAGCATAAACCCATTCATTGCCGTTCTTCATTTTATGTGAAACAGTTTTATTGATCAGAAGTAGTACTGGGTGAATTAACATGATGGTGGATAACAAATTCTATACATTCATAGTTAGTAGTTTTGTCTAAAGTATTATGTGTAGAGAAGGCAAATTCATACCAGACTAAATGTCTATTCTGGTAAGGGCAGAACTCTACTTATTTTATAATACAAGTTACCCAATGTAAAACCTGTCACCTAGTAGAGAGATGAACACCCTGTGGGATGGTAGCATATCTGGGATTAAGTATTGGTTTTTGATGATGGCATTATAGACATTCAGTGGTGTTTTCACAGCCAAGTTGGTCTTCATGTATGTAAGTTCATTAGACTATGCATAACCTCCATCCTGATCACCATGACTATTTTCTTCATGAACCCAGTACTAATGACAGGGAGGAAAGAAGCTGCACATGATTATTAAAATCCTCTTCTGCTCAGATCATGCTATGGTGAACATTCACCTGAGATACAAATATTCTCATTTTTTTTCCCAAATAGGTCTAGCCACATACTTCTCTAAATTTTTTGTCACCAATTTTGTAGTCATGTTCCTTCCAAATTTCTGACCACCTAAACAAACCATTGGCCACAGCTTATGAACCAGTATTATGATTGCACCTCAGGCCATTTCTCTGTGCTCAAAATGAACAAAGCATAATGCCCAAAGTTCTATCCATTGGAAGAATTTTCTTTTTACATGATATCCAGAAAGGTGATAAAATCATTGCAGCTATCCATTTTCAGTTAGAGTCTATATACAATGCAAAAACATGCATAGAGTTTCCTTAAATCTTTTCTTTCTCTGTCAACTGTTTGTAGGGAACTTCCCACAGGGCCATAAGAGCAGGCTGAGAGACAGAAGTCAATATAATAAGAGTACAGACCATGGGAATCTACAGCACTTCCTTACATAACTTGGTTATGCACTTAAGGCCTGTTCAGGCCTGATCATTTATGAAGAAAGTGTCCAAATTATTAGAGTTGAACTTCTATTTTTGGCATAATGGTGGTGTAAAGCAATACACATTCATTAAAACCCTTACTTCTCATTTTGAATTTTGATAATTTTCTGGGCTAGTCATATGTAATATTGTACTCTCTCACAGTTCTGGGCAGCAGCAGCAGCAAACCACAGTCATCCATGTATATGATCATGAAGTTAAACAACCAGCATTCTATAATGTACTATTTTGCTAAGCTGTAGTGTTTGATAGGTTAGATATGCTACGTACATTTTTGAAATTATATTTTCAACTTGTGATCAGTTTTTCAGGAAGTAACTCCACTCTAAGTTAAGGAGCATCTGTTTAGCACTTCCATTTGATGATGGAATGCTGCAGTGCAGTTTCAAACTTATGGATTTCTGGGTCAGACAAAATCCAATTCATGATGGCCAGATTAAGTCGCAGAACAACATGGTGGCCCATGTTTAAGCAGTCAATCTCTACTAAATCTCAGTAGTAGGACAACCACTATTTCTCAAAAAGAAAGAACTTATCTGCCAAGAATGACAGGGATTTTCTTCCAAATCCTAAAAGTCTGAGCTACAATTAATCTTTAGGGGGACTTCAAAATACTCCTCACAGCATCTGTATGTGTCACTATTACTTCAAACCCCACTGGATCTGCTTGATCATAGTGTCTAAGTGGAAGACCAACTTTCACAAAATTCTTGGACTGTTGTGGAACCTTCTTCTGTTCTGGGCCCCACTCAAAAGAATCAACTTTTAAGACCATATGAAAAATTTACTGGAATCACAAACAAATAAAGAATATGTTGCCTTCAAAATCCACACAGGCCCTACTCAATGTTGTGCCTCATCTTCATTTGGAGAAACAGATATAAAAACTTGTTTTCCATCTCAGAAGATATATCTCAACATGGCCCACATGACTGGACTGATAGAGATTTTAGTGAGGTAGAAGGCCCCTGATCTTTTGTCAGATACAATTCCTACCTCAAGGATCACACGCTGTACTTCATCTTGAAGGGCTGACTTTGGTTTCTCTCTGGTTGTAAGTCTAGAATGAGGTATGCACAGTGAGAAGGGGCTCTGTAAAGAATCAGCATTGTCTTGTATAGAAACTCCCTTAAGGGGTCATTGTGCTTTCTTTAGGCAGAGTGGCATTAATCTATCAGAAAATGGTGGAAAGATCACTCCCACTAGAAGTGGAGAAACCTTTTGTACTGGAATGGAGAAGCTTCTTTAACTGGCAAAAAAATGTTAATCAATATTTAGGGGTACAGTGTATTCAGCTTCATCAGAGTCTCACCACATTTACCTCATTCTAATTTTTAGAATTTCTTTTGTACCTAATGACCCAGTGACAACAGTAGAGGCACTATAAAATGAGGAGTTCAATTTGCAATATATCTTGGCCAATTTCAGAATGATATTCTGTGTTTCATGTTAAGCAATCTCATCCTTGAGGCAACAGGAAATGAGTCTTTTTCAGCACACATATGTGATTGGATGATTTCAGAATAGTGTTGGAACTGGAAATTTGAATTCCTGATCTGTTTTCTTTTCCTACTTTGTCCAGTGATATTAGAAGCAACTAGCTAAACTCACTTGAGAGATAAGCATGTTCAGTAGTATCATGTAAACATTCATCCAGATCCCTGCTTCTTATAAGTGATTGTTTAGAAGTATTTGTTGATAATGTTTTGTATATCTCCATCGTGAAAGTTGTCACTTTTCTTTTTATTACTGAAAATAGTGACTTTAGAGTCTTTAAATCTACTCAGATTTGTAACTCAGATTAGGGACAGACCTAAGACCTCAGAACCAATGCAAAATAAAAATCACTCTTAAAATTATTTTCCTCCATGATCACTATTGATCCTAAAATCTGTTATTAGTTTTCTTCAGCAAAACAGAGATAACAAAATTTATATATCAATATCTATTGATACGGATGTATTATATACACACACACACACACATATACACACAGAGAGAGAGAGAGGGAGAGAGAGAGAGAGAGAGAGAGAGATGGATTTGTTATTTGGAATCCTTAAGCCTTACAGCTGGCAAGATAGAGTCCCAGTAGAACTGATGATGTAGATCCAAACTAAGTCCAAAAGTCCAATTCTCTAAGAACTAGGAGAGATTCCTGTCTTCAAATTGACATACTCAAGATGCAAGAAAAGATAATTTTTCATTTTGGGACTGAAGGCAGGGAAAAAATATTTTCCCAGATCAAATACTCAGACAAGATTTCCCTCTCATTTAGCATTTGTGTTCCATCTAGGTCTTAATTTTTTGGATGAAACTCACCCACATTAGGGAGGACAATATGATTTGCTTAGTTTATTACTCCAAATGATAATGCCATCCTAAAATATGTTCATAGACACAACCAAAATAATATTTGACCAAATTTGGGGGCATTCCATGGTCTGGTCAAGTTGACACATAAATTTGCCTATTCTACATTGATTAACAGAGTTATAAAATAGTTAAAATTGACCTATAATTGCTGAAAGAGTAAAATTCGTAGACAATACACATTGTGTTGAGTTCCTAACCCACCAAAATTCTGAGATAATAAATGTACGTGTTTAGGGCCCACTAAGTCTTTGATAATTTGTTATACTGAAAGTAACAACTAATACAAACACACATTCCAAATTCACATTACTTTGTCTGAAAAAACTAAGTAGATAATTTCATAGAATACACCTCAGTTTGGGCCTTCCTGAGGCTATTTCACAAATTACATTGAGGTACATTGTTTTTATCATAGAGATAAGGTACTCTGTTTTTAATATCACACATTATAAAATGTTTAATTACTAGTATAATTATTTTTGATAACTTGTTTGGCCTGGTGCTGGGCAGATTTCTCATATATAATAAAAACATTTTTTCAGGGGCGGGAGTTGTGGCTCAGTGGTAGAGCACTTGCCTGGCATGTATGAGGCCCTGGGTTCAATACTCAGCATCACATATAAATAAATAAATAAAATAAGAGATCAATTGACAACTAAAATATATTTTAAAAATCTCAGGCAGTTAATTAAAGACCAAGCAAATAAAGTTTATTCTTAAAATGTTCCCCTGAATTTATTATTCTTTTACACATTACCTCAGTAATTATTATTATCTTCTAATGGTGAATTTCTATTTCCTTCACTCTATCTCTATGCATTAATTAAAATTTGTCTTCAGTCAAGAGTTGTATTTTCTTCAATAATTTAGTTACATCATTATAAACTCAAGGGTATTTATTTTGTTTTAGTGGTGCTATAATAAAATAAAATAATATTAAGTGTTTTATGGCTTACATTTTTGCAAATTTGGCCACTTATGAATTCTTTCAGGTTTGCTCCTACGACTTTTTAGTATAACACTATTAATATATGTTTTAGTACATTCCTATTTCTGGAATCACAAAATGGTTCAAATTTAGTTTGTAAATTCTTCACCAATCCTGGAGTCAATGAACTTTCCAAAGAGCCTCAGTTGCTTTTAGTGACAAGTCATTTTTAGGAACTATAGCCAACCTACGTGCCCATCAACAAATAAATGGATAAAGAAAATGTAGTATATATATAATGGAATATTACTCAGCTATAAAAAGAATGACTTTAGGACTTTTGCTGGTAAATGGTTGGATCTGGAGACTTTCATTCTAAGCCAATCCCCAAAAACCAAAGGTCAAATGTTCTCTCTGATGTGCAGATGATAACACACAACAAAGGTGTGGGGAGAATAGAATTTTAGTGGATTAGATAAAGGGGGATGAAGGGATGTGAGGGGGCATAGGAATAGGAAAGATAATGGAATGAATTGAACATAACCTCCTTATGTTCATATATGAATACACCACCAGTGAAAATCCACATCATGTACAACCGTAAGAAGGGGATCCTAATTAGAATAAGTTACACTACATATATTTGTAATATCTCAAGATACACTCTTCTATCATGTATATCTAAAAAGAACAAATAAAAATCTATTATACAATTGCTATATATGGTCACTCCTACTGATCAGTGACTGCTTGTAGTCATCGTCTATGAATTGAACAAGAACACATATGCAGTAATACTAATCAATGGATGCATGTGTATCTCTATTTCAGTGTCTATATATCTGTGTGTATATATGTATATATGTATATGCATGTGCACAATTATATTAATACCTCTTAATCTAAAGCAGCACCATTATTTTATTCAAGACTATTCTCTTTTATATTTGTAATTTCTTTCTTCAATGGTGATAAATGTGGTTCCTTTTATCTTTACTATCTAAGTTACTTTTGTTTGTTTTTTGGTACAGGAATCAAATATAGTAATTCATATACGCTAAGCCAGTTGTACCTCTGAGCTATGTCTCTAACCAGATATACTTAATGTTTCAAACCTAGGATACAATCAAGGTGTTTTGGAATTACTAGTCCATAGTTTACTGAAAAATAAATTTAGCAACTAAAGTACATTGTTCATATTTAACCTTATATTTTGGTAAAAACTCCTTTCCAAATTACTAGGTCATCCCTTTCCATCTTTGTTATGTGCTTCAGATGACAAATGGTAAACTTCACAGATCATAGCCTGCATACCCTGGAATCCTTCCATACCCTAATATATTTTTTAAATTTGCTGATAATACATTTCATTCTTTTGTATTTATTTCTTTGATTTCTGACAAATAGAAATGTAACCATCACCATGCTTTCTTTAAAAAGAAATTTTAGTTGTAGATGGACAGAATACCTTTATATTATTTATTTAATTTTATGTGGTGCTGAGGATCAAATCCAGTGCCTCACACATGCCAGGCTAGCCATAACCCCAGCCCCCACCACCATGCTTTCTTGCAGAATATTTCCTGCACCTCCCAATTCCACAAGCTTTCCTATATATTCCTACCAGCTTTCATCTCTCATAACCAGTAAACTGCTTTCTATCCCTTACATTTTATGTTTTTCTGATAATAATAGGAGTTTCACCAAACAACATATAGTCTTGTGGATATTTTTTGTCTTTAGCAAACTATACTTAAAATCATCTAAATTAAGGCATGAATTACTACTTTATTTTTATTGAGAGGAATGTTCTATTTTATGTAACACAGCTTATCTATTGACCTTTTGGGAGGTATCTACATTCTTAAAATATTTAGTAATGCTGCAGATGGAAAATGGCAGACTGGAAACATCCTCTGCATAGTAGGTGATGGGCAACATTGAATCAAAACCAATGATTCACAGATGAGAAAAAGGTAGGAATGTTGTGGGCATCACTGGAGTGCAATTGAGAAAGACAGTAACCAGGTGAAACCCAGAAATATCAGTTTTTGAAAATGGTAAGATATTTAATAAAATAAATAGCACCATCTCTGCTTGCATGGTGATTCAGTGAGGGAGGGGAAGCTCTCCTCTAAGGAGCTAATAGAGGGTCCCAGCAAATTTAAAAAATGCAGGCTCCATTGTCCAGGAAAAATGCAACATGAGCAGGAAAAAATAGTTTCCAATACTGTAATGTGAGCCATCCTGTGAGGAGAAAATTTTGTGGCACTTCCAAATGGATTCAGTGAAAGGAGCCAAGGGGAATCAACTTAAAAAGTGCCTCATTGTTTAAGCTTTCTGTGTGGGAGATTAGAAATTCCTAAATTCTTCCCTATTTTTACTTTGTATGTTTTGTATAGCCAAGAACCAATGGTCACCTATATTTTCTCACTGGATCAGTGGATGCCAAAGCCTTGTGTCCATCTGGAATCAGTACAGAGACTGTGGTATTAATCTATGGGAAGCTCTGGACAGCTGTGGGGAGCATGCTGCTGGTTTGAGTGTCTTCAAAGCAAAGAAAGGCCAAAGAGGACCATTTCTCTTGGAATTGGTTATCTGAGCTCTATGACAAGGAGCAAGGTCTGCAGGAAGTTTAAGTAGGATGGATCTGGATTGGGTGAAAAGCAGCTACCTGGTGCAATATGCATGGGCTTGAACATCTTCCCCATGCCCCAAGGTGTTTGGAGGATATTTCCAGGACTTGGCACTTACCCCACATATATACACACCCAGCATACAGTCTGAGACTTCTGCTGGAATGAGGGATATGGCTCAATTTGGATTGGTCCATAGGCTACCTGAATGAGAGAAATGGCCAGCATCTTTTAACAGAAACACACACACATCCCTGGGTACAAAATCAGTGCTCTTGAGGGTGAATTCTAGTCTGAAGTGGACAACACTCCCCTAACACTTGCTGAAGACAAATATACTTTACGAATTGCCATAACATTTTAATCAGTTTGTATGAGAGCCAAGAATAAACAAACTGTATGATAATTGTATACCATAAACCCCATCTTGAAGGGGGATTCTGAAAGCAAAGTGTGTCCATTTTAAATACCTCAACAAGGAGAAAGCCGAATCTTTTTATAATTATAATTGCATTCACTTTTTTTGTAAATTGTTTTGTTGTGTTTTTTCTCATTTTTTAACAGTTCTAATTTTAAGTAATTTTTCAAGTAATTAGATTTTCTCTCAATACATTTTTTTTATTAATAAGCTTCTTCCTTCTATTTTTTCCTACTTTCTCTCATTTATTGTTGTATCCCTTTCCCTGATTCACCCTTTTGTATTATCTCAGAAAGGAGAAATCCTAAACTTTTTATGACTAAATTTTTAAAAAACACTTATTTTAATATAAAATCATGTAAGAGCACATGTAACAACCACAGATTAAAATGCTCTCTCTGGGTTTACCCAGCAATCAGCTGTAGAAAAGAATAAAAAGAAATTGAACAATCTCAAAAAACAATCATTTAACTCTGCCTCATTATTATTTCAAGTATTTTTCACTTAATTGGATTTTCTCTCAATACCTTTTTTTCTTCTTCCTCATTTCTATCCACTCCCCTTCTTTTCTTCTTCATTTTTCTCCTTTGTTCCTTCCTTCCTACACTCATTTCCCCCTTTTCCACTATAGTCTAGTTTTAAGTGTGCTATATTATTCCTTAAATTTTCAGGCTGTTCTGTGTTATTTGTCAATAATTTTTCCTCACTGAATAGTAGAGTTGTAGGGATCATAATTAATGTTTTCTATTATTTGCTGATATAGGGTTTACCTTTAAAGTGCCTCTCTTACTGGTGGTTACTCTTCTCTCAAAGCAGTGCTAATGACTGAACCTAGCATTTGATAAAACTGATTTGATGTTTTGACACTGGGAAATACCCTCAGCTCAGGAAACATTGTAAAGAGATAACTTCTCACTAAAATGAGCCTCACATAATAGAGGAAGTGAAATCCATTTTAATGGATAACATGAGGTATAGAATCACAGGAAACATGAGGAAAAAAATACAAGACAAATTCAAAAGTCCAAAACTCCCCAATAACTGAATCTACATTTATCAAAGTAGATGAAAAACTGAACAAAGAAATCTAAAAGTTTATTGTTAAAATGATGAATGAATTAAAAGAAAAACTAAGGGAGGAACTAAAGGAGACAATACAGGATCTGCAATAACACTTCAATGAAAAAGTAGACAGATTATTAAGAAGAACCAAACAAATTTTGAAAGGTAAGGCAAAATAAGTCAAATAAAATATTCATTGGAAAGTCTCTCTAATGAAGAAGAAGTAGAAGACAGGAGCTGGGGATGAGGTTCAGTGGTAGAGATCTTGCCTAGTATGTGTGCGGCCCTGAGTTCAGTCCCCAACAAAACACCCACACACACACACACACAAAGATAGAATTTCAGAACCTGAGGAAAAGGTAGATGGACTTGAATATTCAGACTGTATTAAAGGAAAAAAAAGATAAGAATATCCTATAACTCTTGGAAAACAATGCAAGACCTAACTTACGGTTCATAAGTATTGAGGAAGAAGCATAGAAACTAACGTTGTTGAAAACTTATTCAGTGAAATGGCATAGTTGACAAAAATGTATATTGGACAAAAGACAGCCTCTTCAACAAATGATCCTGGGAAAAATGAATATTCTTATATAGAAGATTGAAACTTGATCTCACTCACCATGCACAAAAGTCAATGCAAAATGGATAAAAAACTACCTACAATTTAGACCAGAATCTTTACAGGTGCTATAAGATAACATAGGGGAAATGTATCAACAGATATGTATAAGCAGAAACTTTCTTTAAAGGTGTCCTGTAGCTCAGGAAATAATACCAAAAATTAATAAATGGGATGGGATCAAATTAATAAATGGGATGGGATCAAATGAAAGAGCCTCTTTCCTAAATAATTAAGGGTATGAAGAGAGTCTACAGAATGGAAGAAAACATTCCACGTACTCTTCTGACAGAGGATTAATATTCAGAATATATAAAGACCTAAGAATAAAACCCAAATACCAAAAACTATCCCACCATTCAATAAATGCACAAATATACAAAACCAAGACTTTTCAAAAAACAATCACAAGTAGACAACAATTTTATTTAAAAAAGTGTTCACCACCTTTAGCCATCAGGACAATGCAAATAAGAAGTACACTAAGATTCCATCTTAATCCAATCAAAATGGCAATCATAAATAATACATATAATAAATTTCAGGGGAAAAAGAACTCTTATTCATGGCTGATGGGAATGTGCACTAGTGCAGTCACTAAGAAGATCAGTATTGAGGTTCCTCAAAAATATAAAAATGGAAATACCTCATGATTCTGTTATACCACTTGTTGGTATTTATCTTAAAAAAAGGCAGTACACTTTAGAGAATACGTATTTCAGTATTTATAGCAGCACAATTCACAATAGCCTAGCTATGGAACCAGCCTAAATGTCCATCAACAGATGAATGACAAAAGTTAATGTGGTAAATGGAGGTTTGTTTAGTCACAAAAGAGAATGAAATTGTATCATTTCTAGGAAAATGGATGGAGCTAGAGACTATCGTGTTAAGCAAAATAAGTCAGACACAAAATGAAAAGTTTCAAATTGTTTCTCTTATATGTGGAAGCTATAGAAAAAAGGGAAGAAAAGGTTCCCATGAAAATATAAGTGGGACCATTAGTATAGAGGAAGAAGATCTGAGGAGGAAATGAGAGCAAGGGTATTGTAGTGGGGAGTAAATTTGATGAAATCATGGGCATGTAACAAATATGCCACAATGAAATCCACTCTTCTGTGTAGTTAATTCATACCAGTAAATTATAATAATAATAAATTTAGTAACATCTAATTCTAACTTTATTAAGATAAAATTGATTGATAAAAATTTTATGTATTTAAAAAATAAAACCCAACGTTTTAATACAAATATGCATTTTAAAATAATCACCACAAAAAGGAATCTCATTAACATCCATCACCTCATAGAGCTACCATTTCCTCTTTCTTCTTTCATTCTTCTTTAAATAAGAACACTTAAGTTTCACCTTCACAAATTTTTAAGATGCAGTATTGTTTTGGTAACTACACTTATATTGCTGCGTATTAGAATTCTGGAACATATTCATCCTGCAGTACTGAAACTTCATATGTGTTGAATAATAATTCCCAATTTACTCTTCTGGCAACTCCTGGAAACAACTATTCTACTCTATTTGTATAACGTTGACTATTTTGGATTCCACATATGTATGAAACATTCAGTATTTTTCCTTTGGCATCTAGCTTACTTTACTTAGCATAATATCTTTCAGGTTTATTTATGCTGTCATAAGCAGCAGAATGTCCTTACTTTTTAAGACTGAATAATATTTCATCGTGCAAGCATAGCACATTTTCTTTCTTTCTTTATCCATCAAGAGACACTTGCTTCCATATCATTGGTATTGTGAATAATGCTGAAATGAACTTGGGAGGGCAGGTATCTCTAAAACATATTGACTTTTCCAAGAAGTGGGATTTCCAGGTTATAAACATAGCATTTATCATTTATAATCCATTCAGCTACTCTCTAACTTTTGATTAATGAATTAAATTCATTTATACAAAGTAATTATAAACAGATTAATTGTTATTTACATTTATCCTTATTTCATTTTCTGTTTTGCAGTTGTTTAGTTTTTCCTTTTCTCTCATGCCGCATTTCTTTGTTATGTAATGATTTTGTGCAACATATACATGCACATATATTTAGGAAATTATTTATCCTATTTAACCATATCTTTAATATTTTGTGGTTTTTTTGCCTTTATGTGGTTACTGATTTCCACTTAGTATAATTTTCAACATATTTTGAATAGGTCTCAAAATAAGAAGAGAAGATGACTGATTATAGGAAGAATGTAATTCCCAGCAGTTTCTTAGCACCAGATTGAGAAAACATGAAGGTTCTTCCTTAGTGAGGTGGATAACTAAGGGAATTCACTGAAACTTAATTCTGGATAGTAAAAGAAACCACAGAGACACAGAAAATCAGAAACTTCAAACATAATTAAGAAATGGCATGCTAGAAATTAGCCCGTTTGGTTGGCAGCAGCAGCAGTTTCAAGCTGCTGCATTTGGGGTCAGGGTAGCACAGGCAAGGAGAGAGAGAGGAAACCATAGCACACAAAAATTTAAACAAAAATTGACCTGGAGTAACGAGTGGAATAGAGAGGGAGGCTGATATTGATGCACCCAGAGTCAGAGGGGAAGTTATTGAGTGAAAACGCATCAAAATTCCTCCGCCAAAGGGCAGATACTTCAGTAAGAACTGGATCCCCAACTTGTGAACTGGTTGGCTGTGTAGGAATCATTCATAAGTGCTATGTGGCAATAACCAGAGACAGAAAATCGGGATATCGTAACGGAAGTTGCAGGGAATCCTATTATGTTCCCCAGAGAGTCCTTGAACAACAGCAATTGAAATGGGCATAAAAAAACTGTGCTTGGAGCATAAAGACTCCAGATATCACAGTGAGAGAACTCCCTTGTTACTGGTGCCCCATAAGAGCTATTGGATGCTAACAAGAGCCACACAGGAGCATCTGAGGTACAGGCCTGATACTCAGTAATTCATCTTTATAGAAGTGAATATGGAACCAGTGGAGATTTTTAGTTCCTGTTTTCCAAAAGTGGATATTATCAGAGGGCCCTGGAGTCCAGATGTCCAGCAGTCACATCTCCCCAGCAAGAGGGGGCATGAATCAATTCTCGAATACCCATCAACAGTTACAATGTCAGTCAAGACTAAACCCCAAATTCTGGAACTTCCAATTTAGAACTCTACTCCACCACCACTACAGGAACACATGATTAGTCAGCACTTCTTGGTCTATCCCACTGTATAATGGAAAGAGAGACACCGATACCTATGAAAACTAGTTTGGCTCCTAGCCACCATGACTGTCAGCTAGGTGAGGAACACAATGACATTGAATTTAACAACCCCCAGTCCTTGACCCAAGGATTGCAGAGCTAAAAAGTAAACACAAAGAAGGAAAATTTATCTCTGCCAGCAGTTTTGACCACCCAAACTAAACAACTCCTTTATTTCTTGCTAATTTTTTTCTCTGTATTCCCCCAATTCAAAAAAATATTTTTAATTTAAACTTTTTAATTATTTTCAGGCATAATTTCATGATATTTTATTTTTTACATTTTCCCATTCTGTGAGATTGTGTATGTGTGTGCGTGTGTGTTTTCTCACTTCACTTAGAAGATATATATGTAAATATATACAGTATATGTATGAATTTATATATTTATAAGCTTATGAATATATATGAATATTATTTTATCCTCAACATAATTGTTTTCCTATGCACCTATTTATTATTTTAGCCTGGGTTTGACTTAGGTGGGGTGTTACTTTGCATTTATTTGAGTTGTTTTGATCTTTCATTTGCTTGTTTGTTCACATCTTTGGTTTTGTCCCTATTATTGATACCACTGCATACCCGTGACGAGTTCTGCTTCTTCCGGTGTTGAAGTATAACCCCAGAGAAACATGCCAAGGCAAGCATGTTAAGCAGGCTTTATTTAAAAGTAGTAACACAGACTTCTCCCTGGAGGGATTAGGGGAGCCATGGCTGATGTTCTGGAATCCCCAAGAAGTGAGTGCACCCTCCCTCTTTTATAGGTTAGGGTCTTCTTTTGTTCTGCCCCTTCCTCTGACCCTTCTCTCTCCTTCCTGCCCATATGGCAGTGGTGACACAGCAAAAAGGTGCGAATGGCAGCGGGGGGAAGGGCCACATGGAGATTCAGGTGGGGGGCCCAGGAGGCATTAATTAGCAACTCCCTGCCTGCAGCTTTTGGGGAGGGGCAGTTAAGCAGGTAACCTTGGTGATCAAAGGGCTCCGGAGGCACTGACATTCCAATCTCCCAGGGGCGTCTCCAACTTCCCAGACTCCATTCCTCAATTTGACCAGTTTCCCTGATTTCTACACTAACTGCCTGTCAATTCTGGCTTCATTATTGTCCCTTATTTATTATTCTCTTCCCCCACTAACAGCCAAATTTTCCTGTTCCCTCTTTCTCTCTTTTGTTTTTTATTACTTTTAAGTAATTTTTTATTCCTCCTTTTTATAGCAGATATCTGCTGTCTCCTGCTTCACCTGTATTCACTTTTCAAAATATTTCAAGTTTCCTCTTGCCTTCCTACCCTATTTTCTTTGCACTTGAGAAACTGAAATTGCATTATCTAAAATAATGATGCTGTTTTTTTATTTCTATCCCATTCATATTGCTGTGACTATTAATTTAGAAGATAATGTAGTAGACTCCAGATGTTTAATGCCTTATCTAGTTTATAGTGTTTTTTTTTTAATTGGTGGTATTCATGTTAAATGGTGACCCTGCCATTTCTATATAGGTGGTAATTAGTGTTATAGATATTGAAGAAGACACTGGACATTTATCTTAAGGCTGTACATCTGTTGCTAATATTAATGTTATTCATGGCTCCTCCATAATCTAAGAGTGGCTGGAAAATGACCGGCACACCTCAAGTTCATAGAGTAGATCCTGCTGCTGAGAAATGCACACAACTCAGGTAAGTAGTAACAAATATCAATATCACCCTATACTATGCATTCTTATCCCACTTGAACATCAACAATACTTCAACACATAGAATTGGGGAGACAAAGTCTCCAACAAATAACCAGGCCCCAAGGAGAAACAATCATAGGGAATCCACAGTTCCTATTCCTGAACATATACTCATATGTCAAAAGGAGAAAGAAGCACCAGAACACCCTGAAACACACACCAACTACACACAAAAGGACATGTGTATAAAAGAGGAAAGAGAGTCCATTTCAATGAATGTACAATTCTAAGACCTCTGAAAACTTGAGGAAATAGGCAAAATGAATCTCCCCCAAGGTTTACAATCCTCCAACAAAGGATCCCACAGATAAGAAAGGGAAGAAATATTATGTAAAAGATTATTAAAATGTTCAATGAACTAAAAGATCAAAAAAGATAAAAAACCTGACAGTCATTGGCATAGAGGAGAACATGGACATACAGGCTAAAGACATGAAGAACATTTTTAATGTGATAATAACAGAAAACTTTCTCCACATTAGAAATGATATTCACATACAGGATGCAGGTAGGACCTCACATGGAGTAGATCAGATTAGAACCTTTCCAAGACACATCATAATCAGAATACTTAACTTCGGATATAAGGAAAGAATGCTAAATTCATCAAGAGAAAAATGTCAGGTCACATTTAGAAGCAAGTCAATAAGTCTCACTTCAGACTTCACAACTCTGACCCTAAAATCAAGGATGGTCTTGAATGAGATAATTAAAGCTTTAGAAGAAAAAAATTGCAAGCCAAGATTGCTATATCCAGCAAAGCCATCAAAATTGAAGGGAAAATAAAATTTTTTCTAAGACAAAGATAAACTAAAAGAATTCAAGAAAACCAAGCTGGCAATACAATGAATACTCAAAGATAAACTCTAAACAGAGGAACTTAAAAACAAACCCCAAAGCTTACAAACAGATGGAGATCTCTAGATGTGCAACCAACTAAATGAAATCAACACAGAATTAAATACAGCAAACTAAAATGGCAGAAAAGTATGAACACATATCCATAATAACACTGAATATAAATTATCTCAACTCACCAATTGAAAGACAGAGATAAGAACAATTATTCAAAAAAATATTCAGCTATATGTTATTTGTAAGATACTCATCTCATAGACAATGAAACTCATAGGCAGAAAGTGAAAGGATTGAAAATATCTATGCAAATTGAGTCCCAAAACAAGCAAGAGTAGGAGTCCTATCTGACAAAGAAGACTTCAAGCTAAAGTTAATGACAAGAGACAAAGAAGGCCACTAGCTACTGGTAAAGGGAACAATTGAACAAGAAGATATAATAATAGGTACACCCTGAATGTTGGTGTGCCTAATTGCATTAAGAAAAAAATACTTGTTGACATTAAATTACTGATAGACACCAACAAAATAATACTTTGTGATTTCAACACACTCGTATCACTAATACACAGGTCATCTCAACATAAAATCAGTTATTTCTGACATAACTAATAGTATAAATAAAATGGATCTAACAGGCATCCATACAATTTATCACCCCCAAACAGTTGAATGTACCTTCTTAGCAACTGATGGAACTTTTTCCAAAATACACTGTATTCTATGTCACAATGTAAGTCTTAGCAACTACAAAGAAACTGATATAATCCAATGCATTCTTTCAGATGATAATGGAATGAAATTAGAAATAAACAATAAGAAAATAATAAAAATCACAAAACACATTGATATTGAACAAAACTCTTTTTTTTTTTTGAACCAGGGATTGAACTCAGGGACACTCAGCCACTGAGCCACATCCCCAGCCCTATTTTGTATTTTATTTAGAGACAGAGTCTCACTGAGTTGCTTAGGGCCTCACTAAGTTGCTGAGGCTGGCTTCGAACTCGCGATCCTCCTAACAGCCTCCCAAGTCGCTTGGATTACAGGCGTGCGCCACCACGCCTGGCTGAACAAAATTCTTTTAAAGGATGAATAGATCATAGAACAAATCAGGAAATTCTCAGAAACAAATGAAAATACATATAAAACATAGCAAAATTTCTGGAAAAATATGAAAGCACTTCTGAGTGGAAAGTTTATAGCATGGAGTGCCTACATTAAAAAAATAAAGCCATGCACAGTGGTGTAAACCTGTAATCCCAGCAACTCAGGAGGCTACAGCAGGAGGATCTCACGTTCTAGATCAGCCTCAGCAACTTAGTGAGGTCCTACCTCAAAATAAAAATAAATAAATAAATTTTTTTAAAAAAGCGATGAGAGTGTTGCTTAGTGGTTAAGTGCTTTTGGTTCAAACCCTGTACCAAAAAATAAAAAATAAAAATAAAACAGAGAGAATATTATTAAATAGGCTTATGTTCCTTCTCAAGGCCTTAGAAAATGAAGAACAAACTATTCCCTAAATCCACTGAAGACATGGAATAATAAAGATCAGAGTCAAAATTGATGAAATTGGGAATAAAAATAATACTTAAGATCAATGCAACAAAGAGTTGCATGAAAAGTTAAGTAATATCGATAAATCCTTAGCAAAACTAAAAGAAACAGAGAGAAGATCCAAATCAACAAAATTGGAAATGAAATAGGAGATATCATTGCAGTCACTCCTGAAATCCCAAGGATCCTTTGAAACTATTTTGAAAATTCATATTCCAATAAACTGTAAAATCTAGAAGATACTGGCAGCTTTATAGACACATATAAGTGTCCAAATTGAACAAGAAAGGTATAGAAAGCCTAATCAGACCAATATTAAATAATGAAATTGAAACAGCAACTAAAAACTTTCCAATAATGGAAAGCCCAGGACAAGACAGATTCTCAGCTGACTTACACCAGAACATTAAAGAAGGCTTCCTCAATATATTCTATGAAATTGAATGGGAAAGAACACTCCCAAATACATTTGTATCAGCAAATGTAACAAACTAACAAACAAATGCACATAAAACAAAGAAAACTATTGACCAATATCCTGGATAAATATAGAAGCAAAAATCCTTAATAAAATATTCTCAAACTCCCTTGAAAATTACATCAAGAAGACAATAAATCATAATCAATTTGGTTTCATCACACAGATGCAAAGTTGTTTCAGTGTACAGAAATCAATGAATGTAATTCAACACATAAATAGAATTAAAGACAAGAAGTACATGATCATCTTAAAAATGCAGAAAAGGCCTCTGTTGAAATCTATCTCCCATTCATTTTTAAAACAGTTGAGTAACTAGGGATAGAAGGAACTCACCTCAACATTATAAAGGCAATATATGCCAAACCCAAACCAAACATCATACTGAATAGAGACAACTGAATGCATTTCCTCTAAAATCAGGAACAAGACAAGGATGTCCACTCTCACAACTTTTATTTCATTTTGTTCTTGAAATTCTAACCAAAGGAATCAGACAAGAGAAGGAAATTAAGGGACATAAATAGTAAAAGAAGAAGTCAAATAATCTCCATTTCTTGATGACATGAGTCTTTATCTACAAGTCTCCAAAAAATACTCCCCCAAAAAACCTGTAGCTTTCATAAAGGAATTCAGAAAAGTAGCAGGATACAAAATCAACATTCTTAAATCAATAGCTTTCCTATACTTCAATAGTGACTAAAATTATCCTCATTTTTCCTTTAATTGGCAACCATGATAGAATAAACTATATAAATTAAGTTCAATTATCTTCAGATTTTTTCAATTTAATTACTAATTTCTTCTCCTATCTCCCCTTCAATAAATTATTCATCTATAATATTGTAGAAAAAAGATTAAAAAATTCATTTCTCTTGTTTATGATTTCTATTGCTTATGTAAAAAGCTCTGTGTGTTCACTAATGTTCACCCAACTCATTAGGTCATTTAACATTTATCTTAGATATTCTAATGTTATTGACTATTAATTGCAATTTCTATATTTATACTTCATTTGACTTTTTTAAATTTTGAGATAAAATTGTCTGATTGCATATTTCTTATCTTGTTTTTTGTTATTTGGCAGTCATTTTTTCTTTACATTTTCTTTCAAATATTAATAGATAATGGCACATGATATCCAATTTCAGTAAATATAACACTCTTTCTTTAGTATGATAGAATACTGGACAAATTTACTCTATAACTGAGTTGTCTCTCATCTTTGTCAAAGCATTCCTTAGATTTTGTTGGTCAATGGCTTCAAATAAGACCATCAACAACATTTCTTATTAGGTGAATGCAAATGGTCAGATGATTGCAGGCTCAGTAATAATGAAAACAACGAGAACTTTCACTGGTTGTTTTGAATGTGGGAAATGGTAAAACCACTTTTTTGGTGAAAAAAATGTGATTAGGCATTATCTAATAAACTTAACAATATTCCTATCTATGCCACAACCCAATAATCTATGTCTAGAGAAATTAATGTGCCTCCTTAAGAAATGAGTATATATTTGTGCATGTCCTCTGAAATACATGTACACAACTGTCATAGCAAATTTATCTACAATGTATCCAAAATGGAAACTGCCCCTATACTCATCAAGTATAGAATGCATAAACAAATTGCAGTCTATGCATGAAGTATGGTACTTGACGGTAATAACAAAGGAAGAATACCTGCTACATACAATGTTGTAAACGAAACTCACAGGCATTAAATTGTGTAACAGAGCCACATACAAAATACATATAAACTATGTTTAGCATGATTGCTTTACATACATTTTAATAAGCAATGAAATTTTGTGGTAATAGAAGGACAGTGATTGTCTCCAGTGATTGTCACCTATAACTAGAACAAATTAAAAAATTTCTAAAAAGAGGACAAAATTGAACCTCATGGGATAATAGAAATCTTTATTTTTTTATCTGGTATTGGGTGGGTTTACAGAGAATATATGTGTTCTGGTTGAAATATTAGGTGTCACCCCAAAGCTCATGTGTGAGACAATATAAGAAGGTTGGGAGATGAAATGATTGCCCATCAGTGAATTAATGCCCTGACAGATTAACTGGGTGGTAACTGTAGGGAGATAGGGTGTGACTGGAGGAGGGGTGTCATTGGTGGGCATACCTTTGGGATTTACATTTTGTCCTTGTTGAGCAGAGCTCTCTCTCTGCTTTCTGATCATCATTCCCTGAGCTGCTTTTCTCTGCCGCACCCTTCCACCATGATAGTTTCATCTCAGGTCCAGAGCAATGGAGCTGGCCTTCTATGAACTGAAACCTCTAAAAGCATGAGCACCAAATAAAATTTTCCTCCTTTAAAATTGTTCTTGTCAAGTCTTTTGGTCATAGCAGTGAAGAAGGTGGCTAAAACAATATGCATTTGTAAAATTTCATCAACTTGTACAATTAATATTAGTATACTTCAATGCATGTACTTAAATCTAAAAAACATTATTTTATTATAATATAATAACTTTGTTTTAGTAAATCATGTTTAACTTTTAAAAAGTATCTAAGTTAGGTTAACTTCAGGTTATAAATATAAATTTGCTCCTACAAAACAAAGTGGAAATATATGTATGCTGAAAAGATATTTTAATCTTCATTATTGAATAAAGTGGAATAAGTTATTAGGACCAACTTGTAAGAGAAAAACAAAGACTTGTCATTTTATTTTATTAAAATATTATTTATAGCTGAAATTTCACAATTTGGAAAGAATGTATGGCTGGTAAATGTTGAGAGCCAAACAACCCAGAAGCCCACAGAGGTAAAGATATTTATGAAAGAGTTGTGATTAACATTTTAAAGGGGGAGGGTGATGACAGGTAAGAATTTTTCTGTCATTTTACTTAATAATATGATTAAAGGCACAAGTACTTTGGAATAGAGGCAAGTTATTGAATTAATACCTGCTATAGTTTTTTTTTCTTTTTTTATGGAATCTCCATATTGTTTTTCACAGTAGTTGTATCATTTTATATTCCCACAGTGTACAAGAATTCAAATGACTCTATATTTTCACCAAGACTTGCTTCTTTGTTACCAGGTTTTGTTTTAATTATCCATCCTCACAGGTGGGAGATAATATATGTGGCTTCAATATGACCCTAAGACATGCATGTGTTGGAAACTTAATCCCCAAATTCACATATTAATGGTATTTGAAGACAGTGTGTTTGGGAAGTAATTATGATTAGATGAGGTCATGAGGTTAATGCCCCATGATGGCATTAGTAGCTTTATAAGATGAAGTAGAGAGACTCAAGCTGGCATGTTTGCTATGCGTCACCACTTGATGTCTTCCACAATGTTATAATACAGCAAGAAGATCCTCACCAGTTTCTAGGGTAATGCAGTTGTGAAAGAATCATATGTAAGACTTGACATCCTCCATAACCATGAGCTGAACAAAACTTTACCAGTTATAAATTACCTAGTCTGGAGTATTTTGTTATAGCAAGAGAAAATTGACTAAGATCATATTTTATTCTGTTTTTCATTTGGGATTCCCTAATGATTACTGGGTTTGAGCATCTTTTTATACATCTATTGGTCATTTGTATGTCTTTCCTGGAGGAAAGTCTGGTTAAGTCCATTGTCCATTTTTATTTTTTTGTTTGTGTTATGGATTTATACTCTTATTTCTGGGTATATATCCCAAACACTGAAATTAGAATCTAAAAAATATGGTTACACTCCCATGTTCATTGTAGCATTATTCACAGTAGCCAAAATACAGAACCAAATTCAGTGTCCACCAATGGATGAATGGATAAAAATATGTAGTACATACATACAATGGAACATTACTCAGTCTTACAAAATCAGGAAGTCCTGCCATGTATGACAATATGGATGAACTTGGAAGGCAGTATGCTAACTGAATTGTCATGCACATAAAGATAAATACTGCATAATTTCACTTAAATGAGGTCCCAAAATATTAAAACTTTATAATAACAGATCTTTGACTTGTAGTTGCTAGAGGCTGCAGGAGACAGAAATGGGTACTCGCTGTGCCATACACTTGAAGTTTCAGTTATACAAGGCGAATAAGTTACAGAGATCTGCTGTACAGCATTGCACCAAAAGTAATCAATAGTTTATTATGCACACAAAAAATTATTAGAAGATTCAATCTCATGTTAAGTGTTTTGCCACAATAAAAAAATAAAAGAAAACTATTACCAATGTATCTTGGAAATCTCTGGGTTTGAAAATATTTGCTTTATTCCAGTTTTTAAATAATTTTAAAAAACTTAAGTGTAACTATCAATACATAATTCCACTTTGTCAAGCCAAAAGGATCCAAAACCTTCACCTTAATTTTAGTTGGATTTGAACAGAGAAGATTATCATGAATTTCTGGATACACCTTGCAATCATAGCTCAGATATCATGACATCTATTCTGTAATTTAGGAACATGAAAACTTTGGGACTAATCTGACTGTGACACAAGAGTATGCTTAAAATATTTGAACTATTTCCACATATCTCTATTTCTTGATACTACACCCAGGATGGTTATATGTATTAAAAAATGTTGTGATCATATGGCATTAAAGAGTCACCTATATAAGCAATGGTATAGCACTAACAAAATTTTGGTTTAGATTCTGAGTGGAAATTAATGAAAGATGAAAAAATACTATTTTGCAAACAACAAATAACTAATTCAAAGTGTGTGCAGAATAACCATTGTACTATGCCACTGAAACTTTTAAATCATTGTCAACTGTTTTAAGGTATTTGTTTAAGCCATGTTTCAATAACAGAGGTGATATGTTTTTACTTTAAAAAGTTAGTTATTGGGCCTCTTTTGTGCATAACCTTCAATTTTTATGAAAGTCTTTTTTTATGCTGTGTTTACAAGCTAAACCAACTGTGAAAGGTGCAAGCATTATCGTTTGTATTCAGCAAAGATCTGTCATTTTGTGCTTACTGCAAGGCAAATGGCTCTGCCAGTTGGGGCTACAATTTATCAAGCTGGCAGAGTGACAATTTTCATTGTTGTAGAAAATTTTATCATGGATATCCAATTCTGAACAGTTAATATGGAAGAGAGGTCTGAGTAGGTGACTTCAACTTTGTCTTATCAGTATTGTAATCATTAATGACACTGACCCAGGAGATGAAGATCATTTGGGTCCCCTGGAACCTGGAGCACTTCTCTGACAGATTTATCTGCCTCAACTGCCACCAAGAGTCCCTGGGTTTCAGGAACAGATGTAATATAACAAACCAGCATTTCCCTACAGAACAATGAAAATTCTTTTTGTCACAGCTGTTTCAGAATGAACACAGGACAAAGAAAATAGGATGCTAAAACGTTAATTCACAAAATTATATGAATAGCATAAACTTCTAGCTAATCTACCTCATAAGTAGGAAATGAAGACAGTGACCAGCTTTACAGCAGGAACATCATGTATCCATAAGTGGTTTCCAAATTACAATTCCTCAATATGCATTTTGTTGATGCAATATGGACATGCAAACAATTGCTCTGCCAGCAATACATTCCAAATAGACTTACTGTGGTCATGAGTCACTGGCTGCCAGTTTTCATTTCCAAACATTGGAAAAAATATTCAAATATTAGAATCAGTTATTGGTAAAGAAATGATTGGTGAACAAAATATGGGAGACATAATATTTAAAACAGTAAATGCTGTTTTAATAGGATACTGAGTTCTCACATAATGACCTAATTTGCCCATAGATAATTCAATTTAAAAGAAACAGTTGCACATAGTCCTTAAATGTGCTTCTGTAAATGTGAAAAATAACCTGGCATGCTGGCATGTATGCGCATGGGCATGTGCACATACATGTACAAGTGCTCGCACACACCAAATGCCCCAGAAATAATTTCAACCAAGTCCTTGGTAACCTACAGTGTTTTATATATTTTTTTTATCCTTACCTCCATTTATTTTATTTTAGATATCTTGCTAAATTGTCTCCTTTGTAAATCTAAACTTCTGGAAAAAAAGTATTAATAATAATAGTTTAGTGTATACCTGGAAATCTATCAGGGTTATTTCTTTCAATTTCTCATTTTATTCTCAGAATACCCCTTTTACATGGTTACTATTACTGTCACCTTTTTACACATGAAAAGCTTAAATTTGAACGGTATACCAGATTACAAACTTCATATAAATATTTAATGGAGAGCCAAAATATGTACTCAGATGTTCTACTTTCCATATCTTGGAGACATAAGTATTAAATAATAGTATTATAAATCTCTATGCTATTTTTCTGTAACCTTGAACTTTGGTTAGGTATGTACTCATTACTTCCTCTGTCATCAATGTCTCTTTTGCTTGTACCTTCCCCTAATTTATTTCCATTAACAAGAAAAAAAGAGCAAAATCTAACCCACAACAAGAGGGTGAGGGGAAGAATAGAAGTTCACTGGATTAGACAAAAGGGAATGAAGGGAAGGTAGTGGAGATGGGAAAAGGAAAGACAATGGAATGAATCTGATATAACTGTCTTATGTACATATATGAATAAACAACCAGTGAATCCAACCATCAGGTACATCCACAAGACTGGGACCCTAATTAGAACAATAAATATTCCATCTTGTAAAATTATATCAAAATGGATTCTACAATTATGTATAACTAAAAAGAACCAATTAAAATTTTTAAAAAGATGAATGAGTAGGGCTGGGTTGTAGCTTAGTGACAGAGTGCATGCCTAGCATGAGTGAGGCACTGGGTTCAATTCTCAGCTCCTCATATAAATAAATAAAGATACTGTATCTATGCACAACTAAAAAAATAATTAAAAAAAAGATGAATGAGTAGGTAAGTAGAAGAAATTCAGGAGGAGAAAAAGACCAAACTTCTCTCAGATTCATTTCTTTTTAACTTTCTGATGGATCTCCATTCTTAAACAAATTTGAGAAAGTCAACTTTTCACTTCTTCACCTACTACTATTTATTCTTTAATGAATGAATTTTTATTTTGATCTTTAGTTCTGTAATCTATTCGTCAGAAAGAGTCAATGACTTCCTACTTGTGAAATTACACAGGTCATTGTAAAACTTCATTTTACTTGAATCATCTTTTACAGGTGACATGGTTGGCATTTTCTTGGAAATCTTTCCTTTCTTGGCTTCCTACATACTCCATTTGTTCTAGTTCTACCTTGTATTTATGAGCACTGTAACTGAGTATTCTTAAACCCCTTACATTATTTTCAATTTGTGCTTTTCCATTCTTAAACACTAGTGTTGTTTTTCAAGATGCTCTGCTTCCTATCTCTGGTTGATACCACAGAAGCTCTCCTCACTTCAGTTACTTTAATTTTCACCTATATTGCATTTAGATGTTTCATTTTAAACTCTATGACTACAAATCTTCCTAAATCTCCATTTAATCTGTTCCTTCCACCATTATTTTATTTTTTCACTAATATTCTTTCACCTCTACTGCTGTAAAAATTTTCTAACTTGGGTCTTCATTTTCAGTTCTTTTTTCACCAGTCTACCTCAGCATAGTCCCCCCAGATACCTTTCTAAAATAAAAGTGTATTAATATCATCCACCTGCAAAAGGACTCAGTATTTCTGTCACATACATTCTAAATGTTAAACCATTTGGTATGACTTTTTAAAGTATTGGCAGCCTGGCCTAATTTACCCTTTTGGCTTAATATACCAGGACCAACATACACATATATTACATTGCTACCACACTGAACTATTTGCCAATTTTGTAATGTACTATTTTTGCATACATTTATGCATTTAAAATGTCTTTTTCTGAAAAACTAAAGTGGTATTTGCAGTTACTCCATATGTCTAATAAATGTCTGTCATCTTTCAAGAATCAACTAAAACTTTACTTTTGAAAACCTTATTTCTCAGTGACATATAATTTGTCCTTCCTTTAAATGTCCATAACATGTTAGACTAAAAACTATAAAAATGCACAACAATTTGTCTTGCATTTTTTTACATACCAATGTCCTCTACCATTTCTGAGAACAACAAAGAAAGGGTTTTATTCATCTCTTTCTTTAATCCTAAACCCCACTGAATATTACATATTTGCCATGGTGTGAATATTTGTCTTTTCCCCAAAATATATATGTTGAAACCTTGCTTCCCAATGTGATAGTATTGGAAGATGGGTTCTTTGGGGGATAATCAAGTAATGAGGGTAAAGTCCCAGTAACTGGAATATTGCCCTTATAAGAAGGAGCATAAGGGATTTTGCTTCCTTTTTCTGCGGGTGACTCTACACAAAAATGTTGTCTGTCATCTAGGAAGAGGTTCTTCATCAAAAACTGTAATGCTATTACATTGATCTTGGACTTTCTGGCCTTCAGAACTGTAGGAAATATATTTCTATTGTTGAATCTACCCAGTCTATTGCATTTCTGGCATAGTAGCCCAAACAGACAAAAGTAATACTCAAGAAGTATCTGCTAAATCAGTGAATAAATTTGTGCAGATTGTTAAACTAGAAGCTATAAAACAATGAGACAGATATTTTTCTACATTTTCAGATGAACATGTAGCACAAATATACTGTTTTTGACAATCCAATATAAATAACCTAGGATTATGAAGGAGTCAATAATAAGTAAAAGCCTTTAACAAACAACTTCTCCACATTATAGTATCTATATAAGTTGTTTGGAAAAGATTTAAAAGGCAGCTTGACTGTATGAGCATTTCGTCAAAAATAGTATTGCTGTTATCCACTAATCATTTTCTCATTGCTTGAAACACCAAGATTAATTAATTAACTAATTAATTAACTTATTTATTTATAGCCCATTGAGTAAAAAGGTGCTGGGAAATAGAGATGAGGAAACATGGCTCTTGCTTTTGCTTTCAGGTAATAAAATATAAAGCCTGAAGGTACACAATTTGAAATTATTATGTTTTAAGAAGTGAAGCAATGTAAACCAGGCACTTTTATAATCTGTGTTTTGACTAATTTCTGTTATATCAAAACCCTCCCTCTTTCCACTGCCAACACTCTCTGCACTTTCTTTTAAAAATAAAAGCAGAAGGAAAACCATGGATATATACAACAACAAAATTGGTTTTGGAATTAAGTTCTGTTAATATTTTATTCTAATTCTGAGTACTTTCAGTTCTTATGTCAGTGAAAGCAGAACTTTGAATTTTCTACACAAAATTTGCCATCTCATTTGGAATATTTTTTCAGACATGAACAATCACTTCTCATTATGTACTGTTTGACTGTCTAACTCTAAAAAATATGTGAAATATTTCAAGCTGCATGTGATGGTGTATGCCTTTAATCCCACCTACTCAGGAGACTGAGGCAGAAGAATCACAGCAAGTTTGAGACCAGCCTAGGCATTTAGTGAAACCCTGTCTCAAAATAAAAATTAAAAAGTCTGGGGAACTCACTCAATGACAGAGCATCGCTGGGTTCAATCTCAAATTCCACAATAAAGAAGTACATAGATAAATAAATAAATAAATAAATAAATAAATAAATAAAATATTTAAGCATATTTTCCTATATACTGTTTTAAAAAGAAAAACCAAATAATTTTTATCATATATGTGAAAGAATGAATTCTCTCCCATAAATAAAATTCAACTACCTGTAAAATTTTACCTTGTGTAAGGCAAAATTTTCCCTGTATGAAAAGTCACATATTTATTTTAAGAGCTCTTTGATATTTGTGTGCTTTGTTGCCTAGACAACTATAATCAATTCCTGATTGATTTGTCTCCCAGATGTTGAGTCCCTTTTTCTTTCACAGCTCTCTTTGAGTGGTATTTCCCTTCACAAAACCCTCCTTTGGTTCACCAGTAACTCCAGGACACATTTTTTAAACTTTTTCTACTCATAATTGTCCCCACTCTTTTCAGCACTTGATTGCCATTCTTCTTCTCCATATGCGTTCTTGCTTCATAAAAGTACTTAAATTTCCTAACTTTCAACATTCTGTTCCATACTACTCAGCCTTTTCATGTGTTAATTTCTCTGAATAGTATCCCTTTAGTTTCTAGTATCAACCTTAACTCATCAAAATCCCCAGGTTAGATTTGCCTTCTCTTTGAAGTTTTTTCCAGTTCTTCCTGGAAAAATTAGCAAATACTACTCTATCCTTCCTTAACCAAATAATTTAATACTTTGTGATAAATGCTAATTATTCAATGTAGCATTTATCACAAAGTATTAAATTATTTGCTATTTGACATATTTCCAAAAATTCAAATTCTTGTGAGTTCAAACTATGACTTCTATTCAAAATTCTATCATCATACCCCCAATGAAATAATTGGCACCTAATAAATACTAACTGAATTCATGTTAAATGAGTGAATAAATTTTAATATATTTATTTATAGATTCATTCATTTCATATTTATTAATTTTATTTTATAAACTGTGCTTTGTATATTTGTGTAAGATGATGAACAAAGTTCATATAGTTTTTGTCATTATGAAGAGACCTATAAGTAAATAAGCTTTACCAAGAGAATGCTATTCTCAGAAAAGTTATTTTTTTCTCTGTCTTCTTTCATATTGTCATATCGGAAATTCTGTATTATTATTATATGCATGATCTATTATGTTGCATAACAATAACAGAGTAAAAATCAACCATAAGTATAGAATGATTTGTCAATGGAAGCATGATGGCCTTAAATAATCATACAATTTTATAATTAAAATCCAGTAAAATATAAAACCATATATTGTTCTGACCGATTAAAATGCTCTTTTGAAATCTTTAGTGAAATAATTTTAGTTCTTTACTCACAACTGAAAAAATAAGGCATTTAGTATAAAAGGAATGACCAAAGAAACACAATTTATTCTGGTGACATTTAAGGATATTCTGCATCTACCCATGCTTATATTTTACCATTTATCTATTTTTGTTTTATTTTATTAATTTTTATTAAATTAAAGTGCAAACAAAGCTAAAGTTAATAATGTTTATAAGAACATTAAATAGATTACAAGTGTTTAACACCCCACTTCTCCCTAATCCAATTTCCACTACCTAGAGGTAAACAGTTTATTCATTTTTAATTGTCATTCTCAGTATAAATATAATAATTGAATTTTATCCTAGGGTGTATAATT
The DNA here is from genome assembly GCA_020662805.1 of Glaucomys volans. NCBI lineage: Eukaryota > Metazoa > Chordata > Mammalia > Rodentia > Sciuridae > Glaucomys > Glaucomys volans. The sequence goes on from JAJEJO010005265.1 coordinate 239,206, forward strand.
TCACAAGGTTTGGCAAAAGTGTATAATTGTATAACCAGAGTATCTCAGATAGTGAATATGTCCATATATACAGAAATTTCTTCTTTCCCCTTTGCAGGCATTTTTTCTTATCCTCTGGCCTTGAACAATCTACAAATACTTTCTTTTCCATCACTGTACAGTTATATTTTAAATAAATTAATGTAATTAATATATACACCATGCAGTGTGTGCTCTTTGTCTTGATGAGATTCACCCATGTTGTTGAATATATTAGTAGTTTATGTTTTTTAAAATTAGAGTATTGTAGCTTATTTTCTATATTTATAACACAATAACTGAAGATGGGATATGTATAAAGAAAAAAGGTTTGTTCAACTCAGTTCTGGAGATCCAAATACATGGTACTATTTTCACCCACTTTCAGGTGGGGGACAAATAACAGATGGCATCAAATGGCACAGTGCATACAATAATTGTCAGTGAATGTACATGTAAGAGGAAAACCATTAGTGATAAATTTGCTTTATAAAAATCAATTCTTGTAGTAACTATGCAGTACCATGAGAGGCAAATCATTTCCATGAGAACAAATCTAGTATTAAAATCCTAGTCCAGTCTTTCAAAAAAGGCACTTATCTATTAATGAGGGTCAAACCCCTATCACCTAAATATCTGTTTTTATTTTATTTAATTTTTATTTGTTTTTTAGTTATACATGACAATAGAATTCATTTTGACCTAGTTATAAAAGCATGTAATATAATTTGCTATAATTGAGTCACCAGTACTTCCCCTTTCCTCCCCCTGTTCTCTTCCCTCTACCAATTTTTCTGCTATTTGGAGTTTTTTAAATTTGTGTCTTCTGGATGTACATGATGGCGAGATTGACTGTGGTATATTCATATATGTACCTAGGTGAGTTAGGTCAGATTCATTCCCCAGTCTTTTCCTATCCCATCCCACCTCCCTGCCCTTCATTCCCCTTCACCTACTCTAAGCTATAGTGTCTCTCTTAGTCATTACTCATTTTTAGTTTTATTGTTCAGTTTTGTAGATATAATACAGAAAAAAAACATTTATATTGTTCATACCAATTTCTTGATTTGGTACATTGACCATTAATATTCTACTTTGAAAGGCAATGTTTTAAGCCAATGCTAATATCTTAAACTGTTTGTTACTCTTATAATTTTAAATGATATAGTTAATCACTGCTTTCTTGTTTCAGTAACTCTGTTTAGATTATTGAATTCCCTACTATCTACCTACCCATTTTGACCCCTGTTGTGTACTTTAATCTTCCAAATTTGTATATGATTTTTAATTTTGGGAATTATACTTTATGACAATTTTTACTTTTCTATGTGGAAACGTTTCCTCTATCATTTCATTTTTAACAAATGTAACTGATTTAAAAATTCCTCTGAGCTGAACCAATAGTGTACGCCTATAATCCTAGTGATTTGAGAGGCTGAGTCAAGAGAATGGCAACTTTGAGGACAACCTCAGCAATTTAGGGAGTTCTTCAGCAACTTAGTGAGATTGTGTCTCAAAATAAAAAAAAAAAAATGAAAATAGGCTGGGAACATGGTTCAGTATCAAAGTGCCCCCTAGGTTCAATACCCCCAAAATCCTGAGAAAATGCTAATGATATGTTAGATTTGTGTTTATTTTTTTCTTGAATTGTGTATTTAAAATTTTTTCCAGTAGGTGCTACTTGTATTTGTGCTCTTTGTTCTTTCATGGTACCAATTTTCTTCATCCTCTGAATTTTTGTTTACATTCAAGAATAGTTAATTACTTTGTCTGATTTTTCTACATAGTTTGAACTGCTTCTCTATACAATATTTTCTGGTTATTAAGTTTCTCTTTGCTTACAAAGTCTGACTTTGAATTCTCCATATGTGGGATGGGTTTATCCAATGACAGGTTTCATTGTCAGGGAAGAAGCTAGGGTGCCAAACTTTAGGTAGTATACTCCTAAGTGACAGAACAAGGAATATTTTGCTCATGAGCACACCCATTAACCCCAACAGTTCTAATTCTCCTCAAGCTGTTCACTTACATTTTTTTGGATAGGGGTCTTTTTCCATACGCTATATTGCTTAGCTATATTGCTTAGCTGTTTGAGTTGTAAGTACAGAGCAAGAAGAGAAAATATGGGAATTTATTTTAGGCACACTATAAATTAAGTTTTCCTAATTGGGAGAACTCTATACTGCTATAGTTTGGATATGGAATGTTCCCCAAAGGCCCTTGTTTTAAAGGCTTGACTTTCAGTTTGGCATTATGGGAAGGTGGTGAAATCCTTTTAATAGCGGGGCCTAGTGGGAGATTTTAGGTCTTTGGTGATATGCCCTCAAAGGGTACTATGGAACACTGGTCTCTTCCTCTTACACTTTTTCCTTTCAGCTGCTATGAAGTGAACATCTTCTCCCACGTGTTCCCATCATGACACACTGCCTCACTACAGGACTAAAAGTAGTGGGCCAGCTTTGAACTGAAACTTCTAAAAAGTGAGTCAAAATAAATGTTTGTTCTTTTTAGGATTATTACCTTAAGAATTTTGTTACAGTAATGAAAATATAACTCTAACATATGTCCCTACCAACTATAAGTCTATACATTTTTTTCCTCTGCAGTACTTTCATGTACTAAGATTGCCACCCTTACTCATTTTTTTTTTTTTTTTTTGGTCAAATGTCCTTTGCCTTCTTTAATCTTCCAAAAATTCCAAGATGGTCCTTTTCCATTCACTTTTATTTCAGAATCTGTTTTTTGAAATCCTTGCTTAGCAGTTTATAAAGAAAGAGAGGGTTAAAAAATGTATGTTCAGTCAACCATTTAGAATTCAAATCTCCTTCCTCTTTACATACTACACAATAAAATTCAACAAAGATGAGGGTCAAACCCCTATCACCTAATTATATGACTCTGAATATGTGCTGTGCTGATTAATTTAACATTATACATAGAATTAAAATGTTAATGCACTGATCTGAAAAGTTCTTAGATACCCATATGAAGACACCTACTTTTCAGTGAGAGTGAGAACATGTGATAAATTTTTACAGGCCCTACCATAAAGCTAGGCTTTTCATTTTCAACTGGCAATATGAATGACATAATCCTACCTGAAAGAGCCAATGGTGCCAATAATTTATTATAGTCTTCCTTTAACTTGCATGTTTACAAAGAGTTTCCTCTTCCTAGAATTTTAGGGACTAAAGGAATGGGTCAATGATATACAGACAGATAATTATTAGAGTTCTTTTGGGCAAGAACATCTCTACTACAAATCTTCTACTATAATTTGCCTAGGCAGCTCCTTCTGATAAGAGTATATAATATTCTAGCATTTTTCTTCTATCACAACTTTTAGTCTCATTTTCAGAGCCACTTTAGTCTACAACATAGATACCTCCACTTTAGATCCACATTGGTTTACTGATAAACAAAATATGTCTTGGGTTCTAAGAAATATGGGAAGTATTGCCCTTTATCATGATGCTGAATCACAGTGACCTAGCTTTATATTTGTCCACCTCTTGAGAATATTGATTACATAAGGGCAAATGTAGAAGAAAAACTGGCCATATTTTCTAAAGCTTTCAAAGAATGTACTGCTTCCCTGTCAACTTCTGAGGATATATTTTTTAGTTGCTAAATATCCACAACAATGGAAACACTTTTACTTTTTTGGAGGGAAAAAGTAAATAAAGTAGAAGACAATATCCATGTGTAATTTCAAATTAACAAAATTTCCTTCCCTCACTCTCTTCCTCCATTCTTTCTTAATCTTTATATTATGGCTATTTTACCTATATAGAGACGTAACCTACAGTAGGGAAGAAGAAGAAAAAATGTTCTGTATTAATTTACATATCAAAGTAACACGAAAAGCTTGGGTAATTTTTCAACCGAATTGTCAAGTTGTTTGTACATGTACACCTTGTTTGTATTCTGTTTTCCATTTTCCATCTTTGATAATGATTGGAGAATTGCAAAATAAAACACCACAGAGCTTTATTATTTTCTACCTATGAAAATAATTTAAAGTCAATTAAATACAGAATTAATAAATAAAAGTTATTCTATGAGCTAATTTTTCACTACAGGAATTGCAAGATATTTTTAAGTGATTAAAAAGCATAAACATTTCTATAATACAAAATTATGTGCAATAAGGTTCACGGTATATTTATCAACAAATGCTTGAAAATTCTGTAGGTCTACCTCTCGTATGGAACTGCATATTGTTAGATTTAATCACTTTCTCATGAGTGAGAAATAATATTTAAACCAATGTCCTTCTTCTGCCTCATACAGAAACTCAAGTGTTCTCACTTGAACTTTCTGCTTAACTCTGTGAAAAGCACATGATCTCAATAATTCCTATTGCATAATTTGTGAGTATAGTGTTAATTAATACCTTTCAAAATTTTAACATAGTTTATGTCTTAAGTATCCTTAAGCAGGCTTAAAGTATCCAGCTGTTTTAGGAGATCTCTAGATTTCTAATAGTCACACCTCAATATTGGCACATTTCAAAACTCCACTCATAAAATTTTAAAAGCCAAAATTCATCTTTCTCTTACTTTTCCTATTATAGTGATAATAAAAACTTCTATTCACTCACTTCTATTCTGTATATCAAGTCTTTTAGAGTGTCTAACCACCAATCTTAGGGATGTTTTCAGATATCTGCATTTCAAATTTGAACATTTTTCTCCATTTGCACTGCCACAAACCTTCCTTAAGACATGATCTGTCTTCTGCACCACAGATGTGCACTATGGTAAACATTCTGACTTCCATTTTTGTACCACTACAACCTATTCTCTCATCTGAAATCACGGTGGTGTTTATGAATACAAACCTTATTAGGGACTGGGGTTGTAGTTCAGTGGCAGAGAACTCGTGTAGCATGTGAGGCACTGGGTTCCATCCTCAGCACCACACAAAAATAAATAAATAAAATAAAGGTATTGTGTCCATCTACAACTAAAAAAAAAGAGAACTTATTAAAAAACTCATCATATTCCATTACTCTAAAGAAAAATTAAAATACAAAAAGAATTACCAGTATGCCTTATATGCCCTCTTTTCTACTTCACTTTATCTTGTGTCATTCTCCCTAGATCTTTGAAACAACTTGTTTTATTTTAATTTCTTGACACCAAAAGTTCTCATTTCAGGATCTTCGTAAAACTAATTCATTCAGCTGGAATGTTTCCTCATTCTTATCACCTAATTTCTACTCATTTTTCAAGATTTTCTTTAAATGTCCCTTCCTTTAAAACTTCCTTGTTTTCTTTCTTCATCTAGATTATGCCTTTCATTATGCCTTCTAATAATTCCAAGTACCAATGTATCCCCAGCCTCCTTCCAGTATGTTTTTTGGAGTGATTTTTTTTTCTCCTCAGCAGACTTTGCATATGAAGATTTATTTCACATGTCTTATTCTGAGTTATAATTCTTTTCCTAACAGAATTTTATTCTAGGGTGCAATAACTCTCCTGCTTTTCTAAGTTAGGATTTGGTGTAATCTGGACCTAAACTGGCAGCTCATTTCCTGTGATATTGCACATGGTATTAACCCCAAGTGATTTTCTACTGATTTGGTCCATGTTTCCATATCTCTTCACAATCACCATAACAGATAACTTTTATTGTAAATGTAGTCTTCCTTCTCTCTGAGAATAATCCATTCTGCACCCTACTGCCAGCATAATCAAACTAAAATTTAAGTCTGATTTCTGTGAATTAAGCCTTCTGAAACTCCTACATTGAATTTCAAATACAATTCAGACTCCTTACAATGTCTTTCAGGAACCTTAATAATATGGTCTCTACTTAATTTCTTCATTCTGTCCCTAGTAGCTATACCATTTTCTACTGAAAAATATATTGTGTTCTATTGTTTTCATCCCTTTTCACACTTTCCCTGGATGACTTTATCCAATTTGGTATTTAACTGTACTATCTCTATAATGAAAAACTCAAAATATTGCTTAGCAAGATAGATGAAGAATGGATATAGGAGAGAACAGTTCTGAGGAAAGAAAAAAATAGTTAAAGATTGATTAGAATATTACATTTAGTTCAGTAACCTCAGTGAGGGAAAGAGAAGCACATAAAAATCAGTATGCCATCTTCGACTCCTTGCTTCCTTAAATTTCAGGGCTAGTAAATCACCTAGGTAACAGATGATAGGGAGCGTTACAAGGGAAATGTTAATGTGGATATTGATTATTTTCAACAAAGTAAAAAGATGGTAAATTGGTAAGATTTGATGATTGAGTGAGTGATAAGAAGACAGATTCCAAGATAATTTCCAAATTTCTAACTCGGGTAACTGAATGATCAATGACATCATTTATTAGAAAAGGAAGAAAAAATGTAGCAAATTCAGTCACTAAGCTGAGTTTAGTATTTCTGTTGTACAGTCTAAGGTGATGTTGGCCCTACCTGGAGGAGCTATTCTGCTAACAAATATAAGATTCTGAAGCTTTATGGAGAGATCTGTTTTGTAACTACACATTCTGAGAGTTATCCCAAAAGAAGTGATAGTTTACTAATGGATTAGATTACTCAGGGCAAGTATTAAGATTGAAAAGTTCAGTGAGCCATGAATGAATCTATAGGAATGATTTTCAGTGTTCATGAAGTCGACGGAAGAATGGCCTAGGAAGAAATGAGGGGAGTAAAATGAAAACTTGGAGGATTTTATAATATAAATAAAAGAAAGTAACACATATCAAGAAGTAGCCTTTATCAATAGTATCAAAGGTAGACTGAAAAAAAATAAGATGGATGTTCCAAGTATTTAAGAGGTTTTTCCCACCTTATAACATGATTTCTAATAGAAAATTAGGCTAGAATCTTAATTGTCATGGTTTAATTTATGAATAAGAATTGAGAAATAAAAAAAAAAACAATAATGAAAAGGAACTGAAGAGAGATTGTTAACTAGCTATGTGATATCAGGTTAGGGGAGAGTTTGTTTAGTCATTCAACTAAAATTTACTGAGTTTCTACCATGTCACAAGTACCACTTTAGGTGCTTATCATACACCAATGAGTAACAAACAAAATTGATTCTTGCCCTTATGAAACTAAATGTGGTCATAGAAGAGAGAAAATATGCATAATAATATACAGTATATTACAAAATTAAAATTATGTGTAAAAAATTAAACTGAGAAGGATAACTAGCCACGTTGCAATGGCTACTTTTGCAAGGATAAGAAAGAGTTGATGGCACTACATTAAATAACACATAAACCTCAGTTCAACTCACACTTCCTGTATTGATGTACTTGTCTTTGGAGTCAGGTTCCTGAGTTCTGAAAATAATTAATATAAAGGTAATGCCTGAAACTGGGTAAATAACTATTTTTCTGAACTAGCAAGTATAACAGACATTTCATTTTTGTTGTTTATAATTTAAATTTGTATGCTTTCCACTAGTGTTCAAAATTACATATAATGCCAAAACACATCTAGAAAAAGACACTTTTAAGCCTATAAAATAAAATAATTACATGAATAATTACCTAGTTATTTACAATGAGTTGATAACAATAAAAATTAATTTACCTGTGAGCACACTAGAATTGAATGAAAAAGAAGAAAACATGGAATTATAAAGTTCTCATACAATTATAAAAAAGTAATAACCAGATACAGTGTATTGATCTCACTATGAGAAAGACAGAGATTCATATGCACAAGCCATCAGTGTGATCTATGTAATGGATGATCTTAATCCAATTATAATCAAGTGTAATGGAAACAAACAAAAAAAAGGAGCAACTTCTTTTGACTGAAAGTCTGCAGAACATTTCACCAAAGAAGTCATAAAAGAGATGTAGAAGTTAGAAAAACAGAAAAAGACGACTTTCAAGTGATAAGAATAGCACAGGCAAAAAATTTTATAAAAACCATGAACAAATGTGTCATATGCAAAAATGGTAAGTAATGTGGTATGGATGGTGAGCCTGACAAATCAGGACAAATACAATTTATAAAATTGAAACATCAAGAAATACCAAAAATAAGGACTGATTCACTTGTCTAAAGTAACACCATGTTACTTTGTTGAGTTACTCTGAAGGGATCAAGAGGCAGAACACCAATTTTCAATTGGAAAATAAATTGCCCCTGATAGAATGTTAAAGGGCAACAGCAAAAACAAATATTCAAATGACTCATTTGATACAAATTTTTTTATTTAAAAAACTGAATAAATGCTCATCAGAGTAGACCTGATTGCATGCATTTTGTTAATACCACAGTTGATGGCACTGTGCTAATTGAGATCATATAAATTCATATTTTGGAAGTAGATTTAATATAGTTTTTGTTTCACCATTGTCACAGACTACAGTTTTTTTTATTCACACTTTTTTCACAATACATTTATTTTATATTTATTTTTTATGTGGTGCTGAAGATCAAACCCAGTGCTTAACACATGCTAGGCAAGCATCCTACCACTGAGCCACAACTCCAGCTCTTAGACTGCAATTTTAACTTCAAAAGAATGCGAACCATCTATCAGAAGGAAAGAGAAGAGACAGAGCGCAAACCTGTCCTCATAGCTGAGAAAATATTATTAAAAGCAGTCTAAGACTTATAAATCAGAATACTTTCCTTTAGCAATTATGAATATCCTATATTATAAAGGTAATCTAACATAACTGAATAAAAATAAGTTTTGGAGTCAAAATGACATTATCAATATGGGTATAAGCAATATAGACTAAGGACACAGCTACAATTCAATTTTCTGAGTACCTCAAATTTTAGTGAATATGTACTGTTTTCAGAATTTAATGCAGGTATGGTTTAAAAAAATAAGTTTCAACCATTTCTATTATTAAATGATTCTTGATTTTCTAGATCCAGTCACTTGCTATTAAAATTAAGTGCTATGGGTTGGATTAGTGTTATTATGCATAGAGTAGTTCTGGAAGGTGGTAGTATTGGGAAGTGTTGTGGACCTGTGAGAGATAGAACCTAGTGGGAGCCTCTTAGGTCATTAGAGGTGTTACTTCCAGTGGAACCCTGGACTATTCTTCTCAATCCCTTTCTCTCTCCCTCTCTGCATCCTGGTTCAAGATGTGCCTTCACGTTCTGCTGCCTACTCCTACTATTATGATTCCCTTTAACTACCTAAGGCTTAAAACAAGAGGACTGCTTGATTTTGGACTCAGAACTCTAGAAACATGAGCCAGACAAAACTTTCTTCACATCATGAGTAGCCTGTATCAGGTATTTTGTTACAGTGAAAGAAAGCTCACTAACACAGAAAGTTTAGAGACTGCATAGTTGTTATGGTAGATGTGGTGTCCCCCAAAACCTTATGTGACAGACAATGCAAGAAGGTTTGAGGAAGTAATGATTGGGTTATGAGAGTCTTAACCTAATCAGTGAATTAATTCCCTGGTAGACTGAGTGGTAACTGAAGCCTGGTAGGGTATGACTGGAGGAGGTGGGCATTTGTGGCTTGGCTTTGGGGTATAGATTTGTATCTGGCAAGTGGAGACCTCTGTTTCCCTGCTTCCTGATCATTGTGTGAGCTGTTTCCTTCTGCCACACTCTTCTGCCATGATGTCCTGCCTCACCTTGAGCCCTAAAAAATGGACCAGGCCTTCTATGGAATAAAACCTCTGAAGTCATAAGCCCTCAAATAAACTTTTCCTCCTCTAAAATTGTTCTGGTTGGATCTTTCAGTTACAGGAGTGAAAAAGCTGACTAAAACAGTAGTATATAATGTTTATTTGTAAATATGACTGGAAACATCTCACAAAATCTCAGAATTATAACAGATCTGGCAAGAGAATTAAACTCTTAAGGGGAGTAATTTTGTGATTAGATTAGATTAGCAAGCACTGATATTGTTATTTATTTTGTGTGTGCCTGTGTGTGCATTTATTGTACTACAAATGCTATGTGTAGAATTGTTTTTATATATTTATATAGAGTATACATCTAAAATATCCTGTAATAGGAAAAAACTTGATTTAATACTATTACTATATTACATATGGAATTACAATTAACCTCATTTATTTACCTATTCATTTATTCAACAAATGTGTACTCAATATCTAATTTATTATCTGTGGTATATTGAGTTCATAGGTTCCATTCTCAAGACTAAGAAAATTAGAACAAAATACATAGGAAAATCAGGATAATTGATGATGTTAAATTAAAATACTATAAGGGAATGGGAAGATAATGTGATATAAATATAATGATAGAGGAAATAGAAATAATGAGAACATAAAACCAATTGGAGGAAAAAATACTAAAAAACATGTCAAAAGTACTTTAAAGTATGAGTAAGATTTCTATGAGTAGTTCAGCAGCAGTGGAGAAGTATTGAGTGGAAAATAATATTTATAACCCAGGATTGACCAGCAAATAATGGGGCCCTTGAAAGAGAAGCACAAATTTTCTTCTTATCTTGGTGAATGGCATTATACTATCCTCCAGATATTCAACTCAGAAAATTAGGAGCCTTCTGACAATTCTCCCTTTCTTTCACCCATCCCAATTAAGTAATCACTAAGTAGTACTGACCACACATTTGAAGCATATTTTGAACATATCCCATTTCCTATACTTCCACTATGATTACCTGTTATATTGTAGATGTGAGGAGTCCCCCAAGAGCTCACGTGTGAGACAATGCAAGAAGGTTCAGAGGAGAAATGATTGGGTTGTAAGAGTCTTAACCCAATCAGTGATTTAATCCACTGATAGGGATTACCTGAGTGGTAACTGAAGTGGTAGGGTGTGGCTGGAGGAGGTGGGGATTGGGGTGTGGCTTGGTGTATATAATTGTATCTGGCTCCTGGAGACCTCTCTCTCCCTGCTTTCTGATCACCATGTGAGCTGCTTTCCCTCTGTCACACTCTTCTGCCATGATGTTCAGCCTCACCTCGAGCCCCAACAAAAGGAGCTGTCCTTCTATAGACTAAGATCTCTGAAACTCTGAGCCCTCAAATAAACTTTTCCTCCTTTAAAATTGTTCTGGTCAGATTCTTTAGTCATAGCAGCAAAAAAGCTGACCAAACCATTACCTTTGCCAAGGCCTCTATCTTACATAACTCCATTAACCCACTAATGAGTTTCTGCCTCAAGTCATGTCTTTCCCTAATCTGTCCTCCACAATCACATTTCCATAACACAAATTGTATCATAACACTCTTGCAGTTAAATACTTTTAATAGTCCATTTTCCTAAAGCTGAAGTACAAATTCTTGAATACGACATTACCTAATACTATATGCTTACTGCTGTATCTTTTTCTCTTGTCATCTCTCTGCTACTGTAAATGTCCAATAATACTTAATATTCCCTAAAAATATCATGTTGCTTTGTGACTCCTGTTTTTATGTACATGTCCCTCTGCTTGAAACATTCATGGGTTTATTTTTCACATTAATTATATTTGTAATTTAAAGTTTCAGCTCCTATCTCACAACTTAGAGGGAGCATCACCAATCACGACCAATTTTAACTTAAGTTTAGTGACTGTTCTCTTTGAGTCTATTGTTGTGTCTTTCAGAGCATTTTTCATACTGTATTGAAATTATGTTCATGACTGTATATCCTGAAATTGATTTTAATTCCCTCAAAGACAAGAAACACCTTAGTAATTTATGTATTCTTAACACTTAACACAAATCACAGTGCTTGGCTCATTGAAGTTATACAGTATGTATTTCTTGAATGAATTAATTAGTGGATAAATATAAAAGCTGTGCAGACTAACAAATGTGTAGTAGCATACATAGCATGTCAAGCACACCTTGAATGCTTGACACTTGGAAAAAAATATTTTTAAAAATACCACTCCTTTATATGACAGTTATTATTGTATTCAAATTAATCATAGTAATTATGGCACACAAAGAAATGGGGACAGTGAAACCATAATAAAGACAACATAAAATACAAGGACAAAATAGATGTTAACTAATAAAGCAGAACTATTTAGAAAATATTAGGAACAAAATGCCCTTTATATGTATGTAACAGTTTGAATTTTGATACTTTTAGGTACAGCCTGACATAGTATATTTTTGAAATAATAATCTGGTAGCTAATCAAATGAATTAAAATAAAAATGAAACAGCTGCAAATAGTATAGTTTAGGCAATTTCTAAATTTAACTCACTTTGTGAAATTTTATATTCTTAATTTGTTCATAATGCATAACCTACAATTCATTTGTGAATAACAATCAAAAGTTGATATTTAAATATAAATCAAACTTCTGATCTGGTTATATAAATTCATTTCTCTCTGTTTCTCTACCCAGCAGAAAAAGGTAGTTCAGATTTGACTTTCTTGAACTGCAACATAGCAACAGGGAGTAAACAAGATAGGCTAATTTCTCCTATGAATTCAACAAGAGTCCTACTCATAACACCAGACAAGCATAGCACCAAGAACAAAGAGCGTGAATCAGGAGCCCAACACTGATAAAAGAACAGGGACAGTTCTCTTCTCTTGAGCCTGAACTCTACCTCTGAGAGACACTGAGAAGCAGTGCTTGAGAAGTTTCCTAAACAGTGAGCAGTCTGACTCAGAATGACTTTGTCCCTGCAGGCAGTATTTGCAAAATCCAATGGGAATTCTAATAGGAGGAAATTTTTAAGAAACCAAAATAACTCCTCAATAGCTCTGAAAAATTAAATTATCTTTGGAATTGTAGTCCACAAGAGGTTACCAATATCTGCATGCTAAACTAAGACAATGCTACTACTTGCTAAAATAAAATACATGAATATAACTCAGAGTCTCCTAATATAACTTCTCAAAGAGAAAACTACCAAGAACCAGAAAAATCATGGCTTGAAATCAACTGTTGGGCAATCAACTTTCAATCAAAGACAATGAAATGTTGCCAAAATTAAGAGAATCAGATCCTCTATATATCTGACAAGGCATTTAAAGTAGCCATTATAGATCTACCTCTATCATCGATTGTAAAATCTCTTTAAATAATGAAAAAATAGGAAATCTCAGCAGAGAAATTTAACTTAGAAAATGAGAACAAAATAGAAATGATAGAATTTAAAAATAATTACCAAAATTTAAGACCTCCTGGCTTTATAGTAGGGCAGAGATGACTATAGACTTGAAAACAACAAAAAAATATGTCTGAGGGGTGGGGATGTAGTTCAGGGGTAGAGTGCTTGCTTTAGTATCATGCGATCCTATTATGGTTTGGTTGTGGAGCGTCCCCCAAAAGCTCATGTGTGAGATAGTGAAGAGGGCTGAAAGAAAAAACAGTTGGATTATAAAATCCTCAATCCAATCATTGAATTAATCCCCTGATGGGGATTAACTGAGTGGTAACTGAAGGCAGGTAAGGTTGGCTGGAGGAGGTGAGTCCTTGGGGGTGTGGTCTTGGGGTATATATTTAGTAACTGGCCAGTGGAGTCTCTCTTTGTTTCTTGATCATCATGTGAGCTGCTTCCCTCTAACATAATCTTCTGTCATGATGTTCAGCCTCATCTTTAACCCTGGTGAATGGAGCCCACTGTCTATGGATTGAGACATTTGAAACCATAAGTCCCCAAATAAACTTTCCTCCTCAAATTGTTCTGATCAGATCTTTAATCACTGCAGCAATAATGCCGACTAAAACAGACCCTGAGTTCAATCTCCAGCACTGCAAGAAAAAGAAAAGATAAAGGGTATCCGAAAAATAGAAAGAAAATACGCAGAAGAAAAGATGAGCAGACCCTTAAGCATGTGAATGAAATTATAACATATCTTATGTTCATATTATGAAAATACAAGACAGCAGAAATAGAAACTTCACTGAAAGACCATCTAAAGAAATAATAGCTGAACACACCCCAAATTTGGTAAAAGTCATAAACTCCAGATTCAAAAAGGTGATCAAACCAAATAGAATAAATAAAAAAATCCACATTAAAGGCTATTATATTTATATTTCTGAGAACTATGGACAAGAAAATCTTAAAATCAGAGAAAGCAGGCACTTTACCTGTAGGGAAACATCAAAATTAATATCAGCAAATATTTCCTCTGAAATCATAGAAGCATAAAGAAAGTGACAAGATGTTTTTCAATTACTAAAATAAGAGAAGTATCAACTGAAAATATTAATCTCTGCAAAGCTATGCTTCATGAATGAAAATTAAATATGACCTTTCAGAATAAAGAAATAATAACAGAACAAAATTGTCCAACCCAAGAAATTTAACAATGATAAAATGTGATTTTCTTACTTTCATCTCATAGTTTATATTTCCATTTTCCATTGCTCTAATCATGCCTTTTTTTTCCAGCATGGAGAATCTTTGCTATAAAGAAGAACTACAAGAAGGTAAAGAGACTATTGCAACAGGGAGAAGACTTAGAGTATAAGATTTGCAATCAGCTCCAAATCATTCATTGTTTAGCAAAAATTTTCCTAGTATTGAATTCAAAACAGTGCCATGTATTCCACTTATTTTACAGGACTTGGTCTCCATTACTCTGGAATTCTTATTCACTTCTTCCTGTCTCTTATGACTTTGATATTTGAAAATCAAATATTTTGTGAAATGTACCTCAGTTTAATATCTCTGATATTTCCTTGTGATAAAATTCAGATTATAAATTTTTGGTAGAAATACTTGGTAAGTGATGCTGTGCCCATTTCTAATTAAATTATGGAATAAGGTACAAATACAGAAAACTATGCCAAGCACATATATAGCTAATGAGTATTAAAGCAATACCAAGTTCCACCACCTCGGTCAAGAAAAGTTACAGTCATCTACCCCAGAAACCGCTTCATGTGACTCATCTTAATCAAAACATCCCCTTCCACTATTCTAAAATTATACTAATCACTTCTGTTTTAGTTTCAACACTTTAAGTGCTTATATTTAAAACATGGCTTTAATTTGATGATTAATGTCTTTTTAAAATGTTTAATTTGAAACAGTCATAGATTCAAAGAGAAGTTGCAAAAGTAATACAGTGTCATCATACTTGTTCACCAAGCTTTCCCCAATGATAAAATTTTATGGAGTCATAGAAAGTTATGAAAACCCAGAAATTTCCATTGTTATAATACAATCAACTAAATCACATAGCTTATTAAGATATCATCAGTTCTTACTTGTATTCATTATGTTGTTGATATTGTATAGTTCTATGAAATTTCATCACTGGCAAAGCTTCATATAAGCACCGCAACACCAGGATACTATTTCATCACCACAAAACATTTTCTATTGCTATCACTGTGTAATAGCATCTTTCCTCTAACCCATGGAAAACATTAATATGTTCCCCATTATCAAATTGAGAGGTTATATAAATGTAGTCATACATTAATTGAGAAGTTCCAAGTAGTAATTCATTTATTTAATGTTAAAGACTAATGTTGGAAAATACATCAATATTTTCCTTTTTATTACATTTGACATTGGAGGATATGGCAGCTCTCAAGACATGGTGGTGGTATCTCATGCTAAAATTTTGTGCATAAGTATTTTCCAAATATATATGAACATTCTCTTAGCTTAATATGAGAGAAAAGTCAAAATAAACTGGCAGAGCTAATTTACAAAGAGAAGAGGTTTTACTGAATTATAGTTCTACAGGTTTCAGTCCAGGATCAGTAGCCTTTTGGGCCTGCAGTGAGAGCAGCACAAGAAAGAGGGAGTGTGTGGTAGAATAAATCCACTTTGTCTCATGGCTAGGAAGAAGAAGAGAGAGAAGGAGGAAGAGACAGTGTCTCAAAATTCTCTTCATGGGCATGTCCAAAATGACCTGAAGGCCTCCCAGTAGGCCCCACCTTTAGTTTCCACCACCTCTCAATGGCATCAGACCAAAGGCATCAAGCCTTTTAAACATGGACCTGGGGCATATACCAATAAAAGGGACTTTCCAGATGTAATTTAATTTACTAATCTGTAGACAATAAGATTTAGAGATTTATTCTGATGGGCCAAACTAATTACACGAGCCCTTTAAAAACAGTGTTTCTTAGTAATAAAAGAGGAATTCAGAGAGATTGGAGATGTGAGAGGAATTTGACATAAGGAGGCTGTCTACTGCGGATATGGAGAAGATTCTAAGGCAACTATCTGAAAATGTCCTCTAGGAGAGGCAAGTGGTCCTTGGTTGCCAGGCAAGAAATAAATAAGGACTTCAGTTCTGTGACTACAAGAGCCTGAATTCTGCCCAGAATATGAGTGAACTGAGAGTTGAATTTTTCCAGAGCCTCTAGGTGGGAGCCTATGCAGCTAATAACGATTTTAGTCTTGTGACACTAAGAAACCACAGGAGCTCATATGGACTTATGACCCACAGAATTATGGCAATAGTTTTACAGAACTCTGTTTAAGGTAACTTTCTACACAGTATGGAAACCTAATATATTCCAGCATCACTTTATAGTGCTCTCATTTTATGTTTTACACATTTTGAGGCTGTTTCACACAAGTGTTGAATTGTTGTATATTCCTAGTAAATTAAAATTAAACCATTGATCACTACATACTCCTTTTTGTACTTAATTATTTCATCTTAAAATACATTTTATATGCTATCAATTTAGCTACACCAACATTCTTTGAGTCAATATTTTCTTGGTATATCATTTTACATTCTTATACTTTTAAATGCCTACATTTAGTTGTGGATATATGTCTTGTGTACAGTAAAAGAATAATCAGTGTGTTTTTTTCATTTGTTTGTTTATAATGTTTTGATTTTAATTGAGTCTGGCAATCTTCATCTTTTATTTGACATATTTTAATTCTTTTCATTTAATCCAATTAGTTTAAACCCCATTTTGTTAAGTTTTGCAAGTACCTGTGTGTATTCTGTATCCCTTTTTCTCTTCTTACTTGATTCTTTTTGATTAAATTTTATCTATTTGATTTCCATCCATTTGCCTGATGTACTTTCATGGAGGGACTGCTGCAGAGTTCTAAATTGTGAGTTCCAACAGCTGGGGTTGTTTTGGCCAACCTTTGCAACAACTCTGCTGGTGGATACTTAAGATTTGATCCACACTCCCAGTTACTGGGCAGATGCTTATCTGTACTGGACTTCTGGGTCTCAGGAGCCTCTTGAAAATTTTACCTTTCTGGGGAAGAGTCTAAACTTCCACAGGCTTCAAATATTCCACTGCTGTGGATGTGAATTATCCAAGATCAGACCTGGAGCTCAGATGCATCTGTTTGACCAGTTACTGGCATCTTCCCAGTTGCTCCTACAAGACACCAGCCACAAAGGGGGTTATCTCTCCTCAGTATCTCCAGCCTGGATGCTACTGCCCCTCAGCCAAGTGATTTTCCTTGCTCTTCACTCAACAACTTTCCCACATAATCTCATAGTTACAATAAGTGTCCCTCTCTATTCCACAGTTTCCCCTAGCAAATTTTATTCACTCTGCTTTCCTCTACTTTTCTTTCTGCCTGTGCTCACCTTCCCCTCTGCAGTGTGTCTTGTCAATTGATGCTAATGCAAGCCAAGCTGGTATGTCTCTAACATATTATTTCATATTTTATGTTCAAAGTTTCCAACTTCTATGTCTCCATGATTATTTTATTATCCAGTGTTGATTTCAGTGAATCATCTTATTCACCCACCTCACTGAGAAGTATTCTTCCCAGTGTTTGAATTATGAGTTGAGGAAAAGAGGGGGAATGCAGCCTTCGTCTAATTTGCCATTTTTAGAACTACTATATATGTATAATTAATAGATAATTTTACCATTATACTGCAACTTCATGAAGGCAAAAACATAATTTATTTTTCTTCACAACTTTTTTATGAAATGTTTGACACCTGGTAGGCAATCAAAAATATTTTGAGATTAATTTTACCACTTACAGTAAGAGAAAAAAAATTTTATCCATCTTTTTTTTTAACCTAATGAAATAAATGTTATTTTCCTATGTCATTTCCATATTTTCCTACAACATAGAATTTGGTACTAAACTGGAATGTACACCATACTTTTAAATAACATTAATTCATGTGAACTTACTACTTTAAATTTAGTATATTTCATTGTTATCTTACTACTAGCAAACTTCAAATAAATAGTAATTTTATATGTCTTTGTCTAATTTTAATTCTTTCCTTACTGTAAACTTCTAGACGGAAAGTCTAGACAGAATTTCTTAGTCAAGGAAGTAGAAATCCAGCTCAGTGATAGAGCAGAGTAGCCCTATGTAAATGATGCTGTGGGTTCAATCTCCATAACAGTAAACAAACAAAGAAACAAACAAAAAAAGGAAAAATAATATAAGAGGATTTTCATACCTCTCTAATTTCTCCCTGTAATAATGGTAAACTTAATTAATGTTTGGACCAGGATTGTATTAAGATTTTATTTATTAGAATTTTTCAATATGTTGTAATAAATACATGCAAATTATTCTAATTTGGTGTAATAATTGCATATTATAATTCTTAAATTATTAGCTTTATGTTACAAATAAACCTCAACATTTATTCATATGTTTGCCAGCAATGTCTGTCCATGGTACTCTGCCTCTGACTTTTTCTACTTTACCTTATTAACATACAAGTTCTTTATATATTAAATAACCTTTTATCTTTCACATAAGTTCATCATATCTTTTAGTGTGTGATTTGCTTTTAACATTGTTTTAAATATCTAGTTGTACAACTTTTTAATTTTTCATGGAAAAAACTATCAGTTTTTTCTTTCATACTGTATTTCTTCAATTTTAGGTCATTCTCCTCTCCAAGGTCAGATAGATATTAATCCTTAGTTTTGCATAGTCCTTTTAGGATTTCAATTTTCTTTATCTAATTCTTTCACTATACGAAATATATTTTAATAATTTTCATGTGCACATATTTAACTTCATTTTATCTAGTCTATTTACAATTTGGTATAGATTGTAAAAATTATTTTCTTTGTATTCCATTTTAAATGCTATATTTGGCATATTCCAAATTTTCATATGAGTGTCTATGGGATTACTGTTTTATTTCATTGACATATATGTATTAATGAAAAAGTCTGTTTCTACTCTAAGAAATGTGTTGTATATCACCCAAACAAATGAACACTAATATGTTTACATCACTAAAATATAATGATTTAAAGAATTACTTATATTTTTTCTCTGGTTTTCAAAATATTTTTCCTATTTTCATGGCTTAATATGTTAAATGAATTTAAGAATCATGCTGATAAGTTTAAGAGCATTGAACTTGAACATTCATTTGAATAAAATTGTCATTTAGAAAGGCAAATCTTCCTGTCCCGGAATGTTGTAGGTTCTTCGATTATTCCAGTCTTTTATACCCCCAATAAAATTTTGCTGTTTCTCTTGTTGTTTTATGAGCTTTGCACATTTCTTAAATTTATTGCTGTAAAATTTATATTAATTCTCAATTGTGAATGGGACCACTCTTGTTTTATTTTCTTATTAGTTTTTCTTGATATGTAAAATAAGTAGTTATTTATATATATATATTTATATTCTCTGTGAACACTTAAGTAATTTCTCTTATTTGTATCATTTTCAGTTGATTCTTTTAGATTTTGTAGATTTATAATTATACTGTCAACAACCAATGATTTAAAATATTAAGATAAATTAAAACTGTTCTTCCCATTATTTTTTATGGTCTAAAAACTTGTCTAGAATGCTGGTTTATAAATAACGCCATATGCAAAATCACCTGAAAATTGACACCTGTTAGTATATAATTTGGGGAAAAGGGCTGCATGATAGTTTTGAAAACTGGTATCTTTGCTGTTGTTTTATTCAAATTAATTTACTTATTTAGATTCACAGATAAAAGTCTGGCTATTAAGCATGAAAAACATGGGTTTTATGACTTTAATAAGAATTGTACCTCATAATATTTCCAGCCAAATCTCTCACTTAGCTCTCAGTTTATAAAATTCTTCTTCGTTCACCTTTCTTTAAACCTTCCCTTCTTTCTCTTGTCCATAACTAATGTGTCTCTTTTACACTGGTCATCAATTTTTCCTGTTATCACCCTTCAACCTACAATCAGAGATGCATAATCATATGTTTTGACATAGTTTTAAAATCCAGTAGTATCATAAAATATTTTGAAAGTACTTTTCACAGGAATTCATAGTAGAGATCATTGTCTTTTCTTTGAAAAAAAGTTTAGTAAGCTATAAATAAACTTTGTATAGGTAGGAAAAGGCCCTAAGTACATGATAATTAAAGATATTTATTTTAAATGTAGAAATTGAATAGGAATGAGTGACTATGATACTACTGAGAATATGAAATTATTTTTGAGAAAGGTAAAAAATAGAAAGAAGAAAAGATGTCCTAATCATAAGGCAAATGGCAAATGGCAAAACTCTTGAGAGAAAAATATCTAATGAAATACCTGGCTGTATGTGGCCTAAAATTTTTAAGAGAAGACATATTATCTAAAATCTTTGGTTGATTTGAACTCACAGAAATGCTATGTATGAGATATGTGAAGATCAATGGAGAAGAATCATTTTGCCATGAATAAGACAGCACAAAAAGACCATTAGAATGGCCATAGTTATTAAAACTCAAAAACTTCAGGGAGCTAGAAAGAAGAGGTGAATGAAGGAAATTCAGTCCTTAAGATTCCTTGGGCCTATGGGCAAGAGTATTTGACTTCTCCTACTTGACTTCGCCACTACTTGATTCACTTTATCTTCTTCCCCAAATATGACTTCCAATACTTTTAATAATTTACACTTGTTTGCTATATATTTTAGCACAACCTACTGCAGACAATAGGTGCAGACTGTGGATTATTTCAGTACTGTATAGAATCCAGTAAGGTGAGTAGTAAAATAATGCCTGTAACATCAAGTAAAAGTCAAAGGTTACACCTACACATTACAAAGCACCACATCGGGTGCATAGGAAAACATTCACCAAATACTACATTTAATAACAAATGAAATAAGTTCACATAGATATTGATAATTGTAAGTGTTCACATAGATATTGATAATTGTAAGTTAGATGATAATAAATTTCTGGTGAAGGAAAGGCAAGAAGGAAGACACTCTAACGAGAAGGTAAAAAGGTAACGCAGCACATATTAAAGGAATAATCAATAATTGGACTTGGTGAAAATATAATTTCTGTTTAATGTATGTCCTCAGAATCCAGACAAATAGTGCACATGCAAGAACAGGCTGGCAAAACAGAAGATTATAGGTACAGTTTTATATACCCTGAAACAAGGAAAATGGCATTCTACAAAAGAAAACTCCCAAATTCACAAAGTTATGAAACACCATAATAGCCAAACAAAATATATCTCTCAGCTGGACTTACCCCATAGATATTTAATATTGGAAAAACAGAATATTTAAATATATACAAAACACAAAAAATCAATTAAGAATAGGTTAATAACTGAAAACATAAGGTATATGACAACAAAAATCCTAAAAGAAACACAAAACAAATCTTGATGTTGGTGTTGGCTATGACTCTTTGGATCTGACACCAAAAGGACAAACAAACAAGCAAACAAACAAAAAAACAAGTGGGACTACATTAAATTAAAAATTGTCTGCATATCAAAGGGAAAACTCAATAAAATAAAAAGACAGCCTAGTAATGGGATCAAATAAACCACATATCTACAAAGAGGTTAATGTATAAAATATATAGAGAACTTGTAAATGAATCTTAAAACCCACAAATAACCCAATTGGGAAATAGGCAAAGAACCAGAATGCATATTTATAAAGAAGACAAACAAATGGCTTAGCATCACTAATCATTGTTGAAATGCAAACAAAATCTATAATGAGATATCATCTCATTACAGTAAGAGTAGCTCTTATCAAAAAGACAAAATTTAACAAGTGCTGATGATAATATGGAGAAATTGAAATCCTTTGAACTGTCAGTGACAATGTAAATAGGTATGATTGTTATCGAAAGCAGTATAGATGTTCCTCCAAAAAATAATAATAGAATTAATATATAATACAGAAATCTCACTTCTGTGTAAAAACATAATGGCAATAAAATCACTATCTTAAAGAAACATTTGTACTTCCTTTGTTCATTGCACCATTAATCACAATAGACAAACTATGAAAATAATCCACTGTTTATTTTCAGATAAAAGGATAAAGAAAATGGAATATAATTCAACCTCAACAAAGAAAGAAATCCTGTCATTTGCATCAATATGTTTGAAACTGGAAGATATTATGTTGAATGAAATAAGTCAGACACACAAAGGTACAATGGAGTGATTTCATTTATGTGTGGAATGTTAAAAATTAGTCAAACTTATAGCAACAGATTAGGGGTTGAGAGGTGTGGTGAAAGGGGAAGTATTGGAAAAGGAGTACCACCTTCATTTGTGAAATGAAGAATCTAAATTGCTAATTATGCACTTATCTTTATGCTTCTTAGGTAATAAGTGCATAATTGCTAATTATGCACTTATCTTTATGCTTCTTCTGAAGTAGGCCTTCACCTACTTCAGAACTAAGCAGGGTGAAGGTTGTAGTTCAGTGATAGAGCACTTGTCTATCATGTATGAAGCCCTGGGTTCCATCTCCAGCACCCTGAAAAGTAGAAAGACTAACTTCATAGGAGGACACAAACTCTCAGAAGGAAGTATATACTGACAGCTTAATTATCTGTCTATGGAAACAATCCCTAAGGGTTTGATTGAATGTTTTAAAAATTCATTGTGGCTACTACTGTGATGGTCAGTTATGAAAAAAATACTTAAATTAATTATTTCAATATTTATTTGGGCTACTTGCAATCATAAAAGTCACAATGACATAATCTTGAAACTTCCTAATTTAAGAGAACATTATTTCAATTTTAGAAAAACTCGTACATTCAAATTAAGTAATTTACACAGTGAAAGAAAAGAGATGAATAAGTACAATAAATACTGGGGTTCTAATCTACATCATGGTGACTATGGTTAATAATGTATACTTGAAATTTTCTGAGTGTAGAGCTCAAGAATTCTTACCACACACACAAATGGTAACTATAAGAAGATATTGATGTGTTACATTATCTTGATTGTGGTAATCTTTTCCCAATTTTTATATAAATATATTTATTAAAACATCAAGCTGTATAGCCTAAATATACACAATTATTTCTTAATTATACCTCATTACCAATAAAACCGTATTTTAAAAATTAAATATCTATAATAGCTCTTAGAACAGCTTAAATAGAAAGTAATTTATAAAGTAGTGATTCATGCTAGAACAAAAATGTAGTGAAGCACAAAATCTAGCTGTGATAAAATTAGGTTTCCAGGAACTCAGAAAGACATTTTAATACTTGATATTTTGAGAAAATAAATTTTGGTTTCCTTTTCCAGAAACATAATTCTCTCCTGGTTAAGTGTGTAAACAAAGAGAAGTTACATCATTGGGAAATCATCCCACTTTCTGGACTGCCCATTATGACAGAAGTATTAGAAATTGCTAAATCTTGGTGATGAGCAAAGAAATGCTAGCTTCAAATACTTTTTTATAGCAATTTCCAAAATTCAGGAACCATTTAGTTGGTGATCCCACAATTTAGCTAATGAGAGAGTGAGGGGAAGAGAAAGAGAAAGTATCTGAGTAAGAAAGGGAAGATTACAATGATTGGAAACCTTACATCCATTCAATCAAGAAAGTGTGGATGACACATAGTGCTAGAGGGATAACATTTGTAGCTACACTGAATTTTGTATTTAGGAAAACCAGGAAACTCACAAACATCTATTCATTAAACCATTGTCAAACTTCTTTTAACAAAAATATATGTAGATTTATTTTAGATGGAGCCTCACTTGGTTGACCTCCAACCAGTGAGCTCAAGCAATCCTCTTGCCTCATCCTCCAGAGCAGCCAAGACTGCAGGTGATACCATGTACAAAGCCTGTAGCTTTGTATAATTCATGAAATGAACTATTGTATTTATTCATGTAAGTAAAACATATTCTATTCATTTACTTCCAGTAATACCATGGCTTCCATTACTACCATTTCAAACATAATACATATATGCATTGGCGTTTTTACTTGCATGTTTATATTAATAGTCAATTTTTAGTCTATTGCAATTTCTCAGTTAGTTATCCTTAATATTACTTATTCATAATGTTCCCATAGTTAGGCAGAAGTTGACATACAGTCTAAAAAAATAAAAGCTTTCCTAGTTTCTTACTACCACCCATAGTCATTGCTGAATTCTCCAACAGTCTTAATCCAAGGAGAAAGTGAGCTTGCTTAGAAACGCATCACCCTACACATAAAATTGTCTCCTTCAAGAACCTTTTAGACTTTAAAGCCAGAAAGCATATACATTCTTCAATACTTCAACCTCTGTATCATTATTTTTTTGTTGTGATTATTATTCTTTCAAAATTGTAGCCACACTGTAACACTCCTGCCCTTATCACAGTTGAATTCAAATAATTACATCTTATGTCATTCCTTCCCAGTACTCTGTAAGTTACAAAGGGCCAGAGTTTAGTCTATTTTTGTTTTATACACAGCAAGTACTTGGTAAATGAGTGAATTAATGTATTATTATCATTATCTACCTTAATAATTTCCTACTATGTACCAATCATCACACCAAGGTCTCCTAGCTAAAAACTTGGGAAATATAATTCTCAATTATGGTGATTAATACATATGATAAACTGAAGTATAAGAAATGTTTCTGACACGATGTAAGTGAATCATATTTAAAAATATGATTCTTGTTCCCATACGTGTATCCCAGTCCTCTTAAATGTCTTAAATATTGATTCAAAAATTTGCAAAATCAACATTACAAGGAAACCTAAAATAGAAAGGATACTGATGTAGTGCAGCTCTTTGTAAGTGTTACAGTGTCCTTAATTCTCTAAAGATTTTTTTTTCTTTCTTTTTTTTATTGTTTTTTGTGTGTGAGGGGGTGTACCAGGGATTGGACCAGAGTTGTTAACCACTGAGCCACATCCCCAACCCTTTTTTTTTTTATATATATAGAGGCAGGGTGTCTCTGAGTTGCTTAGGGCCTCACCAAGTTGCTGAGGCTGGCTTTGAACTCAATATACTCCTGCCTCAGCCTCCCAAATTGCTGGGATTACAGGTTTTATAAATACACTTTCTAAATGACTCCTGGGATAGGTTTAGTCTTGACAGTTTGCTGTGCAATATACTGTACTTTTTTCAAAAAGATTTCATGAAATCCAGCACATAAAGTACTACAACTCCAATAGTTGCAGAACTTCAAGACTGAGCTTTTATCCTGCTCATCTCCCTGTAGGGCAGTTGTACTGGTGACCTTGGGTTTACCCTGTTCTACCACTTTCTTGCTGGTAGATCTCAAGAATAACTATGGAATGCACTAGGAATGCAGTATCCTGAAATAAGTGGAAATTGTCTGAAATAGCCCAGGACTTGCTCTTGTCCCTCCTATGAACTGTAACAACTTGAGTTACAGAGGAACTGTCATGGACAGCCCAGGATTTATTCCTCTCTTCCCTGGAAGAATGATGTTCTTCAAACTTTTGTCCTGTGGTTACCATGGACCTTGAGGTAAAATCTGGGGGAAGAATGTTTTTTGGGGTCCCTCACCTGTAATACAAGTGTGATACAAAGTCCAGAGTCCTTCCCTGAAAGGTAACTCTCTTAAGCCTTTTTGAACCAGTTCAAAATGGAACCTAGGTTGCTCTTGTTCCTTGATGCCTATCTGCAAATAGCATATCTACTTCATGTGTATTGGTGTTCTCATTGGTCTCACAAAAGTTGGTATCCAGTGCACAATGAATGTGCTTTGCAGTCCCAACAGCCACTTGAAGAGTAAATAGGTAAGAAAATGTGATTACATCCATTAAGCTGAATAACTTATTTCGCTAACTTTATTTCCATGAATTAATTTTCATTTGTGATCCTGAGTGAAAGGTATCACAATATCCTTTATGTTTGACAAACACACTTGATTGTAGAAGTGGACCCTGGGGGATTTATTTTATTCTAAGCGGTTATTTCCCAAGATGATCAAGGATTAGCAAAGATATGTCAAGCAATTTTCTGAAAATGCTTAGATTAAATGTTTTCCCAGTTAACCTATTTTTTTTTTTCAGGAGATAACTCTTAGGAGACTGTGACTCTGAATGTACAAATAGCTATTTTATGAAAGTTTAAAAAAAATCAGCAGGAAAATATGTGTTAATCTGCATAAGATATTTAATTATGTCATAGTGCTATTTAAAATACAAATGAACTTAACATAAGAAAATAAGGAATAATTTGATAATTATTTTATTGATCATAATATAATGATCTTTTACAATGTCTTTATTCCCAAACTTGTTTAGAACCAGTCCAGATGATGAAAACTAACTAAAATCATTTTCAGAAAAATGAGCTAGGTAGTTTATACAAATCAATGTCTCCTATAAAATAGCATGCCACTTTATCATGAGTTCATGTTTGATCTCCTCTTTTGATGTTGCTAAAAATATAAGCATCAATTATATAGTTCTGCTAGGCCTTTCCTATTTATTTAAGGAAGCTAAGTAATATCAGCTATGACTGTAAGCAATGGAGGTATACATGTGGCAAGAGTGGTGAGGAAAGGCAACCTATTTTAATATAAATTCAACAGTTCCAGATTCTAACATACCTGATTTTGTTGTTGTTTTTTTCTGAGGTCTTTTTATCTTTAATTTTGTATTTTTGTCCAAAATTCATATTATCAAATTTAAATTTTTTATTATTAATTTTTTTTAATTTTTACAGACTTCATTTTGTTTCATTGTACACATATGGGGCACAAATTTTAATTTCTATGGTTGTGCTTGTGCATATTTATATCATTCTTGTTAATCACGCATGTACATAGGGTAATGTCTTTCTCATTCCAACATTTTTTATACTCCCCCCCTTAATTCCCTCTACATAATCTAATGATCCTCCATTCTCTCTCACCCTCCCCCCAACCAGATTCCATATCATCATCCACTGATCAGGGAAAACACTCAGCCCCTGTTTCTTTGGGATTGGCTTACTTCACTTAGCATAATAATCTCTAATTCCATTCATTTATCTGCAAATGCCATAATATTATTCTTCTTTATGGTTCAATAGTATTCCATTGTGTATATATACCACAGTTTCTTTATCTATTCATCTGTTGAAGGGCATCTAGGTTGGTTCCACAGTTTAGCTATTGTGAACTCAGACCAATTTATTTATTTATTTATTTAGTTAGTTAGTTAGTTAGTTATCTATTCATTTATTTATTTAATTTTGAATGATAAATCATAATACAATATATTTATGTGGTACAGTGTGATGTTTTGATACATATATAAAGGAGTATGGTTAAATGAAGCTAATTAACATATTGATCATCTCACCTATCATTTCTTATGGTGACATATTTGAAAAAATAATAATGTATTATTTTTTATAATCATCCTTCTGTGAAGTAGATCTCAAAAGTAATTCCTCATGTCTGTCTGAAAATTTTACCCTTTCATTAACAAATCTCTATTTCCATCCCCCCAAACATTTGTCCTCTGGCACCAATCATTCTATTCTATAATCCTATGAAGTCAACATATGACCCTTATTTTACATCAAAGGGAAGCTATGTCAGGACAGTCTGATGACAGTAGTGCCTTTTAGATCACAAAAACTGAAGGAGTGACAGGAAGAGAGAGAGAGAGAGAGAGAGAGAGAGAGAGAGAGAGAGAGAGATTGAGTGCATGTTTGTACCTGGGTTGGGGCTCTAATCAAAGTGCCTTGGTAGAACATAAGAATGGATAAGATCAGAAAATATAAAGCATGGTTATCCCAGAAACAACAAAGAGGAAAAAGAAGTAGAGAGATTCTATTTAACACAAGATAAAGAAAAGAGAAAAAAGAGACTGGGGCATGGCTGGACCAAGTAGGTCATTGAAGGTGTGGTCCAAAATATACCTGTCCCTGGCCCATTTCTTTCTCTCTTTGCCACAGCCCTCCACCATAATGTTCTTTCTCATTCCAGACCCAGAGCAATGGAATCAGCCAACCGTGAATTGAACCTCTGAAACTCAGAGCCAGAAAACCTTTTCCTCCTCCAAGTTGTTCTTTTCAGGGGTTTTGGTTACAGCAATAGAATACTGACCACTATACCATCTCTAACCAAAATAGCACATTTTGAAGGAAAACATTCAGATTTGATTTTCTATATTTGTTATATGGAAAAGTCTCAGTTAGCATCTTTATTTTCTGTGTTAAGCAAAATGTGAACCTGGTGTTTATGTTTGACCTGTGATGAGGAAATTATAGGAGAGTATGATTTGGAAAGGGCATGCTAGGTTAAAAAGTGCCCTGAAAACAAAGGGACAGGGATAGGGTCATCAGATAAAATATGGTACATCTAGATAAATTTGCATTTCACATAAACAACAAAACTACTGTACATGACATGCTAATATTATAATGGTGTCCATTGTTGAATTTAAATTTAACTGGGTGCCTTGTATTTTTCTTTGCCAAATTTGGTGATGCTAGTATGATTTAAAGTTAATGAGGAAGCTTAACTGATTAGAAATACAACAGGAAAGAATTGCTTTTCAGAATATAAGGACCACAATTGAAGAGAAGTGGAATGTGCTGACTCATTTTTCTCCACATAAAAATTAGTTACAATGGGCAGAAATTCATATTTAATTGCATAATTTTACATTTATTCATGCAATTACATGATACATTTACTCTGGCAATGATACAGTTCATACAATCATATGCTACATTAGTTATACAATATTCATGACTTCAATGGCTATTTTTATCAAAAATTAATTCTATAACATAGTTTAGTTTGGAAAGCCAAGACATTATACCAGACCAAATGGAAATTGGCAAGCTCTAATGGAGTTTACATGGTATAACAGCATTTTTTAAATCAATATTTTTTCTCTTTGTTAAATTTGTTACTATTAATTGCCTCCAGTACTTTGCCAAAATACCTTGAATCTCCAGCCAAACTTACTCTCTTCCCAGGCACTTTTAATTAGTTAGCACATTCCTAAGACTGTCAAATATATAACTCACCAAAAAAAGTTCACCTTCCTTTCAGACTTCACATTTCATAATTTAGCATTCATCTGAATAAAAATTCCCACATATTTCTATTCCTATTTATTTGATCCTGGGATTATTTCCAGACTTGATTTCTCTCTTTTACATTCACATGATTTAATTTCCTTGATTTTTCTAACAGAATTTCTTGAACTTTTAATTCTGAAGTAGAATTCTTCTCTCATTTAAACAACTTTTATTATTGCAATTAAATAAAGGCTGTAAGTGGATGTACTATGGAGGTATCTATCATTCTGCAGTCACATATTTCACATTTTACATCAAAACAAATCATATCAGATTTTAAAGCGAAAATGGTTGTCTTTTAAGAACTTGAATGCCCTAACTCACTTTCTCTCACAAAAAACACATAGCTATAATATTTCATGCTTCTAGATGAAAAAAGTACAGCATTACTGTTAAAATGCAAGCCCCAAACACAAGTCCCCTTGACTCACTAACAGAGTCCTGTTAGGGAAAGTGTAGTTCCCCATTATTAAACAATCACCCAGTTTTTAACCCAAACAATGATAAAACATAAATTACCACTAAAGAGAAAAGATTTTTAAAAATTAAATTCAGACCATTGATTTCTAGTTAGGTTGTGTTACAAGAGATACATATTGGTCATTTAATTGTATATAGGTTTCTAAGATTAGAACCTGAAATATCAAAGTATCTGTGCCTTTAGGTCAGTGAGCTCAGCACTTCAACTGTAATATGATAGGAATCAACTGAAGTTCTTATTAAATTTTAGGGACTCATTCAGTCTTCTGTAACAGAATTTGAGTTTCTAGCATTCTATCAAATTCCCAGGTGATGTTCTTGGTCCATGAAAGATACTTGGAATAGCAAAGGTCTGAATCAGTGTCATCCAATAAAAACAAATACACGCTTCATTGTAATTATTAATTTTCTAGTAGTCACAGTATAGAAGGAAAATGGAAACAGAGACTATTAATATTGTTGCATTTTATTTAACTCAAATTAACTGCATATGATTCAATATATAAAATATTATGATTTCACAATGTAATTTTTATAAACTATCAATAGAATATTTCCCTCCTTTTATTTTCATATAAAGTGTTCAGAATCAAGTATATATTTTACTTTACATCATGTCACAATTCTTGTTGGCCATATTTCAAGTGCTCAAAAGCCACATGTTGCTAATAGCTACTATATTGTATAGCACAGATATAAACCATTCAAAATAGGTGGCAATATATTATGTTTTTTTTTAATTGAGAACAGAGCCCCCCCCCAGAAACTTTTGGTATATAGATGGAGACAAATTCTTCCTCACATACAAATTAAAATATTTTTTCCTTATTTTAAACCCAGCTATCCTACTCTTCAGTGTATACCCAAAATATTTAAAATCAGCATACTACAGTGATGCAGCCACATCAATGTTTATAGCAACACAATTGAAAATACCCAAGCTATGGTACAAACATAGGTGCCTTCGTCAGATGAATGAGTAAAAACAATGTGATATATATGCACAATGGAGTATTACTAAGACACAAAGAAGAAGTGAAGTTATGGCATTTGCCACTAAGTGGATTGGACTGTAGACTATGGTGTAAAGTGAACCAAGTCAGTCCCAAAAAACCAAAGATCAAATGTTTTCTTTGATATGTGAACTGTAATCCAAAATAAGAGAGGGGGGAAGAGAGAGAGAAAAAATGGGGCAGGGAATTGCATCAAAATACAGAAAATATCAAGAAGAGAGGGTTGAGGTTGAGGGTGAGGAAGGAGGGACAGGATAAAGGAAAAATAGTGGAATGAATCTGTCTGAACTTTCTATGTATATACAGTGAATTTCTGCATCAAGTATATCCACAAGACACTTATTTAAGAAAAAAGACTGTAAGTAAATGCCATAATATTATTCTTCTTTATGGCTGAGTAGTATTCCATTGTGTATATATACCACAGCTTCTTTTTAAAAAATATTTATTTATTTATTTTTGGTTCAATGTACACAAATGGAGTACAACTATTGTTTTTCTAGTTGTGTACAAAGTAGAATCACACTATTTGCATATTCATACATATACATAGTATAATGATGTTTGTCACATTCTATTATCTTTCCTTCCCCACCCCCTCCCCTTACTTTCCTCTATACAATCCATCCTTCCTCCATTCTTTCCCTACCTCCCCCCACTCCGCTACTTGACATCAACTACTTATCAGAGAAATCATTTGACCTTTGGATTTTGGGGATTGGCTTATCTCACTTAGCATAACAGTCTCCAACATCATCCATTTACCTACAAATGCCATAATTTTATTCTTCCTTATGGCTGAGTAATATCCCATTGTGTATATATACCACAGTTTCTTTATCCATTCATCTACTGAAGGGCATCTAGGTTGATTCCATAATCTAA
>JAJEJO010005265.1:270835-288900 GCA_020662805.1 Glaucomys volans
TACCTACAAATGCCATAATTTTATTCTTCCTTATGGCTGAGTAATATCCCATTGTGTATATATACCACAGTTTCTTTATCCATTCATCTACTGAAGGGCATCTAGGTTGATTCCATAATCTAGCTATTGTAAATTGAGCAGCTATGAACATTGATGTGACTGCATCACTGTAATAATCTGATTTTAAGTCCTTTGGGTATAGGCCAAGGAATGGGATAGCTGGGTCAAATGGTGGATCCATTCCAAGTTTTCTGAGGAATCTCCTCACTGCTTTCCAGAGTGGCTGCACCAATTTGCAACTCCACCAGCAATGTAAAAGAGTGCTTTTTCCCCCACAGCCACACCGACATCTATTATTCATGTTCTTAATAATAGTCATTCTAATTGGAGTAAGATGAAATCTTACAGTTGTTTTAATTTGCATTCCCTGATAAGTGGATGATGATATATAATTGGTTTGGGGATGTGGGGGTGATAGAAGAATGGAGGAACTTTAGATTACATAGAGGGAAATGAGGGGGGAGGAGGCAGGGATATGAAAGATGGTGGAACGAGACAGACATCATTACCCTATTTACATGTATGATTAACAAGAATGGTGTGAATCTACATCATGCACGACCATAAAAATGAAAAGTTGTACCCCATTTGTGTACAATGAATCAAAATGAAGTCTGTAAAAATTTTAAAAAAAGACTATAAGTAAATTCAAAAAGTATCAGTAGAAGAAGAGGAGCTGGAGGAGGAAGGAAGGTGGTGGGGGAAAGTACTGGAGACTAAATTAGACCTAATTAGATTCCATGCTTTTGCGATTATCTCAATAACACAAAGAAATTAAAACGACATAGAA
Organism: Glaucomys volans; assembly: GCA_020662805.1. Lineage (NCBI taxonomy): Eukaryota > Metazoa > Chordata > Mammalia > Rodentia > Sciuridae > Glaucomys > Glaucomys volans. The sequence continues at coordinate 271,686 of JAJEJO010005265.1, forward strand.
TTGTGTGTGCATATCTACTATAATAGATCTAAAAGATGTGTATATGGATAAGGACATGCGAGACACACGGAGAAAGTAACCCAGTTAATTTAAAAAATGTTTTTGTTTTTGTCTTCAAGTACATATAGTATTTACCAAAAATGTATCTTAATTTTATATATAACAAAAAGAATCAATAAATAACCCCATTTGCTAATTTTCTAATCCCCACAAAACAATCAGTTCACTTGCTTAAATAACTGGGAAATAAAAATGGGAATTATGTAAGTTAATAAGAAGTGATTAAGCCTTTTAAAAAACTTGTTTTCATAATTCTGTCAAACTGAAGTTCATTTAAATCAAAATAATTTTAAATTGGAATTTAGTAATGATATTTGTTTGAATGTTTGCTTCATCTGCAGGTTAAGTAAAAACTGGCCTATAATCAAGAGCAAACAACATCCAAAATCAGAAGTTGAAAAAGTCTGTCTGAAAGCTGTTTTAGAACATTCAATATTAATGGGAAACTGACACCAGCAAATTTAATCTAAAGGTCAGTTATATCTGGCAGTCAAATAGAAAAATAATCCAAATTTATATCCACTTTTCTCATATGAATTATATATGGTATTATTTATGCAGTACTTTTTGAATGAATATATCTTGAATTTCACTGATAATTATTTTTTACCCATCTTCCTTTATGAAAGTCTTCATCAGTATTCCAACACATATTTTCTATTTCATTGTATTTAGAATGTTTTTATTAATATTGTGTTGGTGATTCTTACTATTGTTATCAAATAAGTAAATGTCATCAGCCAATATTTTCATTTTTATTGTTTATCCTTTTTATGATTAATTTTTAAAATATAGTTTGTATTGTGATAACAGCCATATCTTTAAAGAGAGAAAGTGTTAACAGTCACTGAAGACAGAAGAACCTAATATCTTTTGATTTTTCAAGGAATACATTTTGTACACATGGGTGTTATACACAGGAGAGAACTGAAAATCTACAGAGTTTTCATTGAGTTTCCTACTTTTCTGTTATAGAAATTTTTGTTAAGAGTTTTTTTTTTTCACTTTCCCATTATGCCCTGTCTGCTTGTGTAATATATGGTGAAAGGAGCACGCAAGATGCACTTCTTTGACATAACAAGCACAAGCATATACCTAGAAATACTCTTCAGTCCAAATTTCTAGGATTAGAAGACTTGAAGTCTCATATAGTCTAGGAGAGATGTGGATAGATTTTTTTCCTCTGTACTTGAAAGGATTTTTAATTTTCATCCCTTTCTTGCTATGAGTTACTTGTCTCACTATTCACTTTAACACAAAATTTAATCTAGGGCACTAAAGACAGAAATTATACAAAGCTTAACTCCTCTGGAGTATAAAATGAGAGTCCCATTAGTCTAATGTTAACTCTGTCACCAGAGTTAAAAGAATTAACCAGAGTTAACATTAGACTAATGGGGTGAGCCTTTTTGACAGAAGTCTTTGTTTAACAGTTCTTACTAATATGTGTTTCAGCTTTCATTGAATTCACCATGTTTCCCATAGGTCTTTTCTTCTGCCTTTCCTGTTTTTGCTAACTATGAGTATTTCTCACTAAATATACAGAGTTGGACTTTGATTCTTCTCTATTATTCAATAACCAGTCTTTGTTAGTTTACTTCTTTTGCCATTGTGATACCTTTATTCCCCTGTAATCTCGTTAACCATCTGCAGAATTCTAACATTCTATTGAATCTTAAACTTCTCTTACAATGTTGTGGAACTCTGTCCTGAGCATATATTTATGTACTTGAGAGATTTCTTATTAACTCAAAACCAATGTAACAGACCTCATTTTTTTTAGTTTTGTCTTGTTTTTCTATTCCTTAGTTAAAATTACCAATGATTTACATTTGCTGTGTACTTCAATTGTCAGAGAAAAAGCTTGGTTTTGGTTCCTAATTTCTAATTTATAATATTTCAAGTACCGTGATAATTAGATTTATGATAAGAATACTAATGCAAGTACCTTAAATACTACTCAGAAAAGCAGATTCCTTTCAAAAAAGTGTCTTACAGTTTTCTGAATTAATTCACTTTTCAAAGTGATGAACTCATCACAATGGAGAATTATGCATTCAACATGAATAATATTGTCCTTGATTTCAGGAAACCTTAGTTTAGGGTTGAAAGATGAACTTTAAAACATTAATTAATCCCTTGAAATTGCATGAAGGCTTGGGCTATTTACTTCCATTTAAGGAGATAAAATCTCCATAGTTGTCATCACGCTCTCAAATTGTTAAGAATTGGTTGGAACAATTTTGGAACTTGGTTTGGGGTCCAATTTGGGAAACGAAAAGACATTGTAGTCTAGAAAATCATACCTTCCTCAAAACATAGTAAGTTAGGAAATAAATATTTGACAAAAAATTTAACAATTATCTTAGCTAACTCCTGTGTCTTATATTGGAACCCTGTGAAGTAATCTCCTCTTATAACCTTGTCATTCATTCCTTCATTCTTTCTTTAATTCATGCGTTCAATATACATTCTTTTGTTGTGTTCATTTTATACTTAATGAAATAACAATTAGGATACTACATTTGACAAAGTGCATCACAGAACATTTGAAAACAGGACTGACTTCTAATATATGAACTAAAAGTAACATTATTTTACGTATTTTTTAATTTTGATTCATTTTACACAAATGGAGTACAACTATCATTTTTTGGTTGTACATGAAGTAGAATAATTCCATTTGCATATTCATACATATACATAGGGTAATGATGTTTGTCTCATTCTATTATCTTTCCTTGCCCACCTCCTCCCCACCCCTCATGTCAGTATACACAATCCATCCTTCTTCCCTTCTTCCCTTACCTCTCCCTGCCCCTGTTATGTATCATCAACCACTTATTAGAGAAATATTCCAGCTTTTGGTTTTTTGGGATTGGCTTATTTCACTTAGCATGATATTCTCCAACTCCATCCATTTACCTGCAAATGCCATGATTTTATTCTTGTTTATGGATGAATAATATTCATCTGTGTATATATACCACAGTTTCTTTATTCATTCATCTATTGAAGGGCATCTAGGTTGGTACCACAATCTAGCTACAGTGAATTGGGCTGCTATAAACATTGATGTGGCTGCATCACTGTAGTATGCTGATTTTAAGTCTTTTGAGTACACGTCAAGGAGTGGGATAGCTGGGTCAAATGGTGGATTCATCCTGAGTTTTCTGAGGAATCTCCACACTGCTTTCAAGAGTGGCTGTACCAATTTGCAACTCACCAGCATTGTGAAAGTGAGCTTTTTCCCCCACATCCTCGCCAACACCTATTGTCGCTTGTGTTCTTGATAATCGTCATTCTAATTGGGGTGAGATGAAATCTTATGGTGGTTTTGATTTGCATTTCTGTTGTTACTAAGGATGTTGAACCTTTTTTCATGTATCTGTTCATTGCTTGTAGATCCTCTTCTGTGAAGTGTCTGCTCATTTCCTTAGCAGTATACACTCTTATCATACATGGTCTTTATTAGGTACTAGAGATATTGAATAAAAATATTGCTGATTCTGTAAAACTTATCTACATCTAAAACCTTCTTTTACTACATTTTCAGTCTTGTGAACTGTTTAAATCAGTGTTCTACATAGCAAGAAACATGTTTCCTTGGAAGAAAAATTAGTTACTTTTTAAAAAGTAGACTAATAGTACAGTAAGTTGAAGAAGTATTTTCTCTTTTATCATATTCTCCAGCACTTCTTGGAAGCAGAATGCATGCACTTTGAATCCATGTACCTATGCTCTGATGAGAGTTTATGGGGCTATTGCTAATGTATGACTCCTGGGTGATCTTTGTCAAAAATACCTTAGTTGGTACAAAAACCCCTTTCATTCAATAAAGTATCTATAGCCAAAATAATCTGGGAAGCAATTACTTAATTGACGTGTTAAAAAAGTTCAAATTTTCTCTCTAAATTTAGAAGTAATTTCACAGACTTGCATCAGCATATTGACGTCAAAGCTAAGGCAAAGGGAAAAACTGATAGATTTTCTCCAACTCTTTTATCTAAAAAAATTATTATTTCCCAGTAAGAATTGATATTTGATCATTAAAAATTCAATTCTTACTGGTGACTCTGTGCGTTTCTCATTCTTTCTTTCATAAGGAGAATTATTTTTCTCTTATAAAAGCTTTTTATCTGCTAAAGACAATTAAATACCACTTTGAGTTCACAAAAATATCATTTAAAACTTTCCTGTATACATATAAATATGCAACATTTTAAAATAAAGAATTTTAATTTATCTCCATTAATTACAGTTTTGCTTTACTTAGACATCCTACAAATACTTAGAAAGTTCCATGTAAATTCCAGAAACTGCCATAAAAATTGTACATTCAAGAGTTTACAAAATGATATTCTCATTCTCACCATATATATATTCTAAAAGGATAAAGGAGATAACAAAAATCTTGTCAAGGAAGAAGTCTCTGAGATGGTAATATTTGGGAAGAGACCTTTACAGTATGGGACAGAAGACTATGGCAATCTACAAGAACATTCTAGGCAACAGGAGTACTAATTGAAAAGATCTTGAAGAGCATGCATAACATGTTCAAGGAGTAGGAGATAAGCTTGACTACAGTTGAGTCAGCAAAATTTATGTACTTAAATGCAAGTTAGAGAAAGAGAAATGCCAGTCATGTAGACCTGAGTAAGGCCTTCGGGGTTTTACTTTGAGTGAGGTGGGAAGCCATCACAGATTTGAATTGAAGTTTCATGATTTGACATAATTTACAAATAATAACTAGCAATTGGGTAAAGAACAGACTGCAAATGTAGTGTTTATGGGTGGTAGAGACAAAAATGATTCTTATTATGAGAGAATCAAAGAAGAACAACTTTTAGCACGAATGAGTAAGGACCTTTGAAAACCCACTTCTCCATGAAGGAAATAACATCAGCATAAAATGTTCTCAGTCAACTTTATAGAACTCTGGATATTTGCCAACAATTTACAACAGCCCAAGGAACATTTATACATTTATACAAGAAAAATGGTTTAAACTTAGCATAATCGATGAGATTTATGGCATTTTATCTTGCTGTACTCTTCTTTCCTAAGATCTGTTTATAGCTTTGCTATAGTTGGTCAAATCACCCTAAAAACCAATAGCTTAGCAGCCATTGGAGAAAACAGAACAGATTTGCAACTAACCATTAAGCCATACAGTCAGAAAATCATCATTATTTGATTGTGGTGGTAGCTCCCTAGAAACACCAGAGCAATGTTCTTATCTTTATTGAATCTAACTCAGAACTCAGAATGAAAAGCTTTGTCAAGGGCTTTTTCAGGAAATAATCAATGTCAGTTGTTTAATATCTCAGTTGTCTGAGACTGTAATACCAACTGAAATATGTAAGAGATTTATCAAAACCTTAAAAGGAAAATTTGAGGAATTAGATATCCGTACAAACTTCGAAAAGTTTGTATATTACTCAAAAATCTAGAAGCACAAGTGCACATACATGCCTGTGTTACTCAGAAGAGAACTGAGGAGGTCTTGAGCTCTTCACCTGTCAGTCACTTTGAGTATCTGAGAAAGATGAAAGAGAAGGTTAGAACAGAGTTGCATACTGCCAGAGAATTGAATGTGTGTGGCTCAACACCTATTGAAAGTAATTTGGCAAGAGCTGGGAGATAGTCTTTGAAGTTAATTGAGAAAATCTTTGCCAAATCTTCACATGAATATTAATAACACTGAGAAGAGACTAAATAAGCATATGCAACAAAAAAAATCACAGGTTTGATAAAATTAATTGCAGAAAATAATTTAAGAATAAAGACCAACAAGAAGAAATCAGATAAGACAGACTGAGATATAACCTAATCTCTAGAGTTACCTTATTATCTTATTTAAAATGGAGTATTCTGAAAAACAAACAGCAATATTAAAAAATAACACAAGGTATATCAAGAAATGGGAACTTGTGACCCAATTCAGAAAAATACATGGTCAATAGGAACTCTCACTAATGAATGACATTTATTACATTTCCTATACAAAGACTTTATTTTCATGTATATTTTATTTTTATTTGACACATAGTAATTTCACGTATTTATAGGATACACTGCGACATCTCACAACATGTATAAAATACATAATGATCATGTCAGGGTAATTTTTATGCTACCTCAGATATATATCATTGTGTTGGGAATGTTCAAAATTCTATCTACTAGGAATTTTTAAAATCTAATCCAATCATTTATCATTTTATCCACACTGTCACAGATTACCAGTTTTCTTTCTTCATATGACTGAGTAATATTTCATTGGGTATATGTAACACATTTCTTTTATCCATTCATCAGTTGATGAGCACAGGTTGTTTCTTTGCCTTGGCAAACATGAATAGTGCTCTAATGAGCATGAGAATACAGATGTCTTTTCAACATACTGATTTCATTTTCTTACAATATATACACAAGAGTGAGATTGATGTATCACATGGATGTTCCATTTTTAAATTTTTGCAGAACCTCCATGCTGTTTTCCATGATAGCTGTACTCATTTACATTTCTATTGATGGTATGAAAGCGTACCATTTTCTCTATATCCTCACCAGAATTTGTTACCTTTAATCTTTATTCTTTTTTTCCTGCTGTGACTGAAAGACCTGGCAAGAACAATTTTAGAGAAGGAAATGTTTACGTTGAGCTCACAGTTTCAGAAGTTTCAGTCCATAGGTTGCTGGCTCCATTGCTCTGGGCCCAACACGTGGCAGAATATCATGGCAGAAGAGTGTGGTGGAGATAAGCAGCTCAGAGCACAGCTACCAGGAAACAGAGTGAGTACTCTGATCAACAAGGGCAAAATAAAATCTTCATAGGCATGCCCCAGTAACTCACCTCCTCTAGTCACACCCTACCTGCCTACAGTAAATACTCAGGTTAATGCTGTCATAACCCAATCATTTCACCTGCAAAATTTCTTGTACATCACACATGAGCTTTTGGAGAACACCTAATATCTAAACCATTATATATTTTTTGATATTAGCCTTTCTTACTGGGATGAGATGCAGATCATTGTAATTTTGATTTGCATTTTCCTGATGATTAGTAATGTTGAGCATTACTTTTCCCATACATTTGTTGACCATTTATTTATCTTCTTTGGAAAATACCTGTTCAAGTCTTTCAACAAATATTTAAATTATTTCAGATTTTTTTGTTGATGAGTTGTTTCATATATATATATATATGGAATTTAATCTCTTGTTAGATGAATTATTATAAATGTTTTCTCACAAACTATAGATTTTTATACTCACTCTGTTTAATGTGATATTGATTTTGAATTAATCACATTTGTCATTTTTTTGCTTTTGTGATCATATGCAAAAAAGTATTTGACAAGACCAGTATTGTAGATCTTTTCCTTTATATTTTATTCTAGAGCCTCATAGTTTCACATATTATATTAAATAAGACAAAAATTTTAAATCAGCTATTATAAATACTATCAAAGAACTTAAGAAAATAATATGCAAAGCAATAAGGAAAAATAGGAAATAGACAATGTTTTTGGTACCAGGGATAGAACCCAAGGGGGCTTAACCACTGAGCTACATTGCCAGATCTTTTTATATTTTATTTTGAGACAGGGGCTTACTAAGTTGTTCAGGGCCTAGGTAAGTTGCCAAAGCTGGCTTTGAACTTGTGATCCTCCTACTTATGTCTCCTGAGCCAATGGAATTACAGGTGTGCACCATAGCACATGGCTAAATACAGATACTATTCATAAAGTTATAGAAATTATAAAAATGAAAATAAATATTCTGAAGTTGAAAAGTTTTAACAAATGAGAAACTCATTGCAGGAACTCAATAGTGTATTTGATCTTGCAGAAGAAAAAATGAGCAATCTTGAAGATATATCAATTGAGATTATCAAGTCTTATAAACCAACAGGAAAAAGGGTACAGAAAAATTAACAAAGCCTTAGAGACCCATGGTATATCATCATGACAACCAACATATGCACAGAAGAAAGAGGCAGAAGAATCACTTGAATAAAAATATGTGAAAAACCTATATTTGATGAAAAATATTAATCTACAGACTCACGAGGCTCAACAACCATGAAGTAAGGTTCTATATTCACTGTAATATCATTTGCTAAGAGTGAAAGAGAAAGAGAAATTTAAGGCAGCAAGAGAGAAGGGACTTACCATGTACAAGGAATACTCAATAATATTAAGATGATTTGTCATGCAACATAATGAGTGTCACAATGCAGTAGTATTACATACTCAAGGGGTGAAAAACAATGTAAAGCAAGAATTCTATATCCAGCAATATGAACTTTCAGAATTTAAAAAAATGACAAATCTCCAGAATATTATCAATAGGTATTTGTTGCTAGGGTATTATATCTACATAAAAGAAATACTACAAAGTCCTTCAAGATGAAATAAAAAGATACTAAAGAGTATCTGAAATTCACATGAAAAAGTAAAAGGTGATTCATAAAGTTGACAATGTAGGCAAAATTATAATTATTAATGTACGTTTTGTTTTTAGAGAATTTCTTCTCATATTTGTTTGGAATGATAACTGCAGAAAAAATATTTTAAAAGTATTCTGATTTTCAATATATGAAATGTAACTTATAGGTTAATAAACAAAGGAAGAGGACAATATGATGTTATATAGGCTAAAATTTTAGTATGTCATTGAAATTAAATTAGAATTTATCCAATTTTATAATTATAGGTTAAGATATTAACTGCTATATCAGGGCATTCACAACAGCAATTCAAATAAAAGTATAATAAAAATTAAAACAAGGGAATCAACATGGTATGATCAAAATATTAAATGCAAAAAAAGGCAGTTATGGAGGAACACAAAAGATACAGTAGAGAAAAGCAGCAAAATTAAACTAAAATGTTCTGCCCAACAAATGAAACAAGATTGCGAAGAGAAAGCTAGAAAATAGAAGAATATCATTGCCACATGCTCCTCAGATGAGGCATTAATATCCAGAATATACAAAGAACTCAAAGAACTTAATAACAAGAAAGCAAGTAATCTATTAATTTAATTCACAAAGGAATTAAACAGACTTTTCTCAAAAAAATACAAATGGCCATTAAATATATGAAAAAATGTTCAACATCTCTAGCAGTTAAGGAAATGCAAATCAAAACTACAATGAGATTTCATCTTATTCCTGTCAAAATAGCAATTATTAAGAATACAAATAATAATAAATAATGGTGAGGATGTGGGGGAAAAGGTACACTCATACATAGTTGGTGGGACTGAAAACTGATGCAACCATTCTGGAATGCACTGTGCAGATTCTTCAAAAACCTAACAATGGAATCAACATATAACCCAGCTCTCTATATATCAAAATGATTTAAAATTAGCATACTACAGTGATACAATCACATCAATGTTTACAGCAGCATAACTCACAATAGCTAAGCTGTGGAACCAACCTAGGTGCCTTTCAACAGATGAATGGATAGAGAAAATGTGGTGTATATACCCAATAGAATATTACTCAGCCATAGAAGAATGATAATATGGCATTTGCCAGTAAATGCATGGACCTGGAAACGCTCACGCTAAGTGATATAATCCAGTCCCAGAAAGTCAAAGCTCAAATGTTTTCTTTGATATGCAGACACTAATCCAAAATAAAGGGGGAGGGGGATAAAAAAGAAAAAGAGAGAGAAAGGAAAAAAGGGGAGAAGGGATTTCCTCAAAAAAGAGGATATATCGGCAGAGTAGAGGAAGGGGATTGAGAAAGAGGAAGAAGGGACAAGAAAGGGAAGGACTGGAAAGTTTCTGACTGAACTTTTGCATGTATGTGCATGCATAGAGGTTGCATGGGGAGTCCTGATATTGGGTGTATCCATAGGACACTAATTTTAAAAGAAAGAAACAAGTAAATTGTAAATGGATGGAAGAGGAATCTCTGGAGGGGAGAAAGAAAGTGGGGTTACAGAGAGTGCAGGGGACTGAATTAGAGCGGGTTGTATTCCATGTTTTTGTAATTATTCAGGGTGTACCCTGGTGTTGCATATAACCAAAAAGAATAAAAAAGAAATGCAAAGTAAGAAATTATTTTAAAATGCCAGATAGAAACCCCATCTCTGCAGTAATACATTAAATGAAAATAGATTCAGAACTTCAATCAAAATGCATTTTTTTCAAAATGGATTTTTAAATGTTATATTACCATTTGAACAGCACTCAAAAGATGAATGCACAGGTAGAAATACTTAAAAATACATTATACATATGAGAAAAACCACAAAACCCTGATGGAAGTTATCAAAGAAGAATTAAATAAAGAAAGATATGGGGCTGGGCTTGTAGCTCAGTGATGGAGCACTCGCCTAGCACATGTGAGGCACTAGGTTCCATCCTTAGCACCACATGAAAATAAATAAACAAAATAAAGGTATATATCCACCTACAACTAAAAAAGTAAAAATAAATAAATGAAGACACAATCTATGTTTACAGTAGGAAAACAATACTTCCAGAATGTCAGCTCTTCCAATTTTAATTTATATATACAATACAAATGTAATCAAAACACCAGAAATAATTTTGATATTAATAAACTAATTCTAAAGTTTATAGAAGAAAAAGATCCAGAGTAGTCAATTCTATATGGAAAGAGAAAAACCAAGCTTGAGGATCGACATTGATTTAAAATTGTAGTATATAACTACAGTAATTAAGACAGTGATATTGCAAAAGAATACATAAATAGATCAATAGAATGGAAAAGAATTCAGAATTAAATTCGCATAAACATGCTTTTCTGATCTTTGACACAGAATTATAATGCAATTGGGAGAAGAGTCTTTTTTATAAATAGTTCTGGAAAAACTGGACATTCCCATGCTAAAAACGAATCTAGATGTAGAATTACACCTTCTGCAGAAGCTAACTTAAAATGCTTCATAGATCTAAATGTAAAATACGGAACTGTAAGCCTCTTAGATCTTAGGAAAAAATATAGAAGAAAATCTAAATGACATTGGCTTATGGTAAAGATTTTTTAGATACCAAAGGAACAATCTGTGAAAGAAATAAATGATTAGCATAACTTCATTAAAATTAAAAGCTTCTCCTCTGGGAAAAACAAGAGAATGAGAAGACAAGCCACAAAATGAAAAAGTTATTTGCAGAAGACCCATTTGCTGAAGCATTGCTATCCAAAACATAAAAAGACATTTATAACTTAACAATAAAAAACAGAATATGGAGAATAAAAAATAGGCAAAAGAAATGCACAGATATCTCTCCAAAGATATACATACTGCAGCTAAGTGCAAGAAAGCATGTTATACATCAGATGTCATCAGGGAAATGCAAATGAGCTGATAAGCTAAAACAGCACACCTATTAAAATGACCAAGTTCCAAAACATTGATAATGACAAATGCTAGCAAGAAGGTAGAATAACAACAACCTATTTATTGTTTTGGGGAATGCAGATTGGTAATGACACTTTGAAAGGCAGTTTGGCTGTTTCTTACAATTCTAAGCATATTCTTACTCTACAAACTATCAATAGTAATTCTTGATATTCAGCTAAAGGTAGTGAAAACGTATGTCCACAAAAAAATTGCATGTGGATGTTTACAGCAACTTTATTCATAATTCATAATTTTGGTAGCACCAAGATTTCATTCAGTAGGGGAGTGTATAAGTGAACCACAGAATATCTAGACTGCTTTAATAAAACATGTAATAGATGATTTACAGATTTTATTGAGCTGTGAAATACCAGACTGTGGGAAATTTTGAACTAATGCCTCAGCAACAATGAAAAAAATGATTATTTTACAAGGGGACCATGCACCATCTCCTTGGTTATCTGAAAGTAACAATGATGGGACATGTATTTCCCTACTGTCACTGTCTTTTACATTCAGTAAAAAGACGATGGGACCAGAAAGAAGATCCTAAGCAGTTTCCAAAACAAAGAATTCTCCAGAAACTGATGTTAGATCACCTAGATACATTAATTCTGCAAAATGGATGTTCCGTGTGTCATGTTACACTGAAAATATGACTCCTATTGATTCTCTTCTGCAAAAAGGTAGTAGCAGCTCAGAAGAGCTGGACAATCACATGATCTATTACATTCCTGAATCTCACTGAACACTAACTTATGTTTGATGGCAATTTGCATCCCAGTCCCTCTCTTTACTCCTACATCCACATTTTCACATTAATGTACTCAAACAGATAAAAAATTTCTAAGGCCAGAAATTTATATTTGCATTTAAATACTGCATTTTTATTTATGAATTTTTACCTTAGCATATAAAATTCTTTCAAAATAAATACATAAGTAAATGAGAAAATTAGATTGAGTAAAGGAAACTGAAAGAAGAAATATTCATTACCTATTATAAACAAAATCAAAAACAATGCATAGTTTTCAAGGTTTTGAAATTAGCATGAGAAATCACCTTTGAAAGAATCCACAAAGTCTTTGTAAAAGTTGCAAAGGATATTTGATTTTCAAAATAGCCCTCATAGCAGTCAGTGTGCATCAAAACAGCTCTATACATATGATAAATGGTAAAATCCCAAAATACATTGCTTTGAATTATTGCTGGTAATGGTTCAACCCTCCAACAAATAGGCACAGACAACAACTTTTTCAATATGATCTCTAAGCTCAGGAAATAATGCCAAGAGTTGAATAATGGGATGACATCAAATTAAAAAGATTCTGAAAAGGAAAGGAAATAGTTATGAATGTGAGGAGACAGCCTACAGAATGGGAGAAAATCTTTGCTAGCTACTCTTCTGACAGTATTGGTATACAAAATATATAAAGAAGTAAAAAATCTGAGCACCGGAAAAAAAAAAAAAGCAAACAGTATTATTAATAAATGGGCAAGTGAATGGAAAAGATACCTGGTAAAAGAAGAAATACAGATGGCCAACAAATACATGAAAAGATATTCAAAATCTTTAGCAGATATGGAAATGTAAATCAAAACTACCCTGAAATTTCATCTCACTCCAATGAAAATGTCAGTCATCAAGAAAACAACAATAAATACTGTAGAGGATGTGGAGAAAAAGGAACACTTCTTTACTGTTGATTGATTAAATGAATTCTATAATGACTATTAAACAAATTGGTTTGGGGGTCACTTAGGAAAGTGTTAAGAGCATGGTTCCCTATAGGCAGTTAACACCTTAAATACTGAACCTGGACCAGAGACTCAAGAAAACCTCTACATGTGCATATGACCAAAAACTAATTCTTTATTTGATTCTGAGTCCGACCATCATTACCTTTGACCAAGAATTGCAGAAAAATATCCTTCAAAGCTTTAGAAAATAAGAAATATTAATTTTCAATAATCAAATTTATTTGTGCTAACAATATTGTGTTAAGAAATGCCAGTTCAAAGGAGTGAAAAATGTAAACCCCATGCTATCTCTGCTATTTCAAAGAGCAATTAATGCTTTTTTAAAAGTTCAATATGCATAGAGGGATTCAAGATGTCGGGCTAGAGGAAGGCTGCATTCCTACTTGCTCCGTGGATTCCTACTTGCTCAGGATTCAAACAGCAGGAATATGGCTCTCAATGAGATTTTACACTCAAAGCACATATAAGGGGTCCCCAGTTGCCACTCCAGAACCAACTCAGCCGGGCTGGGCTCGGCCCTGCCGAGGGCAGCTACCATCTGGGAGCGCCGGACCCTGCAGCTGCTTCGGAGCCACCAACCTGGGTCTGCGCCAGCCAACAAGTGAGTGCGGGTCCCCAGCAACGGCTTTGAAGTCACTGGCCTCGGCTCCGGCACCACCCAGCAACCGCCCAGGCGGAGACCGAGCATCTCAGGTTACCTGGGGCCTCGCCGCGACTTCTGGAGAGGTCTGGCCGGGAGCCTCTGGGATCGCTGACTCCGGCGGGGAGTTGGAACAACTCCGCGCCATTTTGGCAGCTTCCCTGGCAGAGAGGGCCCATCTCCAGCTTCCTGGGGCCTCCAGCAGCATCTGGGGATGTCTGGCCGGGAGCCTCTGGGATCACTGACTCCGGCGGGGAGTTGGAACTACTCCGTGCCATTTTGGCAGCTTCACTGGCGGAGGGGGCCCATCTGCAGCTCCCTGGGGCCTGCAGTGGCATCCGGAGGGGTCCGGCCAAGAGCCTCTGGGATTGCTGACTCCGGCGGGGAGCTTAGGGCTTTTGGCGCCAGCTTACAGTGTCCCCAGGAGAGAGCAACCACCTGCCACCGCCTGAACCCCCAGCGAGGAGTTCAGGTCAGCCTGGGCTCTCAAGTCCAGTGTCTCCATCACTGAGCACAGTTCTGTGACACCACCCCAACTTGATCTAGTGCCCAGGCCCACACCCAGGCCCGGAGTCTACCACCTTGCTGTATCTAATTGTCTATCAACACTGGGCTGCCTCTGCCCAGAAGCATTGATCATTCCCACCTGGAGATAGTGGGACAGCACCTTTCTTGGGTCACTGCTTGGTCAAGCACCCCTCAAGCAACATAGGGGAAGATACACAAGCACCATGAGAAAACACGGGAAGAAAGTGACCCAATTAAACCTAGGTGATATATCAGGAGAACCCAAAGACAGCATGGTAGAAGGAATGACAGAAAGGGAGTTCAGAAAGTTCATAATTAAAGTGATCTGAGAAGAGAATGATGTGACGAGAGAGCAGATTCAGGCTATGAATAATCAGCTAATAGAGCAATTGCAGGAAGCAAAAAATCACTTCAATAAAGAGATAGAAATTCTGAGAAAAAAACAAACAGGAATTCTTGAAGGAAACAAGGAAATGAAGGAAACAATCAACCAAGTGAAAAACTCAATAGAAAGCATAATTAACAGAATAGATCACTTGGAAGATAGAACCTCAGACAATGAAGACAAAATATTTAATCTTGAAAACAAAGTCGAACAAACAGAGAAGATGGTTAGGAATCATGAACGAACCCTCCAAGAAATATGGGAAATCATGAAAAGACCAAATTTAAGAGTAATCGGGATTGAGGAAGGCGCAGAGATACAAACCAAGTGTATGAATAATCTATTCAAGGAAATATTATCAGAAAATTTCCCTAATATGATGAATGAGATGGAAAATCAATTACAAGAAGCTTACAGGACACCAAATGCACAGAATTACAAAAGATCCACACCAAGGCACATTATAATGAAAATGCCTAACATACAAAACAAAGATAGAATTTTAAAGGCTGCGAGAGAAAAGCATCAGATTACCTACAGGGGGAAACCGATACGTATATCAGCAGATTTCTCAGCCCAGACCCTAAAAGCAAGAAGGGCCTGGAACAACATATTTCAAGCTCTGAAAGAAAACAGATGCCAACCAAGAATCTTATATGCAGCAAAACTTACCTTCAGATTTGATGATGAAATAAAATCCTCCCAGGATAAACAAAAGCTTAAAGAATTCACAAAGAGAAAGCCTGCCCTACAGAACATTCTCAACAAAATATTCGAAGAGGAAGAAATGAAAAATAACAATCTCAGTCATCATGGGGAGGAACTACCCTAAACAAAGAGTCAATCAAAGGAGAAACAAAGTTAAGCTAAAAACCCTAAAAAAGCTAAAATGACAGGAAATACAAGTCATATCTCAATAATAACCCTGAATGTAAATGGCCTAAACTCATCAATCAAAAGACATAGACTGGCAGACTGGATTAAAAAGAAAGACCCAACAATATGCTGCCTTCAAGAGACTCATCTCATAGAAAAACATGCCCACAGACTAAAGGTGAAAGGTTGGGAAAAAGCATACCATGCACACGGAGTGAGTAAAAAAGCTGGGGTTTCCATTCTCATTTCAGACAAAGCAGACTTCAAACCAAAGATAATCAGAAGGGATAAAGAAGGACATTTCATATCGCTTAAAGGTAGCATAAATCAACAGGACATAACAATCATAAATATTTATGCACCAAACAATGGCGCATCCATGTATGTCAATCAGATCCTTCTCAATTTCAGGAATCAAATAGACCAAAACACAATAATATTGGGAGACTTTAACACTCCTCTCTCACCGTTGGACAGATCTTCCAAACAAAAATTGAATAAAGAAACTATAGGACTCAATGACACAATCGCTAATTTGGACTTAACGGACATATATAGAATATTCCATCCATCAAAAAGCGAATACACTTTCTTCTCAGCAGCTCATGGTTCCTTCTCTAAAATAGACCATATGGTATGCCACAAAGCTACTCCTAGCAAATATAAAAACATAGAGATACTACCTTGTATACTATCAGATCATAATGGAATGAAATTAGACATCAACGAGAAAGTTAGAAACAGAAACTACTCCAAGACCTGGAGATTAAATAATATGCTATTGAATGATACATGGATAACAGAAGACATTAGGGGGGAAATTAAAAGATTCTTAGAGGTCAACGAGAATAAAGACACAACATATCGAAATCTCTGGGACACTATGAAAACAGTGCTAAGAGGAAAGATCATTGCAGAGAGTGCATTTAATAAAAGAATGAAAAGTCAACAAATCAATGACCTCACATTACAGCTCAAAGCCCTAGAAAAAGAGGAACAGATCATCACCAAAAGTAGTAGAAGACAGGAAATAATCAAAATCAGAGCTGAAATCAACGAAATTGAAACAAAAGAAACAATTCAAAAAATTGACGAAACAAAAAGTTGGTTCTTTGAAAAAATAAACAAAATTGACAAACCCTTAGCCACGCTAACAAAGAGAAGGAGAGAGAAACTCCAAATTACTAAAATCCGTGATGGAAATGGAAATATTACAACAGACACAACTGAAATACAAAACATAATAAGAAGCTACTTTGAAAATTTATACTCCAACAAAATAGAAAACCTGGAAGACATCAACAGGTTCCTAGAGGCATATGAGCCACCCAAACTGAATCTGGAGGACATACACAACTTAAATAGATCAATTCAAGCAATGAAATAGAGGAAGTCATCAAAAGCCTACCAACAAAGAAAAGTCCAGGACCAGATGGATTCACAGCCGAGTTCTACAAGACCTTCAAAGAAGAGCTCATTCCAATACTCCTCAAAGTATTTCATGAAATAGAAGAGGAGGGAACCCTTCCAAACTCATTCTATGAAGCTAATATCACCCTGATA
>JAJEJO010005265.1:291046-303361 GCA_020662805.1 Glaucomys volans
TGATAAATGAATGATGATGCATAATGCGGGGGGGAAGGGTGGCCAGAATAGAGGAAGGATAGATAGCACAGAGGGAAGGGAGGGGTGGGATCGGGGTGGGAGGGTAAGAATAATAACAGAATGTGTGACAGACACCATTGCCCTGTGTACATGCATGAACGCACAGATGGTGTGACTCTACTTTGTGTGCAACCAGTGAAACAATAGCTGTACTCCATTTGTGTTCAATGAATCAGTAAGTAAATTAAAAATATATAAAATAAATAAAATAAAAAATAAAAAGTTCAATATGCATTTGAATATTTTTAATTTAAGTTCTTCACTCATTATAATTTAATTTGCAAACACAGTACTTGCAGCTCAGGTTTAAAAACAGCTTTATTTTTGAAAAGTTATATTTAACTTTCATAAAGAGTACTTTCTGGCTTTGTTTTGGAACATGCTTTGGAATATATAAATTGGCATTCAAAAAAATGAAACATCCAGGATGAACATGAGAATGTGTGTTTGTGCAACACATACTATCATGTTTTTTTTTTAAAAAAGAAGTAAATCAACATTAATGTGGCATTATAATAAATTTTCAGAATGTTTATCCAAATAGGTTTTTTCAATAAATGGATATAAATCTAGCTGATCAATCTAACCTGTAGAATAGTAATTCCAAACTGAGACTGACCATGGTAATCTGAGTTGATATTACTTGACTTCATGAAAAATATTTTGCTTTCATGAAACTCATTTCAAACTTCAAAGTATGAATAATTTCTTTAAGGTAATTGACCATGATAATATAGTTAAAGATTTGTTCAGCCCTACTTTCCTTGTGGGGTCATTTAAAATAATATATTATCTGTTAGAAAATCTTTACCACATGCACTACAGATAAAGCATTAATCTCTAGGATATATAAAGAATTAAAAAAACCTAATACCAAAAAATCCCCAAGTAACCCAATCAAAATATGGACTAAGGAACTGAACAGACACTTCACAGTAGAAGAAATACAATCAATCAACCAATACATGAAAAAATGTTCAACATCTCTAGCAGAGAAATGCAAATCAAAACTACTCTAATATTTCATCTCACTATAATCAGAATAGCAATTATGAAGAATACAAGAAAAATAAATGTTGGTGAGGATGTGGGGGAAAAGGTACACCCATACATTGCTGCTGGGAATGAAAAATGGTAGAAACATTATGGAAAGCAGCATGGAGATTCCTCAGAAAACTTGAAAAGGAACCACCATTTGACCCAGTTATCCCACCCCTCAGTTTATACCCAAAGAACTTCAAAACAGCACACTACAGTGATGCAGCCACATCTATGTTTATAGCAGCTCAATTTACAGTAGTTATACTATGGAACCAACCTAGGTGCCCTTCAACAGATGAATGGATAAAGAAAATGTGGTATAAGTACACAATGCAGTACTACCCAGCCATAAAGAAGACTAAAATTATGGCATTTGCAGGTAAATGGATGGAGTTAGAAAATATTAACCTAAGTGAAATAAGCCAAGCCTAAAAAAACAAAGGCTGAATGTTTTCTCTGATATGTGAATGCTAATTCACAATAAGGGAGGAATAGGCAAGAATAGAGGTACTTTATATTAGGTAGAGGGGAATGAAGGGAGGGGAAGTAGTAAGGGGGTATGACTGCATGGATGATGTGATCCTACAATATGTATAATCAGAAAAATGAGAAATTATACTCCATTTATGTATGATCTATCAAAATGTATAAATGCATTCTGCTGTCATGTACAACTAATTAAAACAAATTAAAAAATTTAAAAAAATATAATTCAAGGTCACCAGCTCTCAAATATTTCACTTTCATTTTATTATGGTTTCCTTCTTCACAGATTATTCAGTTAATAATTAGGTACAGTCTTGACCTTTAACAATAAATAGATTTCATGTTAACTAACAATGATCATAGATAGGTGATGGCTATTTCAAGTCTTACATGTGAAAGCTTATGAAAATTTCATATGGAAATATAATCTTATGATGAATTAACACTGATTTCCAGGGTCAAATAAAGGGATCACTTTGTGGCTGTGTCTTCATAGGTTTGGCATGGCTTATTCTAACCCACTAGTTTAAAAGGATGGGGATAAAATGGTATCACTCACGGTACTTAGGTTTTGTTTTGTTTTTGTTGTTGTTGTTTTTTTACAGACTGCATTTTGATTTATTGTACACCAATTGGGTATGACTTTTTGTTTCTATGTTTGTGCACGATATAGATTTAGATTCATACCATTCACGTAATCATACATGTACATAGTTGGTATGCAATAGATACTCAAATGATATTGTTCCACTGACATTTCAATATGTCATTGAGATAGGACTTAATCTGGCCACTTTGGTAAAATAGTGTACAAACTTCCATGGCTCAGAGGTTACAAAAGACCCACAAGACTACATTTTCCCCTGTGTAGTCTGCTGTTTGTTTTACTGCTTATCCATTGACTTGTCTCAGTCTGATAGACAAACTGTGCAAAATCAGCCACTTTGCATTGGTTCCTATGTTTATACTGTTTAGAAAAATATGTAAACAATATCAATTTATTCTATTTTAACCCTGAGTTATTTGATTATATCCAGAAATTTTAAAAATATTCCTGACACAAAATTCCAAATTAATAAAGTTTTAGGAATATTGTACTTATTTTCACAAAAGTAACTTGAAGTTCTCTAAGGAATAGTAGCAGTATTCGTGCAATAGCATTTCTTTGCTGTGATCAAAATACCTAACAAGAATGACTTAGAGGAAGAAAAGTTTATTATGGTCCAAGTTTTCAAAGACTCAGTCCATGGCCAGCTGACTCTATTTTTGTGGGCCCCAGATAAGGCAGAACATGATAGTGGAAAGGTGTGGCAGCTGGGAAGGAGAGTGAGATCCAGGTACCACAGACAAAATATAAATCCCCAAAGTACACCCCCAAGTGACTTATTTCCTCCAGCCACATTTTACCTACCTACAATTACCACCCAGTACAGCAGTTCTTTCAAATAATTGATAAATACATTAATTTGCCAAGTATGTTATAGCTCACATGAACTAATCATTTCAGCTCTGAACATTCCTGCATCATCATAGAGAAGCTTTTTTTGCCGGGGGATGACTTCATGCTAGCAAGTAGCAATAACAATAATAACTAGCATTTTCAGGTCTTGCTATGTTCAGGGATCCTTATAATAAGTACTATTAAAAATTCACTAAATTTTCACATCTCTGTGAAATAGATACTATCCATACACCCACAGCCTACTTACGTGATTTGCCCAGTCTCATGACTATTAAATGGCAGAGTTGGAATCTGAATGCAAGTCATCTGGTTTTGTATCCATGGCTGAGTTAATTAAAAAGGAAGAAAAATAGGGAAGAAGCTAGTTATGTATCAAGGATAGGAGAAACAGTGAGAGCAGCAAGCAATTGCAGGAGGAATATTTTATCATAAAAATGTTCAGCCAGGCGTGGTGGCGCACACCTGTAATCCAAGCGACTTGGGAGGCTGAGTCAGGAGGATCGTGAGTTCAAAGCCAGCCTCAGCAACTTAGCGAGGCCCTAAGCAACTCAGTGAGACCCTGTCTCTAAGTAAAATAGAAAATAGGGCTGGGGATGTGGCTCAGTGGCCGAATGTCCCTGAGTTCAATCCCTGGTTCAAAAAAAAAAAAATGTTCATAAATGCTGTCATATGGTGAAAATAAAAGCTGACTTTTTGTTTCTTTGATTATTTTTTAATTTTCTATGAAGAGAACATCCATTTGTTGACTGCACTTGTGGAAGACTACTTCAATCTCACTGTACCCCATCCAACTTAGTACAACTGAGAAAAAGTAGAGGCAAAATGATCAACCTTCTTCTTCTCCTGGTCATATTGTGTCTTAGAACAGTTTGTCTATCAGACTGAGACAAGTCAATGGATAAGCAGTAAAACAAACAGCAGACTACACAGGGAAAAATGTAGTCTTGTGGGTCTTTTGTAACCTCTGAGCCATGGAAATTTGTACACTATTTTACCAAAGTGGCCAGATTAAGTCTTATCTCACTGTCTCATGCCCTCCTCTTTTTCCAGTCTGAAGTGAAAAACACTGAGGAAATATGAATAATTCACTAATAAATGGAAGGTGCTTTCAAAAAATCAGTCTGAAAGAAATATACAAAAATAAAATAAGCAGTTCAACCCTTTGGTAACCCAATAAAATCATATACTGTCATTTTTTCATACTTTATTTACATTGGAGGCAAATTCAGGAAACTAAAGGCCCAGTACTAACAGGGTTTTCTCATTTTGTTATCATGAGCTGAATTGCTTTTCATATCAGGCTAATGAGATAAGCCGATCCTAAAAAACCAAAGGCTGAATGTTTTCTCTGATAAGTGGATGATGATACATAACGGGGGAGAGGGGATAAGGGAAGAGTGGAAAAAGTATGGATTGTGTAGAGGGAAACGAGGGGTGGGGAGAGGGCGGGGGGAATGAAAGATAATGAAATGAGACAAACATCATTACCCTATATACATGTATGATAACACAAACAGTGTAACTCTACTTCATGTACAACCAGAGAAATGAAATTTGTACCCCAGTTGTGTACAATGAATCAAAAAAATAAAAAATTAGAAACTTTCAAAACAACAAAAATGACATGTGATTCTGTTTTGTATGATTATACAGAATTAAGTACTTTTTATTTTTCGTAATCCCAACTTAAACTGAGCACTTCTGACCAACTAGAAGGAAATATACAAACATTTATTTATTTATTTGGATATTTCTTTTATATGGTACTAGAAAATATCAGTGTTAATGGATGATTATTTTTATGTGTGGTTTGGTATCATATCGTTATAAATGTAGTTTGATAGCTAATGCTCCTTCTGTTTAATTATTTCTTGGAAATTTCAAACGTCTTGTGTATCTCAATTAATTTTTATGTATCAGATATTTTCAGTTTATTTTTTTTCCATTTGTCTTCTACAAAGTTTGCCATCTCATTGCCGCTCAGACTTTACTTGATAAAAGCCCAAACTTTACCCCAGAAATAAGTCTGTCATTGCCAAAAATGGATGTTATAATACATTTAGCCATACGAAGTTACTACTTTCATAATGCAAAATGTTCATATCAGGAATTTTATGTGGTTTATCTTACTACATAATATCTATTTGGTCCAGATTGATGTGAAAAGTTATCTGAATTTAATTCATATGGTTAAACTTTAAATTATTGCTTCACACCCTCTCAAAGCAGTGCATCCACATTTTTGCAAAAGCAAGAAAGAAAATAGAAATAAAACCTACTAACGTTTCCCTTATAACATATATCCTAAGTGTTTCAACCTTTTCATGTTCTCCATTTTATCTTAGTCTAAATGGTCCCAAAATATATTAAGTCTGTGATTTTGGAGTTGGTGTTTAATTGTTTTGTTGCCTTTACACTGAGAAAAACAAATGGTGGTGGACATATAACTTCTTTCCAAAAAAAACATCAAAATACCCTTTTTTTTAAATAATGTGGTCAATCAGGAGATATATCCCAAATAACTTCTAATAATAAAGCACCATTTACAAAATGTTTAAATAATAAATATGGCCTAATTTATAATTGTTCCTATGAAAACACTTTCACACATGTTCATAAAACCTTCTTTTGTGAGCAAGAAAAGGATTGGGTCATAAATCCTACTCTGGTGATTATGTATATTTCTAGGTACACCAATGTGGATGCATTGTTTAATTATTTTTTTTTAAGGTACACACTTTTTAAGCTAATATTTTCAGGTTTTTAATTAAGACACATTCCTGAGGTTTCTTCTTCATGTTTTTTTTATTGGTTCTTTTTAATTATACATGACAGTAGAACACATTTTGATATAATTATACAGCAGGGAATATATCTTTTTTTTCCACAATGTAGTTTCACAAGATTCATATAATCTTACATATACATAGGGTAGTACTGTCTGTCTCAGTCTACTATCTTTCCTTCCTCCACCCCCTCCCATCCCATTTTCCTCCACACCATCCATACTTCCTCCATTCTTTTCTTATCCCCCCCAAACTCCCCTCCCCCACACACTATGTATCAGCATCCACTGATCAGAGAAGACATTCGACCTTTGGTTTTTTGGGCTTGGTTTACTTCACTTAGCATGATATTCTCCAACTCTACCCATTTACCAGCAAATGCCATAATTTTATTCTTCTTTATGGCTGAGTAATATTCCATTGTGTATATATAAAGAAATTGTGGTATTATTTAATTATTTCCAAAGAATTAGACTGAGAAATGAGTTGCTATAGAAATAATGATGTTGCTATAACAATAGTTATGCTTCAACGTGTATCTTTCATAGCTCTCTACAACTTGGCCTTTACCTATTTTCTCGCACATATCCCTTACATGAAAATTCTACTGAAGCTAAGCTGGACAATCATCATCCCAAGAATGATCAATATGCATTCATATCCCTTCTTCAAGTACAGAAAGCAGTTTTATCAGAAGTACGAATTCCTATTATTTGGTAGTAATTACCTAAAATACTATTAATAGGGTGGTCAGAAAAGGATTGTCAATAAAGATCTTCTTTCATCTAAATTTAATTGATGCTACTTCACCATCCTCACATACCCTTCTCATTCTCTATGAAAAAGTGTCATTATTTCATTCCTATATATATTTCAAGACCTGATAAAATATTTATGACTGCTTTTTTAATAAATTTAGCTGTTACACTAGGGGCTGTTTTTCATTAGTATAGGCAATGCTTGTCTGAAAATGCTACCTCTTATTTTCTAGAATTTTGATCATTACTTTTAAGTATGGGAAGCCCTTTTTGTGTCTACACTTGATTTTTCTGAAAATAGAAAAAAAAGTCAAATTTTCTTAACCAAGTATAGCAAAGTGATCATAAATTCCAAATGACCTGGTGACTGCAGTACGCCAATTTACTATGTATGATTTAATCTTCCACAAATGAATGCATGAGTAAAGTCTTTGATCTTCCATTTTGTACTAAATAAATTCTGTCTAAAATTTTCTGTCAAGGTAGAAAAGGTCAGTGCTATTTTCTTGAGAAAGGACACACTAAATATACTCTCATATATGGCTACATCAAAAAGTACAGCCTGAATGAAAAACCCTTCAAACACCTAAGATGATAGGTATTTTTGTTGCTATTAAAATCTGTACAATCTATTCTCTAGTCAACTGGAAATAACAGTGGGTTTTTTCAGTCATCCATTTTTGTTGGGATTTTGCATTGCAAAAGTAATTAATAATGAAAGTGACATGGTTTCTGAAGTTGTGCTCTTGAAGGGTCCAATTAACTTTGGCTTAATTCAGTTCCAAAAAGGTAGTGTCCAAGTTCATACTAACTTTGCTTATAAAGAAGTGGTTTGTATTCTCCCCTTAGCTTTGAGTTTAATGGAGGTGCTATCCAAGTGAATACTGTTATCAGAATTGGTTTATGGGAATGTCTTTAGTAATCATTTCTGGCAGATACAGTGTGGAACTTGCAGAATTGCCTTTTTTTTTTTTTAATTTGACATTGCATTTATGTTTGACCATTTTCATCTGGGGAGAAATGATAGAGTACCAGAAGAGTTTTTGAAGATGATAGAAATAATACCTTTCTGTATTGTCTCATTATGGAGAGAATGTTCTAGTTACAATTCTTGATCTCTTCTTATCTTGGAGAAACTTGCAAACTACTTTACATAACCCTGAAGTGCTGTTAGTTAGAAATGGCTTGTGTAATAGGATGTTTTGAGTGCCCTAGATTCTCCTGTTTTTAAATTCTCCTGGGATTTCACATTTTTTACAACATTTCCCTTCACTAATTTTCCCTTTCTTTAATAATATATGCTCTGTATTTGGGCAAAGTATATTGATAAGCATGTTAAATAAATTATTTTTATATTAGTGAAAGGAGAATGTTGTAAAAATCCTTAAAGCTTTATAACATTCCCTTCTCTCTGCCTCTTGGGAATTATCTTCTGTAGCATCTCAGCAGTTTGCTACCAACATTATAATTATGACATTATAATTAAAAATATTTTAAAGTCCTAATTTACAATATCTTTCTTTTCTTCTGATTCTGTGTGTAAGCACAGTTTTTTTTTTTTTTTTTTTGACGGAATGCATTTTTTTTTGTTGGGCAGACACTTTCTGGCATGTGATAATGAAGATTATCCATAAGATTAATGTCTATAAAATAGAAAATTCCAGTTTTTAACCTACAGATCATTGACCACCCTCCATATTATTAATATTATATTATCTAATATGATATCATATTTATATTCTTTACACTAAACTCAAAGTAAATGCTCACTCATAGACATGGTCTTCAATTTCATGTACCTTGTTTGTGAAACTATACTAAGATAAACCTGAATTAAAGTATTTCCTAGTAGGAAAAATTTTCCAATGACATTTATACTTTTTTCTTTTGTAAAATGTTTTATATCGAGGAAAAGGACAAAATAAGGAAATTTTGTCACCATTTATACATCTCATTAATCTTCTTTCTATTTTTATGGAATTCCCCTCTTTCTTTTCCTTATTTTTGCCTAGATTCCACTTTTAAGGGAAAATATTCAACATTTGACTTTCTGAGTTTCTATTATTTCACTGAATACAAATGAAATTACCATCATACTATGTATATATATAATATATATATGTGTGTGAGTGTGTGTGTGTGCATATTCCACAGTGAATTCCACTTTTCTGTTTATCTACCAAGCACCAATTAAAATTAATAAATAATTAGAAGGAAGACCAATAGTGTAAGGGAAAGAGAATAGGAGAAGGGAGGAAGAGAAGAAAAGTGACAGAAATACTGGGAAACAAAATGTAGCAAATGATATTCCATGCATGTGTGATTATGTCAGAATGAACTCTACTATTATGCGTAACTACACTGCACTAATAAGAACATGAAAAAGATATCTTAAACTTTAAACTTAAAATGAACACTCAAATAAGCACTAAACATTCATGTGTTGCTTTTTCATTTAACTCCTTAGTTAGTATGCCAGTCTCAGTTCCAGATGTGAGACATATGATTAAGTAATCTGGTTAAAAAATGTTTATATAATATATATATTAAAATATATATATATGTTTTATATATATATATATATATATATATATATATATTTAACCTTGAACATTTTGGACTGCTCTCACAAACAAATCATGAATCTTATTCAAGACAAAGTACTGCCAAAACAATGATGACTTTTCAAGTCATCAAGGTAGAGACCATAATAAATTGTTAAAATTTTATATCTAATGTTTATCTTTGAATGGCCAGAAAATATTCGATTAAAATAAAAACTTGGGGATTCAAGATGGTGGGCTAGAGGAAGGCTGCATTCCTACTTGCTCCGTGGATTCCTACTTGCTCGGGATTCAAACAGCAGGAATATGGCTCTCAATGAGATTTTATATTCAAATCACATATAAGGGGCCCCAGTTGCCTCTCCGGAACAAACTTCACAAAGAGAAAGCCTGCCCTACAGAACATTCTCAACAAAATATTCAAAGAGGAAGAAATGAAAAACAACAATCTCAGTCATCATGGGGAGGAACTACCCTAAAGAAAGAGTCCATCAAAGGAGAAACAAAGTTAAGCTAAAAACCCTAAAAAAGCTAAAATGGCAGGAAATACAAGTCATATCTCAATAATAACCCTGAATGTAGATGGCCTAAACTCATCAATCAAAAGACATAGACTGGCAGACTGGATTAAAAAGAAAGACCCAACAATATGCTGCCTTCAAGAGACTCATCTGATAGAAAAACATGCCCACAGACTAAAGGTGAAAGGTTGGGAAAAAGCATACCATGCACATGGACTGAGTAAAAAAGCTGGAGTTTCCATTCTCAATTCAGATAAAGCAGACTTCAAACCAAAGTTAGTCAGCAGGGATAAAGAAGGACATTTCATATTGCTTAAAGGAAGTACAAATCAGCAAGACATAACAATCATAAATATTTATGCACCAAACAATGGTGCATCCATGTACAACAATCAGATCCTTCTCAATTTCAGGAATCAAATAGACCAAAACACAATAATATTGGGAGACTTTAACACTCCTCTCTCACCATTGGACAGATCTTCCAAGCAAAAATTGAACAAAGAAACCATAGGACTCAATGACACAATCGCTAATTTGGATTTAACGGACATATATAGAATATTCCATCCATCAAAAAGCGAATACACTTTTTTCTCAGCAGCTCATGGTTCCTTCTCTAAAATAGACCATATGTTATGCCACAAGGCTACTCCTAGAAAATACAAAAACATAGAGATACTACCTTGTATACTATCAGATCATAATGGAATGAAATTAGATATCAATGATAAAGTGAGAAACAGAAACTACTCCAAGACCTGGAGATTAAATAATATGCTATTGAATGATACATGGATAACAGAAGATATTAGGAGGGAAATTAAAAGATTATTAGAGGTCAACGAGAACAAAGATACAACATATCAAAATCTCTGGGATACTATGAAAGCAGTGCTAAGACGAAAATTCATTGCATGGAGTGCATTTAATAAAACAATGAAAAGGCAACAAATCAATGACCTCACATTACAGCTCAAAGCCCTAGAAAAAGAGGAATAGATCATCACCAAAAGTAGTAGAAGACAGGAAATAATCAAAATCAGAGCTGAAATCAACGAAAAAGAAACAAAAGAAACAATTCAAAAAATTGATGAAACAAGAAGCTGGAACATTGAAAAAATAAACAAAACTGATAAACCCTTAGCCACGCTAATGAAGAGAAGGAGAGAGAAACTTCAAATTACTAAAATTCGTGATGGAAATGGAAATATTACAACAGACACAATTGAAATACAAAACATAATAAGAAGCTACTTTGAAAATTTATACTCCAACAAAATAGAAAACACGGAAGACATCAACAGGTTCCTAGAGGCATATGAGCCACCCAAACTGAATCTGGAGAACATACACAACTTAAATAGATCAATTTCAAGCAATGAAATAGAGGAAGTCATAAAAAGCCTACCAACAAGGAAAAGTCCAGGACTGAATGGATTCGCAGCTGAGTCCTATAAGACCTTCAAAGAAGAGCTCATTCCAATACTCCTCAAAGTATTTCACAAAAGAGAGGAGGAGGGAATCCTTCCAAACTCATTCTATGAAGCTAATATCACCCTGATACAAAACCAGAGAAGGACATATCAAGGAAAGAAAATTTCGGACCCATATCTCTAATGAACATAGATGCAAAAATTCTTAACAAAATTTTAGCAAATCGCATACAAAAGCATATTAAAAAAATAGTGCACCATGATCAAGTGGGTTTCATCCTGGGGAAGCAAGGTTGGTTCAACATCCGGATATCAAACAATGTAATTCACCACATCAACAGACTTAAAGTCAAGAACCACATGATTATTTCAATAGATGCAGAGAAAGCATTTTATAAAATTCAGCACCCACTCATGCTCAAAACACTAGAAAAAGTAGGGATAGTGGGGACATTCCTTAACATTGTAAAGGCCATTTATGCCAAGCCCACAGCTAACATCATTCTAAATGGAGAAAAATTGTAAGCATTCCCCCTGAGAACTGGAACAAGGCAGGGATGCCCTCTTTTGCCACTACTATTCAACATTGTTCTTGAAACTCTAGCCAGAGCAATTAGACAGACCAAAGAAATTAGAGGAATATGAATAGGAAAAGAAGAGATCAAACTATACCTATTTGCTGATGACATGATTCTCTATTTAGAAGACCCTAAGTATTCCAAAAGAAATCTTCTGGAACTTATAAATGAATTCAGTAAAGTAGCAGGATATAAAATTAATGCTCATAAATCTAATGCATATTTATTGGTAAGTGATGCATCCTCTGAGAGAGAAATTAGGAAAACTAGCCAATTCACATTGACCTCAAAAAAATAAAATACTTGGGAATCAATCTAACAAAAGAAGTTAAAGACCTCTACAATGAGAACTACAGAACACTAAAGAAAGAAGTTAAAGAGCATCTGAGAAGATGGAAAGATCTCCCATGTTCTTGGATAGGCAGAATTAATATTGTCAAAATGGCCATACTTCCAAAAATGCTATACAAATTCAATGCAATTCCAATTAAAATCCCAATGACGGACCTCATAGAAATACAGCAAGCAATCATGAAATTCATTTGGAGGAATAAGAGACCCAGAATTACTAAAGCAATCCTTAGCAAGAAGAGCGAAGCAGGGGGTTTCACAATACCAGACCT
>JAJEJO010005265.1:308361-353632 GCA_020662805.1 Glaucomys volans
CAAGTTGGTGCAGCCACTCTGGAAAGCAGTGTGGAGATTCCTTAGAAAACTTGGAATGGATCCACCATTTGACCCTGCTATCCCACTCCTTGGCCTATACCCAAAGGACTTAAAATCAGATTGCTACAGTGATGCAGCCACATAAATGTTCATAGCTGCTCAATCCACAATAGCTAGATTATGGAATCAACCTAGATGCTCTTCAGTAGATGAATGGATAAAGAAACTGTGGTATATATACACAATGGAACATTACTCAGCCATAAAGAAGAATAAAATTATGGCATTTGTAGGTAAATGGATGATGTTGGAGACTGTTATGCTAAGTGAGATCAGTCAATCCCCAAAATCCAAAGGCTGAATGGTCTCTCTGATAAATGAATGATGATGCATAATGCGGGGCGGAAGTTTGGTAAGAATGGAGGAAGGATAGATAGCATAGAGGGAAGGGAGGGGTGGGGGGTTGGGGGGTAAAAATAATAACAGAATGTGTGACAGATACCATTGCCCTGTGTACATGCATGAACGCACAGATGGTGTGACTCTACTTTGTGTACAACCAGTGAAACAATAGCTGTTCTCCAGTTGTGTTCAATGAATCAATAACTAAATAAAAAATAAAATAAAATAAAATAAATACTTGTTTTATTTCTTTCTAATTTTTTAAATTAAAAAAAAATTTTTTTTTAGTTCATTGTGCACAAATGGAGTACAACAATCATTTTCTGGATTGTACACAAAGTAGAATCATACAATTTGCCTATTCATATATATACATAGAGTAGAGATGTTTTTCTCATTCTATTATCTTTCCTTCCCTGGCCCCTCCCCACCCCTCACTTCCCTTTATACAATCCATCACTTCTCCATTCTTCCCATACCTCCCCCCACCCCCGCTCTGTGTCATCAACCACTTATAAGAGAAGTCATTCGGCCTTTGGTTTTTTGGAATTGGCTTATTTCACTTAACATGATACTCTCCAACTCCATTCATTTAACTGCAAGTGTCATAATTTTATTATTCTTTATGGCTGAATAATATTCCATTGTGTATATATACCACAGTTTCTTTATCCATTCATCTATTGAAGGGCATCTAAGCTGGTTCCACACTCGGAATTAAAAGACTCATATATACAGACTTTTTCTTCTAGAAAAAAATCTGTATGAATTGGTTGAGAAGAACATGCAACTTTGAGCTGAGAAGGCTATTGCTTTGTAGTTCCCTGGGCTGGGAAGGTCTATCACTCGATAATGAAGAAAATGGAAATAAATGCACAGTTACTAATGTTCATTATTTTTTCCATATAAGCCAAAAAATTATGGTCTTTTAATATTAGGTGCAAGAAAATTTTAATGTGTGTTTTTATCTTAAAAATTCCCTAAGTACCCAACACTTACTTTATTTGACAACATTGACACTATTTAGATTTAAGAAAAATCTGATGAAATATTATAATATAATATGTAAATATATTAAGGAAATGATAAATTAACTTCACTTGTGTTTTAGATTTTTTCCAATAAATCAGTATTGGTGAGAAAGGTGCCTGATACTAATTTTTAGTGTCTTTGTGCTTTCTATTTTTAAAATATTTTCAAAAGTACAGTATAAACATTATAGTAAGATGTATTTTGATATATTCATATATGCATACAGTATTTATTTCTCCACTTCAGTCCCCAATATTTTCTCTTTCCCTCTAATTCCCCTTCCCTCTGTTCCACCATTCTGTTTCTCCTGTTCCACTTTCTCTCCTCTACTGGTATTCCTTCTATTTATGTATAGGTCTTTTTTTGAAATTGATGATTGAGCCTGGTGAAATGGTGTATGCTTGTTATCCAACCAGCTCAAGAGGCTAAGGCAGGAGGATCACTAATTCAAATCCAGTCTCAGCAAAAGCTAAGCACTATTCAACTCAGTGAGGCCCTATCTCTAAATAAAATACAAAATAGGGTTGGGGATGTAACTCAGTGGTTACGTGCCCCTGGATCTGGTACACTCTCCAAAACAATCCCTAGTACCCGCCCCCCAAAAATTGATGATTCACAGATATACATAAAGATGAAAATTACCATGGTATATTCAGATATGTTCATAGCAGAATTTGTCCAGTTTCATTTCACAGTGTATCCCCTTTCCCACCCTTGATCCTGCCACCTCTATACCCTTGCTCCACTGGTGTGCCTTTCAATTTCCATGGGATCTCCCATTTTTCCCCTTATTTTACTCTAGCTTCTGCATATGAGAGAAAACATTTGACACTTGACTTTCTGAGTATGGTTTATTTCCCTAACATCATGTTCTCAGTTCCATCCATTTACCAGCAAATGATATAATTTCTTTATTTACAGCTGAGTAAACTCCAGTGTGCAAAAATAACACACTTTCTATATTCATTTGTCTGTTGATGAGCACATGGACTGATTTCATAACTTGACCATTTCAAATTGAGCTGGTATAAACATTGACATGCCTGTATCACTATAGTATGCTGATTTTAGTTTTTATGAATAAATACCAAGGATTAGGATAGCTGGGTCATATGGTGGTTCCATGCCTATATTTTTGAGGCATTGCCATACTGCTTTCCAATGTAATTGTGCTAATTTGTAGTCCCACCAACAATGTTTGAATATGCCTCTGTCCCCATATTCTCATCACTGTTTTTTTTATTATTTGCATTTTTGATGATTGCCATAGTAAGTGAACTGAGATAAAAATCTCAATGTAGTATTGATTTACATTTCCCTGATTGTTAGGGATGTTGAAATTTTTTATAACTTCGTTGGTCTTATGTATTTCTTCTTTTGAGAAATGTTTAGTTCTTTTTCCCATTTATTGAAGAGCTTATTGTTTTCTTGATAAGTATTTCAAATTCTTTATGTATTCTTGATGCTAAACCCCTACAGGAAGAGCAACTGGCAACGATTATCTCACATTCTTTAGAATTTCTATTCATGCTCTTAATTGTTCCCTTGCTATACAGAAGTTTTTTAATTGGATGCTGTCCCACATATAGATTCTTGGTTTTAATTCTTATGCTTTAGGGATCTTGTTAAGGAACTCAATGCCTATGCTTCCATGTTGAAGTGTTGAGCTTATGTTTTCGTAGAAATTGCTAAGTTTCCAGTCTAATGCCTAGGTTTTTGATCCATTTTGAGTTGACTTTTTTGTGGGGTGAACAAAGGGATCTAGTTATATTCTTGTACATATGGATATTGAGTTTTCCAATAACTCTTTGTTAAAAATGCTGCTTGTAAGAACAGTGAAGCAGGAAGCATCACAAAAACAAAACCTAAACTGTACTAAAGAGATATAGTAACAAAAACAGCATGCTATTGGCACCAAAATAGGCAGGTAGACCAATGGTACAGAATAGAAGACACAGAGACAAACCCACAAAAGTACAGTTTTCTCACACTAGACAAAGGTGCCATTAACATACATTGGAGAAAATATAGCCTCTTCAACAAATGGTGCTGGGAAAACTGGAAATCCATATGTAATAAAACGAAAGTAAATCCCTTTCACCCTGCACAAAACTCAACTCAAGATGGATCAAGGACTGAGGAATTAGACTAGAGACCCTGCACCAAATAGAAGATAAAGTACGTTCAATCTCCATCTTATTGGCTTAGGAACCAAATTCCTCAACAAGACTCCTAAAGCACAAGAAGTAAAATCAAGGATCAATAAATGGAGTGGATTCATATCAAGAATACAAGCAACAATAATTGTCAATGAGGATGTGGGGAGAAAGTTACACTTGTACTTTGCTGGTGTGACTGAAAATTGCTGCAACCACTCTGGAAAGCAGTATAGAGATTCCTCAGAAGACTTGGAATGGAACCACAATTTGACCCAGCTATCCCACTCCTCTGTTATACCCAAAGGACTTAAAATCAGCATACTACAGTAACACAGCCACATCAATGTTTATAGCAGCTCAATTCACAATAGCTAAACTATGGAACCAACTTAGATGATCTTCAACAGATGAATGGATAAAGAGAGTGTAATATGTATACACAATAGAATATTACTCAGCCTTAAAGAAGAATGAAATTATGGCATTTGCCAGTAAATGGATGGAACTGGAGAATATCTTGCTAAGCAAAATAAATCAATACGAAAGAACCAAAAGTCAAATGTTTTCTCTGATATCAGATGCTAATTCACAATGGGGGTGGTGCTAGGGAAGAATAGAGTTACTTTGGATTAGACAGAGGGGAATGAAGGGAGAGTCGGGGGTATGGGAATAGGAAAGATAGTAGGGTGAATCAGACATTATGACCCTGTGTATATATATGAATACATGACCAGTATCATTCTATATCATGTATAATCAGAAGAATGAGAGGTTATAGTCCATTTACGTATGATGTGTCAAAATGCATTCTACTGTCATGTATAATTATTTAGAACATATTTTTAAAATGCTATTCTCCAACATGTGTTTTTGGCACCTTTTTTATATGATGGTTGTAGCTGATTTGTATGGTTGTTCCTTTCCTAGTCTTTTAAGGAATCTCCACACTAATTTCCAAAATTGTTGTCCTAATTATTAGTTGGTGGTCCCACCAAAAATGTATGAGTGTATCTTTTCTACCACACCCTCTCCAACATGTGTTATTATTTGTAGTCTTGAAAATTGCTATTCTAACTGGACTGAGATGAAATCTCAATGCAGTATTGATTTGCATTTCCCTTACACCTAAAGATGTTGAGCCATATCTTTGTGGGTTTGCCTCTGTCTTCTATTCTATTCCACTGGTCTTCATGCTTTCTTTTAATTCATTTATCATTTTTGCCATCAATATTTTTAATTCTTTGGAATTCCATGCACTTTGATATCTGTGTATTTAGTTCTTGGTGGTTATAAAAGTTCAGAGGGAACGTTTTCCTCATTTTCTCATATTTTCTGTATTTGTTTATTGAGATTTGTCTGTCTGTGTAATGACTCTTTTTCCCACTGTTACGTGGATATCTCATTATTATGCTGTTTTTATTAACTTTGTGTCCAAAGCCAGAGGTGTGTATCTCCCACTTTGAGATATCACTTTGATCAATGTCTAACACCACTAGGAGAGTAAATGATGACCACCCATAACAGTGATTATTTGGGAGCAAACCATACACATACCATAAACTTATTAAAAATACTCTCTTTACCACTGAGAGTTCTGAAGCAGATAAGGACAGTAATATCTTACAATAGGTGAAAATTAGCTTTAAAGAAAGTAAAATTGACATTATATTATATAGAGCATGAAATGAACGAGAATGAAGAGGCACAAAAAGAAAAGGAAAAGAAAAATAGAAAGATGGAGAGAAGAGAGGCAGAAAAATAAAAAGTTAATAGAGCCAGGTAGGATGTCATGCACTTGTGACCAGCAAATTTGGAGGCTAAGTCAGGAGGACTACAAGTTGGAGGCCAACCTCAGGAACTTTTTAAGACCTGTCTCAAAATAAAATAAAATAAAAAGGAGTGGGAGTGTATTTCAGTGGTAAAGTGCCTCTGGATTCAATCACCAGTGCGCATGTGCACCCACATGCACAACCGTTAATAGAGGAAAAAAGAAAGAGTGTGGGTATAAGTATAGAAAAGAGACAGAAAAGACAGTTGGAATGAATAAATGTAATTAATACATTATCATAAATAAAGAAAAAAGAAGGAATAAAAGATAACAAATACTGTGTAAAAAAACAAAACCAGAGAAAACAAGAAGTGGGGGTGGGAAAGGAGAGAGGCAAAAGGAAAAAAAAAGGACAGAGTATACAAATGAAGAAGAAGAACTATATAGAATGAATAAATCCAATTGACAGATTATAATATGTTATAATTTTTTTTTCTAGTTATGGATGGATACAAAACTTTTATTTCTTTTTATGCAGTGCTGAGGATCAAATCCAATGCCTCCCATGTGCTAGGGAATTGCTTTGTCACTGAGCTAAACCCCTATCCCAGATTATAATCTTTTTAAAAGAATGTTGAGCGTAGTGTTCCATGGCTATAAGCCAAGGTATTCATGAGTCTGTTGCAGGATTATCACAAGTCCAAGGCTTGACTCAGAAGTCCAGGAAAACCATGTCTCAAAACAAAAAATAAGAGCGGCTGTGGAAGTAACTCATTGATTGAGTGCAGCTAAGTTTTCATCCCCAACTCTGTGAAAAGCAAAACAAAACAAATCACAGGATCAATAAATGGGGCTGGGAGAGAGAAGGGAGACAGACTAGCAAAAATTATGAAGAGAAAACCTGCAGGGACCAAGTATAACAAAGAGAGAGAAGAAAACAGTAGAACAAATACATCTGCTTAATACATTGTGACATTGAAGAAAAATGCATAAACTTAGATTAAGCCATTCAAGATCAAATAGTGGGGGAAAATCTATCAGATCATTACATAAAGAAACACTGGTTAAATAAGAATCAATAACATTAAAGAGTAAAAAATTACTTTTCAATGACATATTTGAGATGAGGGATTTCTCACTGGGACTTCTAACTTTGGGTTTAGCCAGATATTGGGAGGCATGATAGATACTCAGAGCTCAACTGAGTAAGCTCTGAGAGTCTCTTGGCATGTAGGTAGTAAACGCACTGACTCAGTTGTACATTTGGTTGTGCCAGACTGTGCTGGTGTGTTCAAGGTCATGTAGATGTTAACTACCTGTATCAAGTGTCCTCCTGACAGTCTGTGGAAATCTAGAATTTCCAGCAGAGGACCAGACAACAGTTTCACTCTTGATGCTGGGATTTATTTTGGTCCTGGAAACCACTGAATATGTCAAGAAAAATGAAAAAGAGGTTGTTGGGTTGGGGATATTAACAATAGGAGATAGATAAGAAAGATAAAAAGTATGCAGAGATTTCTTATCTTTTGCCCAACACAGCTTGCACTATGGGTCCCATATAATATTGTCCTCCTTCCCAAATCTCATAAAATCTCAAAGAAGTACCTGGAAGTTCAGGTCTGCTCTTGAGACACTTCATTTTGTTATACTGTATTTATATCTCTTTTCCACCCTGTATTTCTTAAAACCTTTGATTCCTTGTTTTAGTACTCTGGAGCAAAACTTCCACTCTCTCACTCAGTAGCAACATGCCAAGTTCTGGTGGAATATATTTATTTTTCTACCTCTCACATTCTAAGAAGAAAAAAGAAACATTCCTGAGCTTCACCTGATTGCTGACTCTGCGTTGAATCCCAGTACTTTCTCTCTGCTGCCCTATTTCATCAGGCAGCTACTCAAATGTTGATTTAATTCAATCTCCAGGAGAATCCAGTACATATTGTTGTTACTCATATACTATATTCCCTCTCCATATCTCTACTTTCCCTGCTCACTTTGGTGTGGATCTTTTCTCATTCCAGTATGTATGAGGCTTTCAGCTACATTCTGGCTTTCCTTTTAGGGAAATTCATCAGTGTTTAAAACTTTAGTGTAACTGGAGATGGAAGCATAGTAAGGAACCTTCTATTCTGCCTTGTTGCTGATGTAACTTCTAGAATATTCATGACTTATTGATGAAATGTTTCCTTTATCATTATGAAATATCCTTCTTTATATGCAGTAAAAGTTCTTGCTCTAAAATCTATAATATTTGAATTATTAGTGTAGTTATGCCAACTTTCTTATGATTAGCAATTCTTTGGAATATACTTTCAAAACCTTTTACTTTTAACCTTTATTTCCTTTACATTTAAAACAAGTTCTTTGTAAACAGTGTTTTGTGTTGCTTTTTATTTATCCAATCAATGATTTTCTACCTTTCAATTGGAATATAGATATGCATGTATTATATCTATAGATATAGTAGTTTTAACCCTTCTTAATTTCTGTTTTCCCTCTTTTGTTTGATCTCTTATCTTTTTCCCTGCCTTATTTTGAATTAGTAAAAGTTTTTTTCATATTTGAATTTATGCCTATTATTAACTTACTAGCTATGCTGTTGTTCCCCATTTCCAGTCCTTCGTTACATTAATTATTTACTTCTACATATCTTATTAAATATTAACACATCATTATTTTGGTACGTACTTTTTTGTTGTTTTGTTTTTGTGTCCTGGGGATTGAACACAGGGGAAGTTAACCTCTGACCCACATCCCCAGTCCTTTTTTATTTTTTATTTTGTATTTTGAGACAGAGTTTCATTAAGTTGCTTAGGGCCACCTGTAATCCCAGCAGCTAGGGAGGCTGAGGCAGGGGGATCATGAGTTCAAAGACAGCTTCAGCAATTTAGTGACGACTAAGCAACTCAGCGAGACCCCGTTGCTAAATAAAATATATAAAAGGGCTGGGGATGTGGCTCAGTGGTTAAGTGCCCCTGGGTTCAATCCCCAGTAGCAAAAATAAAAAGTTGCTTATGGCCTAGCTAAGTTGCTGAGGCTGTCCTGTCCTTGAACTTGTGATCCTCTTGCCTCAGCCTCACTAGTTGCTGGAATTACAAGTGTGCACCATCAGAGCCAACTGCTATATACTTTAAAAAATACAGAAAGGAGAAAATATTTAAGTGTTTATCTCTATTTTTTACCATTTTATTTGGTCTTGATTAATTCGTGTATTTATAAGGTTACTTGTGGTAGCACTTTTCTTCCTCCTGAAGAACTTCTTTCCCCATTTCTTATAGTGTAGGTCTTCTGGTCATAGCTATCTCTGAATTTATTATTCAAAAATTCAGTTTTTGTACTTTCCAAATTAATTTCCACTGACTTTACAATGATGCATTTTCCAGTTTTTGACTTTTCACTCATTTTCAGCTACTATACAATTTTGTCTGGCTTATAGAATTTCTGGCTAGATGTCTAATACTGTTTAGACATAGTGTATATAATGCTTCTTTTCTCTGTATTTAAGGAGTTGCTTTATCCTTATCATTTATTTTTAGCAATTTGAATTTGAAGTGCCTTCATACTGTTTTCTTTGTGTCTATTGTTTTACTTTTATAGATATTCCTTGATCCACACTTTTATAATCTTTATCAAACTCAGATATTCTTATACAAATATTTTCTGTACCAACTTTTATCTGTCTTTTATGTCTGACAGGCAGTTATTTAGAAATAAATTTGATCTTTTAAAAAAAATTTTTTTTGGCACCACAGATTGACCTCAGGCCCAGGGGCACTTAATCAACAAGTCATATCCCCAGTCCTTTTATTATTATAATTACTTTTATTTTGAGACAGGGTCTTTCTAAGCTACTTAGAGCCTCACTAATTTTCTGAGGCTGGCTTTGAACTTGCGATCCTCCTGTTCTAGGCTCCTGAGTGGCTGGGATTGAAGGATCACACCACCATGCCCAGTTTAAAGATCACTTTTAAATGTTACAAAGAATGACCCAGAGTCAAAAAGGTGTGATCCCTTTTTGATTTCTCTCAAATGTCTTGTGTGCTCACTCTGAAATTTAGAACCTTGAATGATTGGAGGACATACCTGAGTTTAGGGGATTAATCTTATTCTCCACTAGCATATTACTTCTATGGAATTATTTGCCCAACCTCATGAAATTTCTCAAAAATGTATGCACAAAAGGTTTTGACTCAAATACTCAAAAGTGTTCACTATAGGAATTATGGAGTGTTTTCTTTTTGTAGTTTCATTCTGAAATTCTCCCATGCAACTTGTTGCCACCATGGTCTCTCCAAACACCAGCTATGTCTTCAGTGCTGTGAGAACATTGGGAATTATTTAGGTTCTTCACTCTATAGAATGATCAAATATCAGCTCTAGTTTGAAAGCCAAAATAACTAAGCGTATGTCTCATGTTGAATATTTCTCCTTTCTCAGGCTCCACTGGCCTGTGATGTCCAATTACCCACATCTATTTTTCAATGTTGTATTTTTTTCTGGTTCTCAAGTTAATCAAATTGCAAAAAGAAATCCAGGCCCTGAAACATTTTTTATAATCTCACTTTAAACAAAGCAACCACCATTGAAGATAGCATGTATTATGACTCCACTTTGCTTATAAGACCATTAAGTCATAAAGAGGATTAATAACTTTCTTACGCTCACAGAAGTAATAAATGATTAAAAAAAAAAAAGTCCCTCTGGAGATTATGTTCTGAACCAAAGCAGTTATTCTAACTAGTTCAGTCCTTTGAATAAATCAAAATTTAGTTATCAGATATTGCTTTGGAAAAATAGTAAAGGTTGCTTGAATTTCCCTAATATATTAATATACAGATTTCGGACTTTATGGAATTATTGTATTTTGTTAGTAACATAAGATGAAGCAGGATATTTTAACCTACTTTTGAAAATATGAAGGTAAATGTGGGGAGCTGTCCTTATTTAGCAGAATCAGACTAGGTTGAGCCATGTGACGAACAAGCCTGGCTTCTAGAAACTGCCTGGAGGCAAGTGGGGCTGTGTCAGAGTAGTTCTATGTCTCCTTCTGGAATTATCCCTTAAGAGAATGGCTCCCCTAACTCCACCCTATCCTGTCCATCACAGAAGAAGCTCCTCCTGGTCCTTGCCCCCTTTACCTGTGTGTCTATAAAGAAAAGAGAGATGGGCTACTCAAGGTTGAATGTTGGTGTAAAGAGGCCACAGCTGGTATGGCCAGACCTGTCACATCCCCTCTCATTTAAAAAGAGTATTGGCTCTTGTGTGTTTATTGAGTAATTAAGTTTTTTGGGTAATAGAAAGAAAACTGCCAACATCCTCCTCTAGCAGCTAACCCTTTTTTCCTGCATGCAGGATGTGGCAGGTAGGACCCCCACAGGTAAATACATTGTTTCTGAATTAGAAGCACCTGATTGTTCATTTATTTGGCAAAGATTTATTGATCTGATATTGTCCTAGTTGATAATGATAATATCCTTATAGAAAGACTTTTGTAATAATTAAACCAGTAAGCTAAAATTCCTTGGAATTTCTTAATTATGTCTTGTAGTCAAAAGACAATGAAAGCAAATTATATTCAACGCATGTATGATTATGTAAAAATGAATCCTGATATTATGTATAACTATAATGCACTAATAAAAACATAGAAAAGACAATGTGAGTTAGGTGCCATGGTACATTCCTATAATTTCATTGACTTGGAAAGATG
Source organism: Glaucomys volans (assembly GCA_020662805.1). NCBI lineage: Eukaryota > Metazoa > Chordata > Mammalia > Rodentia > Sciuridae > Glaucomys > Glaucomys volans. The sequence goes on from JAJEJO010005265.1 coordinate 319,433, forward strand.
ATACAGGACAATTGTAAGTTTGTGGCTAGTCTAGGCAACATAGCAAAACCACATCTCAAACAACAAGCAAACACACACACACACAAACCATTTAAAAGCAAATGATTCTGTAACTATTCTAGTGTATGGACCAGGACTACCTTATCGTTGTGTCTCCCAAAATATTTCTGGCTTTTACCAACAGTAGCTAAGTCAATATAAAATTTAATCAAAGGGCAGGTAAGAAAGAATTTTAATTTTTAGTGTAATTTTTGCCTGTATTTCTTTGACTTCTCTAGAAAACTAAGGTGGTTATATTTTATTTAAAAAGCAGTGGTTATCATTATTTAATGAAAAGTGGTAACAAGTTATATCTGACATCTCCCTGAGTGGCCTTTTTACTTAGGTGGTAAAAATATAACAAAAAAGAGAGTTGCATAAGGACATCCAAGATTATTTTTATTTATAACCTCCAAATTTTCTACTCATTATCCTATATTTTTTAGAGTTATACTCTTTTATCACAAAGATAATTGTGTATATTTTTTGGTTAAAGAACTGCATAGTTACTTTGCCTAGTTCTAAACTTTTAATTTACTGTTTGTGAAATATTGGCAGTAGGATAAATGCAATTGCTCAGATTGGTTGTGAGAATTAAACTGTAAAAAGGTTTAGGAATTAGAATGCTCACATTAGTTTTTCTCAAGTGTTACTACAGACATTTATTTACTCAATATTTACCCTTTTCCACAATGTAGCTGGATTAAAAAATATTGAGTGGTGGAAAGCAATGACTTTTTTAAGAATTAAGTTAACATTTAGATGTGCCATTAAATCCTTGAGGTGGAATGATATTTGACTGGGAGACTAAATAAAATTATTTTTCTATGCATGTGCCTAGATTACTCTGGACATTTTTACAATGAGTACTAATTTATTATTTAGCCATTATATATGTTCAATGATAGGCAAGTGATTAATGAAAACTGAATGAGCAACATAGAAAGATATAGAAATCTATGGTAATAGTCATACAGTTTGAATTTAAAAGGATGCATCTTTAAACTCCAATCTGCATTCAAAAAAGATTTGTCCATAGTAGTATATAACTAATCAGGACTTCTGATTCACAGTCCAGGAATTTTCCATATATCTATATTGAATGTTTTATTTGCCTTTAGTTACTCCAAAGATGTCAAAATCATAATCTCTTTCAAGCTTTCAGAAAAGATTGTGTGTGATTAACCTGCTATGCTAGGATGTGAAACAGTTTCTCAAACACTTTATATTTCATTGGTAGCCTCCCATGGGAATCCAAAATGGAGTTGAGTGAAGAAAAAGGATAAAGTTACCAGGATAGTAGAACAAAAAGTATTAACAGAAAGAGTACATGAAAATATTATTGACATGCTCAAATGAATTGGTGGAGCAGGATAAAGAAAAATTATTCAGATGGACAGAAAGCAGATTGAAGAATTTTGAATAAAGCATATACTGATGGAGGAAGACAAAGTATATCCACCTTCAATGAAAGATCAGATAAATTCTCACTTATTGTTTATCACAGTCTGATATTTCCCAAAATATTCTGATCCCATGGGGTTAAGATTCTTATAAGAAATTAGGGGTTGAAATTTATATTTAATCATGAAAAATTCTAAGAAATTAATTCTCAGTGGGAAATTTTTTTTATTCTTAGTTTAAATTAATCAGAATCATTGAATAGATCATTTTCTTTTTGAAAAAACTATTTCAGTGCTTCTCAACCATTAAGTCACAGACCAAAGAAGAAATTTATGCCTCTAATTTTCACTTGTGGCCTTAACTGGGCCAAAATAAAACAAATAAGAAATCCCTAATATATATCTGTAAATATAATTCCAGATGCTTTTAGAAATTGTGTTCCTAGGCTCAGAGACAAGCAAACTGGTTTCAAATGAACTTAAAATACTTACAAATTAAAAATCATTAAGTAATCAAATCAAATATATGTGATTCTTCACTCATTTTAAAAATACAATACCTCTACAAGAAAATATAACAATAATATCACAAGAAAACATCATTTATTCTGGAATATTAAATTCTATTTTATGCCACATGAATGTAGAATGATGTTTACTTTAGCTAACTTCACTGAAGAAGGTAAGTAACTAAACTTCAAGATAACAAAATTATTAAAAATTATCTTTTCATCTAAAAGTCTTTCTAATATTTGCTTGAATCCTGGTATTCAAAAAAAGACATCAAATGTAACAATTATATTTTGATAACTCAGGATGAACATTGAGTATAAATTACTACACTGTCCATGAAAGATTAGAGTTTATAACTATTTTTTTACTCTTTTTGCTTTTTTTGAAGTCACATTTTGAGCTGTGACTTTTGCTAACATTATAACTGCCTTTAACAATTCTTTTTCTTTTCTTCCTGGTTTGCTACTTAGAAACTCTTCAGAGCTAGGAAATCAGACAGATGGAATATATTAAAGTCAAGTCACCATGTCTCTGATTAAGAAAAAAGTGCATCCAAGGTTAGGATTTTTGACAACTATATTCTAGTAACTTAAATGTTACCCATATTTCTTGGACTGTGTCTATGTTCTTGAGGGCTGTGGTTTTGTTTTAATTTCTTTTGAACATTTACATGAACTATTCTAATAAATATGTATACTAGTTTACTAGTTTTATTTAAATCAAAGCAAGTCTAGCACTTAAAATGAGTTCATTTTAGAAAATTTAAATTATAAAAGCCAATAGTTAAACTTTGGGGGAGGAAGGAAAGAAGTGCAATGGTAATTTGTTCCCATCAGAAGATAGAATTATCCTTCAAGGTTGAGTGGATATAATTGGCCATCATATAACTCTCTTGACAAATAGTGCCTTCAGGCAGTGTGGCTGTAATAATTGTTCAATTACATACTTTTAGCTTTCAAATGACCAAAGCCATTATTATGCATCACATTAATAGATATACAGGCATATTTTTAAGCACATGGATTTAATGTTTTTCTTTGGAAGATGAGTTTAGCTTTGAAATTAAGCTGTATTATAATTACCTGTAATTTTTAGTAATTGTAATTTAATTTCCTCTAATCTAATAATGATGATTACTCTCTAATCAAATAATTTTACCAAATGCAATCTCACTCATCCAATCAAACTAAAAGACTGATCCTTGTTGAATTTAATAAAACTAGTAAAATTATTTATTTTCTTCTAAAATAATAGTTGAATATTTTAAAAGTGAAACATCTGGGTTATGAAATTACTGATTGTTTCTAGGGTACTTGGAACTCACAGAAGTTCAAAGTACTATAAAAATGGTATGTTTATAAACTCATTTTATTTAGGTTCTCATTTGTAAAAATCATATTCAAATTTACAAATCTGTCCATAATGGATCAGACAACAATAAATTGAGTTTTTGTCTTATTGTTTTTCCTTATATAAACAAAGTTATGGGCGAATTATTCTCTCCAAAGAAATCATACATTGAAGTCCTAACCTCCATTTGTAAAAATGTGACTGTATTTTCAGACAGAGACTTTAAGATGATAATTAAGTTTAGATAAATCACCTAAGTGGGCCTTAATCCAATATGACTGGCATCTTCATAAGAAGAGGAAATTTGAAGACACAAAGAGACAATTAGGGATGTATGCACACAGAAGAAATGTCATACGAATAAACAGCAAAAAAAGTGAACATCTGTAAGCTAAGGAGAGATGTCTCAGAAGAAAAAACCTGTCAACACCTAGATCTTGAAGTTGTATTATGTAGAAGTGTGAGAAAATAAATTTCTGTTGTTTAAGTTTCCTAGTCTTTGGTATTCCTTTATGGAAGCCCCAGAAAAATAATATACAAAAACCACATACACACACTTACACACAAAGTGTGTATGGTATATGTATATGTACAAATACATTTATATTGACTTAATTATAAAAGTATTGTGCAATATACAAAAATATTAAAATCAATCCACATGTCCATAATGAGAAGTGCATGTAATACTATTATGGTTTATGAATAGAATTGAAAGCTATTAAATGTTAAAATGAGTAGGACAAGTCTGTTTCACAAACATGAAGAACAAAATATTAAGTGAAAAAAGTTGAACAAAGATCTAGTTTAAGTTCATTAATTATGTAAAGGCATATAAATTTGAAAATCCCAGTTTCATATATTATTCACTTATAATATAAATATTAAACTACATTATAAGCATAAGATATTCATAATAGTGTAATCTGAAAAGTCGGAAATAATTAGACTCAGGAGAAATATGGGGGTTTAAATAATATCTCCATTTTAAATTCATATAAAATATAAAACGAAAAGTAACATATGCTTTCATGAATATAAAAAAAGTGACACCTAGGACAAGAATTCATGGGTGTTTGCTGCTGTTTTTACATTTTTTTTCCTGGAATTTTTAGTGAATATAAATAAAGATAAAAGTGAATGCTAACTAAATGTTTATAGTGTGTAAATTTAGGAGTACTGTAACTTTTCAAGGCTTGACTGTAATTAAGATATAACTGGAAATGTTTCTGTAAGTCTTCGATTTTTATGCCCCTATGTTCTAGGTGTCATCCTTATTTTTAAATGCAATGGACATCATTTTTAAAATAGCATTAGTGAGAGAAGATAAATGCCTGTGTGACATTACTTCAAATTGAGCAGTCATTATTCAGGACATGTTTCTGTTTATTCTTGAGACTAAGGAGTTAATTTCACACATTTCTATGCTGGTCCTACTGTTCTCTGCACATAAAGACAAGCCCTGCTAAAATGTATAGACAGGTAAGAACTATTGGACAGAAGGATGAGCTCTATTGGGAATTTCACAGTTAGTTTCTACTAAGTAAGCACATGACTTCTAAATTTCTCATGGATGAAACTAATGCATGTAATACACTAAGCCTTTCTTGAAGTTTAAAATTAGAGTTGATCTTGCTTAAAATGCAAGATTTGCTGTCTACCTTAAAGAAAGGTGGCATTGTAGTAATTTACCAACCTTTGGAAAATCGATAGTCATTTCTAGTTCATCCAGCTCTCCCAAACTTTGCATTTTTGACATTTTTGCAAAATTATCTCCCAGCATCTCTGTAGTAATTCGCATTGATTGCAATGCACTTGATCAGAGACAAAGCAATAAAATGCAGGCCCTGATGCTGCTAAAGTCAGCAAATAAGCCACTTATGGTTTCATTTTCTATTTTTTGCTTTTTTAGGCCTTTTTTTAAGTTTTGCAACAGCGAACTTTTGTGCTCTTGAACTTAGAAGCCATCTTCATACCAGGCTTGGCTAAACCGTCTAAGCTAACTTCATTATCCCAAATGTTAATAATTGCATTTCAATAATGGCTTTCATTAAAGTACCTCCAGGAGCTTAACACACATCAATTAAGGTACAGCACGCCCCTGTGAAGCAGGTCAGGATTATTATATCCTCTGAGACACAATGAGGTTACTGACTGAAGGTCATGGAGCAAATTAACAACCAAGTAAGGAGGAAAAGGCTCACAGTTCAAACTCAACTCTTCTTTTCTCTCTTAATATTATATTTGGTTTTCTAACTGCTCTCTGTATTTCACTTGTCTTTAATTATAAATGAAGTATAAATTCAATACTTCAAATACTATAAATTTAAAATGTATAACTTTATGTGGCTTTACCAATTCCTGTCTACAGAGATTGATAAGATAATGACAAAAATTTTAAATATTACTGGGATTTTATATTTCCTGCTTATGAAAATGATTCCATGATATTTGGATTTTAAACATTAATGCTGACATTTATCCTGAAGTATAGTTTTCTCATAAATTCACTGAGGAAGATTGTATTTATCTATGAGTCAGTGTCTTCTTTCTACTTCTTTACCTACATATGCCAAATAAGTAATCATATTTACAAATCTTGAATAGCTAATAACTGTCACGCACTGGCAGAAGCTAAAATAAGTAGTTGATAAAGAAATAATTGTACTTTGATGGAGTGTTTGGCAGTCACTACTTGGAAATGTATCTCTCTTTGACAGGCATTTTATTATGGAACACTCATTAGAAGAGCTTCTTTACAGAGAAACGGCTATAAAGGTACTGGAAAATGGAAACTAAATAATGGAAGTTTTGTAGAGAAATTCATATATACTTAGGGTTTGTGAGTCTGAAAGATGAAAACTAAGGAAGATATGATGAAGTTTTATAAAACAAAGAAAAAACTTTGTCAGTTTTTCAAGGCCTTGAAATAGGATAATGCCATATGTTGAATCTTAAAAAATATATCTTAGAATCTTTTGATATATTCCATTAAAAATTGGTTAATCAAGATATGAAATGATATGTAAGTAGATCATAGATGTTTCAGAAAATACGTTGCGAAGCATGATGTTGTTTATATATATATATGTGTGTGTGTGTATATAATCTGGGTTATTTCTGAAACTTGTATCTTGGAAAATAGACATTGAACATTCCATGTATCTGAGATGATTATTCACATATAACACTTAATTGTTTTGAATAAATTGCTTGGTCATAGATTATCTTGAGGCAAAAATGCATCATTTTTCCTGACAACTATGATAGTTATTTCATCACTTAACACCTCAACTTTTATATTACATTTCAGATACAGCAAAGATTTTATGATAATTTAGTGGTTAAATAGCAGAACTATGCCTGTGGTTAAATCGATATCTGTACCTTTGCATGTTTATACAGTTTAAACATCTACTTAATTCATTTGAAATATTCTGAATAATTTATCTTCCTCTCCTTGGGAATTCCTCATGTTGTTGGTATTTTTTTGCATTGTATAATTTTCTTTTTTACTTATTCTTAATAAATTAATCATTAAAGAAAGGAGAAACAGCATGAAAGCTTAAAGATTCAGAAAATACTAATGCAAAACTTGATATTTATCTGAGGTGTGCTGTGCAGAATACAACATTAATGATGAAATAATTTGATTCCTATGAGCTAATTGTATTCAAGTTGGTTTCCTTAGCATTCAGGGAAGGGTTATTCACAATAGAGTATCTTGGGTATTCCAAGCAATTATATAAGGAGGATATAACAAGTCATAGAATCCATGACTTCTCTTATAGTCAACATCATGTATCCAACAAACTGCCTTTTCATTATTTTCCAGTTTCAAAACAGGTTGATAATGGTGGATGGGTGGCAATAGCTACTAAATGTATATGTTGTTGAATTTCATGTGGCAAGTAATGACTCACATTTTATAGGCCAGAAAATGTGAAAAAGACTATGAAAATAACTCTAAACATAATACTCTAAAGTAGAACAATCAACTTTTCCTTTTTAGCTTGTTTATTTAAAGCAGAATCATCTAAAAACCAGTGGTAATGTAGCCTGCTTCTTCAAAACAGTTTAGTGTATGGTGAGGGTATACAAAAATCCATTGCAGAAGGCGGAGGAATACTGAACAGTAAACTTACCTAAGGAAAGTGCAGTTTTCCATTTTGCACTTCCTGAGAGTTATAAACAAATCAGTGTAGGCTGAGTAAAGTTCATAGGTGAGGCATCTCCAACTACTGTTAATTCCAAATGTATACTAGTGTTGGGGCAATGATTTTTCAAAGGCCAAAGAATGAAAAGGAAAATATCAAGAGGAGCTGCATATTAATAGAAGGGAATGTTTAATTAGATTCCCTTATTCTCCAATAGGACGTAACTTAAAATTGAGCATTCTGTTGTGGTCTTCATGTGAAGGTATAATGAGATAACATAAAGACAAAAAAATCAGAGAGCTGAAAATTAACTTAGATTTGCCTTTCTAACTCCATTTGAGCATTCTTTAAGTAGGATTAAGAGAAATTGTCTAATTTTTTTTTATAAAAGAGAGTATATTTCATTGCCTGGAATTGTCGAGAAAATATCAACAAAATTTACAACCTTCTTTTTATTGTGGATAACTGTTTACCACATATGGTTGAGGTTTTCTATGAATACAAGCTTGAAATAAAAAACTACAGAGATGCTAAACAAATCCTTGGACAAAGTTCAAATAAATGAAGAAGTGTTTCACCAAACCAACAGGATTCTTGTTATTTTGCCTCATAGAGATAATACTGCTAAGTTTTCAGCCAGTGACCCATGTGAAAAGATATATCAGACCTGTTGAATGATCTATCTGTGTCTACATGCAACACACATACTCCACTGATTAGAAAAGTCAGTGGATAAGAAAGTATGATGCTTAGAATTAATGTAGTAAAATGAAGGGAGGAAATTGGCTATTGTCCACATTTTCCTCTAGGGTGGAAATTAGATAATATAGGGCTGGAATTTGACACACTAAGGTTAAATTTGTCTCAGTTATGTCTCCTAAATCACTTATACTTTGGGGAAAAGGGCAGACATGCAAGTAGCTAATATAAATACAAGGAAGGATTAGTACATTCAAAGCAAAGTGCAAGACAGAGAATTAAATGTTGATGACTATTAATATTGGTTTCATTGAAGCAGTGCTACTGAAATAATAATTATTAAAGGGTCTTGAAGATGTGAATAAGAAACACATATGAAAATGAACTCAAATATGTAAAGAATAAAATGAAGCATGAAAGGAAAAGGAAAAAAAGTTACAAAACATTGGAGAATATAATCAAAGGATGACAAAAAGTGTTTAAAAAGACAGAGAAGGTATGATCAGATAGAATGGGAGCCAGAAGATAGTCTCTCTCATAGAAGAAGTTTTGAGGAGAGGAAAACATTAAACAAAATATGTGGTAACTAAATGCTGCTGAGACCACTGTGCAGAATGCTGAGGGATTTGTTAATCAGGTGCTTATTTTATTCCATGAGGTTAAGAAGAGAGTGTATAGTGAAGAGGTTTACAAATAAAGCATATTCATCATTTTTTTGAGTAAAGGGAAAAACAGAAAAATAACTTGAAAGTGTAGGTATTTCAAAAAAATTTGATCATTTTTTTCCAATCTATTTTCATTTGAAAATTAAAGAGTCCTTATAATTTTTTTCCAAGAGATGTGAGAATAACTGAGCTAGATAGTTGTCTTGAAAAACAGAGGTAGAAAACATGACAGATATACATGTACACATTCAGAGATTCTAGGAAAAGAGATGAGAGAATAAGGCAGAGAATAAGGATCAATAAAGAATTGTGAGAAGAATGATTGAAAAAAATGCATGGACTTATTTTGAGGAAAAATACTGACAGAGCTCATACTGAGTGTTTCCCTCCTTCTCAGTAAGACGTAAATGGAGAGAAATTTAGGTGAAGCTTGATTTACAAAAAAAAAAAAGTGTCAAGCACAGTGGTGCACACCTGCAATCCCAACCGCTCAGGAGGCTGAAGCAGGAGGATCAGAAGTTCAAGGCCAGCCTCAGCAAAAGTGAGATTCTAAGCAACTCAGTGAGACCCTCTATCTAAATAAAATATTAAAAAGGGCTAGGGATGTGGATCAGTGGTTAAGTGCCCCTGGGTTCAATCTGTGGTACCAAAATAAATAAATAAATAAATAAAAATAAAATCAGAACATTGTCTGGGAGGGTTGAGATAACTACTTGAAAATAAATTAATTCACAAATGGTATGAAGGTCTTGGTTGAGTAGACTTAATATGGATTTGTTTTCTAAAGCTTCTCTGATTTCAAAGCATCCCTAATGTACTTTCACCTGGGATCAGGAGCAATATATATGAACACTCTATTTCACCAAGGTTAGTAAAATAGTTAATGAATGGAAAGGCGTTAGGAGGGATTTCAGAGACTGAGAAAAGAGAAACATTGTGAGCTAATAGTGGACTGGGTATACTGGGAATGAAGTATCACCAAAAATTGCAGTTTAGAGTTTCAGTTACAGAGAGAACAAGTTAAAATTTTTAACAGAAAAGAAGAGGGCTACAATGAAATTGTTACTATCTTCAGAGAAGAGGAATTAAAGAATGTGATCCCAGGCTATCATATGTAATATACATATAGATATTGATGATATCTGAGAAATTTCTGTAAAAATTTCAAGTAATTAGAGAAATGCAAATTAAAACCACCCTAAGATTTCATCTTACTCCAATTACAATGGCTGTTATCAAGAACACAAGTAATAATAGGTGTTCGTGAGGATGTGGGGAAAAAGGTACACTCATACATTGCTGGTGGGGTTGCAAATTGGTGCAGCCACTCTGGAATGCAGTATGGAGATTCTTTAGAAAACTCGGAATGGATCCACCATTTGACCCAGGTATCCCATTCCTAGTCCTATACCCAAAGGACTTAAAATCAGATTACTACAGTGATGCAGTCACATCAAATTTCATAGCTAGACTGTGGAACCAACCTAGATGCCCTTCAATAGATGAGTGGATAAAGAAACCGTGGTATATATATATACAATGGAATATTATTCAACCATAAAGAAGAAGAAAATTATGGCATTTGCAGATAAATGGATGGAATTGGAGAATACCCTGCTAAGTGAAATAAGTGAATCCCAAAAAAACCAAAGGTCAAATGTTTTCCCTGATAAGTGGATGATGATACATAAAGGGGCAGAGGGTTGGGGGTGAGAGAAGAATGAGCAAACTTTAGATTACATAGAGGGAAATGAGAGGGAGGAAGGGGCCAGGGTATGAAAGATGGTGGAATGAGACAGACATCATTATCCTATGTACATGTATGATTACACAAATGGTGTGACTCTACATCATGTACAACCATAGAAATGAAAAGTTGTACTCCGTTTGTGTACAATGAATCAAAATGCAGTCTGTAAAAATAAAAATAGGGGAAAAATCATTAGAAATGCAATACGAGTGAGTGAGGCTACTATGAAGATGAGAAGGTAGATGTACACTTGAATTACAACATCAACTTCAATGAACAAGAGGGAATTTAGGTTCATTAGGACAAGAGGGAACTTAGGTTCATTAATTTGTTGCATGGACAGTTATACTACACTTGAATTGCGTGTGTGTATGTCCATGGTGTGGATTAGGGGTCTAGTTTCATTTTCCTTCATAAAATATGCAGTTAAATCAACCTGATTTTATCATAAAGGCTTATATTTTCTTACTTAACCTCCATGCCACTCATGTATTAAAATAAATGTACATGCACGTGCCTTTGTCTCTGGATACAATTCTATTTGTTATATTTGCCTATTTTAAGTGAAAGCCAAATCCCACTGTCTTCATTACTGTAATTTTAGAGTGAGCATTCATGCTTAGTAAGTTCCCATCTCTTACCTGTTCTTTTACTTCAAGAGTGACTTGAGCCAATTTTTCATCTTGAACATACCCATGAAAATTTTACAGCAAATTTATCATTTTGTACAAAAGACATATTGGAATTTTTTGTGATTGCATTGAGTCTATAGATAAATCTGAGGGAAATAAAGTATTTAAACATTGGGATTTCAAATACCTGAATGTTATATCTATTCTATTTATTTGGAGCCACATGAATTTCTCTATTAATGTTTTGTAATTTTCTGTGTGGACATTTTCTGAATTTTCCAATTACTTTATTCCTGGGTAGTTTATATAGTTTTATATATTGTAAGTTACTCTTTACATACACTTGAAGAAAATTTTATTTTAACTGGTATAGTTGAAAATTTCATGGTCTACTTTTTACCATTAATAGATAGATTTTTGTATACTGTCCTCTGATTATTCGACCTTGCCTAATTGTTTTAATAGATTTTTAAATTTTAATTAATTAATTAATTAATTAATTTTTGTAACCCAGATATAAATGGGCAACATCGCCAGCTCTTTTATTTTTTTTATTTATGTTTCTATGTTTTTCAGTAAGTTGCTGAGTATCTTGCTAAGATACTGTGGCTGGTCTCAAACTTGCGATTCTCCTGTCTCAGCATCCGGAATCACTGGGATTACAGGTATATGCCACCACACTTGGCTTCCACACACTCATTTTTTAATACCAGTTGATAAACTTCTCCATTATAAAATTCCCATTATTTTGTTGTATTTAAGTTCTTGATTAAAAATGTTAACATTGTTTTGTCTCTAACCAAGTTAAGTTATCTGATTTTATCTGAAACCTGCATTATCTGGAGCTCCAGTGGATCTGCTTCTCTTGTGATTTGATGCTGTCATTGTTTATGCTTTCCTTGCCTGCTTATATACCTGGTTATTTTTGTTTAATGAATTTGTTTTGAGCAAACAAAATTAGAAATATTGTGAAGACTTTAATAATGTTATCTTCTTCCAGACGTGATTACTTGTATCACTAGCAGTTTCCTCAATTTAACTGTAAATATTAAGAAAATTAGAGATGAAACTTTTTTGACTTACATGCAGTACTATGATTGGTTTACTTGGTTAACTCTTGGTTGACATAAGACTCCAATTATTGCTACCTTATTTAGATTAGGTTTTCAAAAGTTCTATTACCTTCTGGGTATACCTGCTGCCGCTTCAAGAATCAGCAAATGTTGATAGGTATTAGACATTTGAAAATTCTGTTGTTTTTCATCTTAAGGATATTTTTCTAAAGGATCACCTAAAGAGGTAATGGAAAACTTGGATATTATATGCTTAATGCATTAGATACTCTGTTATGGAAAAATAGATATGTACATCATTGTTGTTACATGAGAGTTGGAAAAAGACATAAAAAAGATTTAGCTATGGTTATAAACACTTTTTTCTTCTTTTACACTTTTATGGTTAGTGTACAAAGTTCTTTAGAAGAAATTTACTTTAGTCATTATACCAACTACACTGAGAATAAACACTATAGAGAGCCAAAGGACATAGAAGATAACAAAGATAATTTTCATCTATACATGTTTTTTTTCTCAAGATTCCTCATATTATCACAACTGGAAAGATTGAAGAAAGAGAGGAACTCTTTGTACCTCATAAATTCATGATATTTAGCTCCCCAAAGTTGTTTGAATTTAATTATGAACCCCATCTCCTTTTTGGAAGATTTATTAAAATGTGCCTTAATATTTGGTTCAAAATAAATTAGGTGTGGATTTAAGTATATATAGGTATACAGATGAAACAACGTTGATCATTATTTTTTTACCAGCATAAAGGATATGGGAAACATTTTTTTCTATTCTAATTTTACATATTTTTTAAAATTCTCCTAACAGAAAAATAAAATAGAAACTTTGCCTCAGGTAGACCTGTAAATATATACAGCATGCACTTAGACAAAGGAGTTAACACCTAAAGTGCATTCCACAGAAAAAAATATCAATAGATCACAAAATAGGCCCATAGAAATCATAAGTTTTTTAAGTCATTTCATGACAAAGGATTAACTAGGAAGTATGAATTCCAAATATTCAATTCTTTATTTGTCTATTGTGTAAAAAACGAAAATGAAAGCCACAATAGAGTTATATTCTAATGCCAACCGCCCATAGACATGTAATGAAAACTTTATCCTGATTTCCCAAAGCATTATCTCAAATCAAAAGCGCACACTATAAGCTTTAATTCTTTGTTACCATGATTCAATTAAATTAAACCAATCTATAAAAAATTCAGTTTAAGCAGCTGTTTACTCTAAAAAATAAATGTTTAAGAGTCAATCACATAAAGATTTAAATGTCTTCCTTTATACTGTAAATTGTTCCGTAGCTGCTGTAAGTCAAGCTTCTTATTAGATGATTTGAATTCTTCTGATAGTGAACTGTACTTTTTGTATAATAATAAAATTTCTCCCTAACATGATCTGTATTTTAAACTTTATCTACCTACTTATCTACCTATCTAATTGATGTATTTATTTTATCCTGTGGTCCAGTATTGGGGCATCAGAAACAAAGAGATGAAACAAAGAATAAAGTTGTTGTTTCAAGTTTTCAGTTCTATTTTAAGTGACAGACAAAAACAAAGAAATCGCATGCTATTGGGCTTTATTCATGAAGAAAAAAATCAATTTTCAAAAATAAACAACAATGGGGACAAAAAAATTTTGTTGACATGGTTCATATACTATCTTATATAAGAAGGTAAGAGAAGTCCTTTGTTGGAAAGGAAGTGAATATTATACAGTATATGGAAGGTTGTTGGATAAAAGCTAGTAAACAACTCTTAACTCTTCAATATTGTACTGTGTGTTTTTCCCTTCAGACCACAATTCAAGTAGAAATAAATGAAGAAATCAGTATGCAAAATATGGAGGAAATGTGAAAAAACAAAATATAACATATATTATGTCTTCCTCAAAATTATAAAATAGAAATATCTGAAAGCATGTTCTGTACCTGATGCTGGACCACTTCAGTGATGTGAGCATCCCATACAACATATTATTCAAAAGGGCTTTCAAGGTTTTTGTTGTACTCAAACATATCCTACTGTTTCTTGTTCAGTGACACTCAATCCCATCATAGCAGTATACACACATTGGTTACAATATTGGGTTACCCTGTCTTGAGAGTTGAAAACAGAAACAAAATATTTTTATATTACCTAAATTTTGCAGATTGTTTTATCACTTACTGATAGCACTATGAAGTCCTCTTGTATTACCTCTTTATTAAGAACTGATTTTTTTTTTCACTTTTTAACCGTAGGAAGCAATGAAAATGTAAAGAGTGTATTGAGAGTAAGCATTTTTAAATATTAATAATGACATTTTTCTTATTAATATGTTTAGGAAAATTATTATTCATCTTGTATAATTAGTCAAAGAAGTTAATACTTACATGTATTTATATAGGTATATGTATGATAGTATTAAAAGCACATGCAATGTATTGTGTTGATATCATATACAAAGAAATTGAAACAAAGTAGCAATATTCAATATCTGAATTAATTTTTATCATATCATCATTGTCTTGCCATGATATTTTCAATTATTACCCAAATCATAGCAGAGTCATTCTCTTCCAGAAGTATGCAATTTAAATCAAATCATACTTACATAGGAATAGAAGAGTATATAAATGGATATGGGTTGATAAAATATTCTACATATAGTTCTTTCTCTTAAACTTGAGTAAAATGTTTCCTTTAAAATTTTTTAATACATTGGTATATTGTCCAATTTTCTTATTTCATGAAAAAGCTATACGGTGGAAGCTGTGATGTCACCAAGGTCACCTTCAACTACAATGAATTCACAAATTCTGGTATTGGCATTCAGCTTCTAGGAAACTTCCTCATCCAAAGCTCCATGGGAAATTATCAGCATGAAGTTATGAAGTCACCTTGCTTTTATTCAGAATATTTCAGGAAGTTCATTTACACTCTAGAGCATTCAACAAAGCCCGGCTGAAACCTTACTAAGTTAATATCACAACTCAGCTTCACTCTCTGTCCAATCTTCCTTTCTTTCACTCCTTTCTACATGTGTTGATTCTAAGGGCACTAACTAACAAACATCCTGCATACTAAATTCTGTCTCAGTCTGCTTTTCCGATGTCTCAATCTATAATATCATGTAAGAATAATATCATAACATTTATATTATTTTGTTCAAGATTTTTACATATAAATCCTAAAATATGCTATGACTGAACATACTCTAATAAACAGTATAATGCTCTCAGGGATTTTCATTATTCATAAGTATATAATAATTCAGGCCCTTTAATAAAATAGGAGTTATGATTGGAAAATCCACAAATACATATATTCTTTATTCTTATCTCCACAATATCATTCCTTCTGTTTGATATGATGATGATATTCAAAGCTAAAAAAGATTTGAAAATATTTACTAAATATAAAAATCATTACTCATAGTATATACAAAATGATTATTGTGAAATGCACCTTGAAACTTCCAGTATGACCATGGTTCTCCAATATCCTTATTTCTATTTGCTTATGATATATAGTTTAAAATAAATGTAGTTTGAAATAAATTGTTGCATATTCTTCTACAAACAATACACATTTAACATCTGAACTTTGAGACAAAACTAGTAGTTGAAATGTTCATTTCTCAAAAATCTTTATGCAATTTTATCTGATTACAATGTTATTGCATAATTTTGGACTTAAGAAACTAATATTTTCTTCCTCTGGGTGACAATTCTTTAAGGAAAATCATTTTGAAATGACCTGATTCACAATGCAGTTTACTTTCAGCACCAGTATTCTATTAATTAACCAATCATGTGTGTTTTGAAGACTGTTTTAACCTTTCTTTCATGGAACAATGCTACAAAAATTGTCAGAATAACATTTTTTTACAAGAGCTCACCTGCTAGCCAAATCAGCTTTTGTGCTACATTAACTAAAGTTAAAAACCTGTTATATTTAAAAATATTTAAATAAAGAATTAATTATTATCAATGTTATATGCCTTAATAGTATTAATTATTCCAAATCCTAGAAGAATTGAAACAATATCCTGTCATTCTAAAATATTTAAAGCACCTATATGATGGATAGAACCTTTTACTAATTATAGACTAATATTCTTAACTTATGTGAGTAATTCAAATTAGAATAAATTAATTAATGCAAATTTGTATTTACTTTTCCCTTCTCTACCATAGAAGTTGGGGTGAATAGATTGCTTTGTTGTTTCCACCACGTAGCACTGAAATTCATTAGAGTCAGACAGGGAGGTGGTAGATGAGTACAAGCAGTGGCATACTGAAACTAACTCATATTATCTTTTAATATTTTTAGTAGTGCATTATAGCTATACATAATATTTAGGTTCATTTTGACATAATCATACAAGCATGTAATATAATCTGCTCCACTTCATTCCCCAGTACTTCCCCATTCCCCTCACTCCTCCTCCTCCTCTTTCCCTTCTTCTACTCTACTGGTCTTCTTTCTTTTTATTTATAGTTTTTATAATCAGTGCTTTATAGATATACATAAAGTTGAAATTCACTGTGAAATATTCATATTTGTACATAGCATAATTTGATAGATTTAATTCCACCATTCCTCTTTTTTCCCCATCTCTACTCCCTCCCCTTCAGTTCCCTTTCTTTCCTCCACTGATCTCCCTTCTATTTTCACTCACACTAACTTATAAGACTTGATTGTGTGCTTCCAGTCCCAATTCTCTGTTCTGTGGGGTCACTTCTGTAGTCTGAAATTGACATGGTAGGAGTATATATACCATAGGAATTGATACTCAATATAAATAAGCACTTTAGTGCTTAAGAGAGCCAGTTTTCTGGGCTAGGGTCATAGCTCAGCAGTGGTGTACTTGCCTGCCATGTTCAAGGCCCTGGGTTTTATCCACAACACCAAATAAACAAACACACATACACCCCCCCACACACACACACACGAGTCATCTGCCAAACATTTACCAGAACACCACTGCAATTCTTACACAACCGTTTGCACCTTGTAAGTTGATCAAAGACATGTAAACAATAATCTTTCTTGAACTACTGCAAGTGAGCTACAGCAAAATAAAATGAATAGCTACATTGGCTCTATTTATATAAAAGTTTTGAAATTATTTACATAGATTTAATGATGAGGAAATTTAACATTGTGAGCATATTAAAATTCAAGTACACCTTGTGTACATCATCGCTTTTGTAATGATATTGCAGTATGCTGTCCTCTTAGACCATGCCATGAATATTCTTCCACATTAAAAATTCAGGAAGTTATCATCAGAACAGAATGATCACATAACTATTTCATCTAGATTTAGCACACCCACATGGGTCTCTATATTTTTGTAATTACAGGATAATTATTTCATTATTCAAATTCGGCCCCATCAATTAAAGAGAAAATCAAAATAAATGCTTAATGAATTCTATGATTTTCTTCACACAATTTGAACTGAAACATATTTAAGTATAAAGTATTTACACATAGAAAAGTGAAGTATATAAAAAATAATGACCAGTATAAGATTCTTTATTAAAATTTAAGAAAGATTAATATTTCCCATAATTTTTGAGGCTTGTTCTCTTGCTTTTAGTTAAAGAAATAAAATATAGCCTTACCACTACCCACACATATCACTTTCATAGTACTTGAAATTGGCATATGGTATTGTAATATTGATTAACTTTTGAAATAATGCATATTATTGTTCTGTTTTAAAGTATTTACACAAATGGTAAATTATTTTCTCTCCTTGTCTGAAGTTTTTGCTATAGTTATCAATTTTATATAAAACATACTACACATTTGTTAGGTCCATATATTATAAATCAAACAAAAATTTAGGTCTATAATCAGAATCATTAACAGTTCTCATACTAACAAAGTATGTCATTTGTCCTCATATTAACAAAGTATGTCATTGTACTCCAGTTTATATTCATGTTCTCTCTCTCTAAATATTGCAACATGGGTCTACTAAGTATGTAATAATTTTATATTTTCAGTTCTCAGAAAATAGTAAATGCATCATGCCACCTAATATACTCTCTCTTCTTTTCCTCCAGTTCTCCCAGAAGTATCACCTACCTTTCAACTATTTGAACAAAGATTCAATCAAGATTACTGCCTTTCATTTGGTTATTTGCATAGCTTATTTTCATTTAAAAGATTTCTCCATTTTTTCCATTAATTTCGTCCTTTTAGTAATTTCCAGATCAGTTATTTTGTAAAATGCTCTATTTGCTGTACTTGTTTGATTGTTACAATTTGGCATTTTAAAAAACTTGTGCTGTACTCTATATTCATTGTAATCTAGGTCTATAGGTTCAATTAAATACACATTAAACATATTTGGCCTGGTGATGGTATTTGATTCACAATGAATCTCATTAGGAGCATATAAGATCACCTTGGTGAGATTCATAGTTCAGTTAAAGAGATGTATGAACAGAGAAACTTTCAATATTTTTATTAGCATTCCTATATATTTAAAGTATGTCTTATAGACATCACAGAGTTGTGTCGTATTCCTGGATCCTACTGAAAATATCATTGATTCACTGGATGATTTCTTGTATTTGCATACATTGTTAATTAGGTTCAAATCTTCCATCTTGCTACTTAGTGTCATGCCTTCAGATATTTTCTTCTCAGGATTGCTTTGGCTATTCAGGGTCTTTTGTATTTCCATATGAATTTTAGGATTATTGTTTTTCATTTCTGTGAAAAATGTTATTGGCAATTTCTGTAGGATTGCACTGAATCTGTAGATCAATTTCAAGTATGAATATTTTCAAACTAGTCATTCTTCTGATCCATGAATATGGAATGTCTTCTAATGATTTGTGTCTTCTGCAATTTCCTGTATCAATATTTATAATTTCCAGTGTTGTGATCTTTCACTTCTTTGGTTAAATTTGCTACTGAATATTTTACTTTTTGTAACTATGTTTCTTGATTTCTTTTGAAGATAGTTAACTATCAGTGTATAGAAAGACTCAATTTTTTTGTATTTTTCTTTTCCATCTTGCACCTTTACTGAGTTAGTTTATTAATTCTAACAGATTTTACATGAAGTGTTTAGGGTTTTTCTGTACATAAGACAATGTCAACTGTAATCAGAGGACAATTAAACTTGTTATTTTTCATTTTCGGTAATTTCATTTATAAGTTGTGTAAACTCATCAGGATAAGATATCAAGTACTATGTTGAATAGGAATTGCAAAAGAACACATCCTTGCCTTGTTCCAGATATTAAAGGAAAATCTTTCAACTTTTCCATATTCAACATATTAACTGTGATTTTATCATATATCACCTTTATTTTATTGAAATTTTATCCTCATATACCTAATTGTTTAGACTTTTTATTATGAAGAGATGTTTGAGTTTGTCAGATGCTTCTTTTGCATCTACACAAATAATCATATGGTATTTATCTTTCATTCTGCTAAAGAAATGTATCATAGATAGTGACTTCTAATATCAAACCATCATTACATTCCAGGCAAATCCCATTTGGTTTTCATGTATGATCATTTTACAGTACTTTTGAATTTGTTTTACTATTATTTTTTTTAATTTCCTATTTTATGTTTTAATTTTAGGTAGTAGAGTCACACCATTTGCATAATCATACGTGTATATTGGGTAATGATGTTTGTCTCATTCTATTATTTCTCTTTCCCCCCCACCCCATCCCCATCCCTTGCTTTCCTATATGCAATTCATTCTTCCTCCATTCTTGCCTCCCTTCCACTCTGCCTTGTGTATCATCATCCACTTATCAGAGAGATCATTTGGCCTTTGGATTTTTGGGGTTGGCTAGTCTCACTCAGCATGATCATCTCCAACTCCATCCATTTACTTGCAAATGCCAAAATGTCATTATTATTTATGGCTGAGTAATAGTCCATTGTGTATATATACCACAGTTTCTTTATCCATTCATTTATTGAAGGGCATTTAGGTTGGTTCCACAATCCAGCTATTGTGAATTGAGCAGCTATGAACATTGATGTGGCTGCATCACTGTAGTATGCTGATTTTAAGTCCTTTGGGTATAGACCAAAGAGTGGGATAGTTGGGTCAAATGGTGGATCCATTCTGAGTTTTCTAAGGAACCTCCATACTGCTTTCCTGAGTGGCTGCACCAATTTGCAACCCCACCAGCAATGTATGAGTGTACCTTTTTCCCCACATCCTTGCAAACACCTGTTGTTGCTTGTATTCTTGATAAAAGACATTCTAATTGGGGTGAGATGATATCTTTGGGTAGTTTTGATTTGCATTTCTCTTATAACTAGAGATGTTGAACATTTTTTCATATACCTGTTGACTGCTTGTAGATCCTTTTCTGTGAAATGTCTGCTCATTTCCTTAGCCCATTTATTGATTGGGTTATTTATATTCTTCGTGTAAAGTTTTTTGAGTTCTTTATACATTCTGGAAATGTGTGCTCTATCTGATGTGTGTGTGGCAAAGATTTTCTCCCACTTTGTGGGCTCTCTTCACATTGCTGATTGCTTTCTTTGCTGAGAAAAAGTTTTTTAGTTTGAATCTATCCCAATTATTGATTCCTGTTTTGCTATTATTCTGTTGTGGACTTTTGCTTCTAGGCTCAAACGATACATTGTTCTGTAGTTTATTTTTATTTTTGTATTATGATTTTGGTATCAAGTAATATTAACCTCATAGAATGGGTTCAGAAATAACTGTCCCTCTTAAATATTTTGAAAAAAGTTTCAAAAAGATCACAATAATTTTTCCTTTAAATAGTTGCCAGTATTCAGCAGTCCAGCCATTAGATTCTTAGCTTTTCTTTATTTGGTGACATTTATTACTGAGACTATCTTCTTACTAATTATTGATCTGTGTAAATTTTCTTTTACATTATATTTAACTTTTGTTTAATTATATGTATAATATGTTGTATGTTTCCAGAAATGTATGCATTTCTTCTAGATTATACAATTAGTTGTCATGTAATTGTTGATAGTAGTCTCTTCAGATCCTACATTTTTCTGTTATATCGGTTGCAGTTTCTCCTTCTTCATCTGATTTTATTTACTTGAATATTTTTCTTAATTCAGCTAAAGTATATTGATTGCTTATATTTTCAAAAGATATTTCTCAGTTTTGTTGATTTTTTTGCTGTTTTTCTCTTCTCAATTTTATTTTTTTAATTTATTGTCTGCTCTGATATTTATTATTTTCTTCCCTCTACTAGTTTCAGGCTTAGTTCTTATTTTTCAATTTTCTTGAATTGCAATGTTAAGTGGTTCATTTGAGGTCTTTCTTCTTTTTGATGTATTATTATAAACTTTACTCTTGGACTTTTTTTGATGTACCCCATAGTTTTGGTATTTTTTTCAAATTTTATCTCAATAAAGTGTTTACTTTCCTTTTAATTTATTAAATAATACTATGGCTGTTCAAGAGTATTTCCATATATTTCTAAAACTTTTAAAGTCATGAATTCATAATTTTATATAAACTGTGTTCAAAATATATACTTGATGTGATTTCATTTTTCTAAAATTTGTTAGGACTTGTTTTTTGGCCTAAATATGATAAGAACTTTCCATAAAGCCATTGAGAAGAATATATAGTCTACTACTGTTGGATGGAATGTTTTATAAATATATGTCAGGTCCAATTAGTCTAGAGTGCATTTTAAATCTGACATATTATTATTGATTTTCTCTCTGGTTGAGCTGTCCATTGTAAAATTTAAAGCATTTAATTTCCTTATTATTACTGTATTGCTGTTTACTTCTCTGTTTAGTTCCATTACTATATGCTTTATATATATTAGGTACTCTGATGTTGGGTGCATATATAATTACAATAGCTATATCCTCTTGTTGGATTGACCTCTTTATTATTGTAAAACCTTCTTTGTCTCTTATCTTTCACTTAATGTCTATTTTATATAAGTACAAATATTCCTGCTCTCTTTTGGTGTCCATTTGCATGACATATCTTTTTTCATCATTTTGCTTCGTCTAAGAGAATATTGTTGAGTCCCACTAATTTTTAAGTTTATTCAGTAATTCCGAGTCTTTAAGCTAGAGTATAAAATCTAGTTACATTCAAGGCAATTATTTATCAATAATGATTTATTACTGTCATTTTGTTAATAATTTTTTAGTTGTTTTGCAGAGCCTTACCCCCTTCCTAACCCTCTTACTTTCTTCCTCTTTGGTTCAATTATTGTCTATACTAGTATGTTTTAATTCCTGGCTTTTAATTTTTAATATACTTACTGTAGATTTTTACTCTGTGGTTACCAATCAGTTTATAACAATCATCCAATAGTTATAGCAATCTTTTTTAAACTGATAATATTTAATTAGATCACATAAACAAAAATCTATGCATTAACTCTACTTCCTCCCCACATTTCTCAATATATTATCTCATAATTTATGTTTTCATATTGCTTATCCCTTACCAAATTATAGCCTTCTAAAAGTCTCATTAAATATCAATGAATTATACTACACCATTACAGCATTAGAGTACTATAGATTTGACTATGCACTTATTTTTGCCAGTGAATTTATATTTTCACGTGTTTTTTGTGTTACTCATTAACACAGTTTTCTGTCATATTGAAAAACTCCCCTGTAAGACAGGTCTGGTGATAATGAATTCCCTCAGCTTTTGTTTGTTTCAGAAAGTCTTCCTCTCCATTTCTAATGGGTAGATTTGTTGAATACAGCAATTTGGTTGGCATTTTTTTTAATCTTCAGCATGTTAGCATGTTACTTCATTCTCGCCTGGTCTGTAAATTTTGTGTTGGAAATTTCAGTTAGGTGTATTTGCGCTCTTTTATTTGATGTTTGCTTTTCCTTGCTGGATTCTGGATCTCTCTTTGTCTTTGATTTTTTACTGTTTGGTTGCAGTGTGTCTTGGAATAGTCTTATTTGTAATGAATATGGTTGGTAATATTTCTCCTCCCTGTGTGTGGCTTTTTACCCATTAACTTTCTTCATCCCTTCTTGAATGCCAATGACTCATTATTTGCTCATTTCTATCCCATAATGTCCATAAGATGTTATTCCTTGAGATTCTTTTTTCTTTCTTCTTATTCAACTGTATTTTCAAATAGCTTGTCATTGATCTCACATATTTGTTTGCTTTATCAATCTGTTATTGATAGTGTTTATACTACATTTTATATATTCTTTTTACTTTTGCTTCAGGATTTCTCTTTGTTTTAGGTGTTTCTTCAATTTCTCTGTTGTATTTTTGTGGCAGATTTCTGAATAGCTCCTCTGTATTTTGGTAAATTTTGCTAAGCTTTTTAAAAATAGATATTTGGAAATAATGTCAGACAGTGAATTTACCTATATTTCTTTTAGGGTTAGCTACTGGTTCTTTATTTGATATGTTTTGATGTCACGTTTCCCAGATTATTCTTGATTTTTGTTGATGTGCATTGATGTCTTCACACTCAATAAGCTCCTATTTATTCAAGACTTCACAGTTTGGCTTTATGTGAGAGTGTCGTTCAACAGTAAGTTTGAAATTCTCAACAGACTGCTATGGTCACTAAGGACAAGACCACTTTTCAGCCATAACTGTGGTATGGGGCACATTTGGTCCAGTATTATTGAAGTCAGCACAACTGGGGCTGTAGTCTCCGCATCTCCATCTCTGAGGATTGCACAGTATATGATAGGAATCTTATGAATGTCAAAGCTGGACAAATGCTGCAGAACACCAAAACCCAAAGTCTCTGAAACCTACACTGCTTCCGCCTAAACTGATAGTGTTCCTGCTCTTGCAAGGCCCAGAGAGACTTCCCCATCCACTCACTTTCACCACTGTGTGCCCAAAGTCATTCATCACTTAGGGTGATGGCACTATGGTGCTCATCAAAGAATCAAAGCCAATATTGTATAACAAACCCCCACCTAAAGACATACAAGAGTCTTATAAGACACCAAAATAGACAAAAGCAAACAAGATCTTTACCAAGGCCTATAACAAACTGTAGAAAGCACAGGACAAAGAACAAATGTTTAAATCTGAAGGAGAAAAGCACCAAGTCATATTTAAGGATAACTCCATTTGACTAACAACAGATTTATCAGCACAAACCCTACAGAAGAGTAGGTAATAGTCTGACATATTCTAAAAACTGAATGAAAATAATTGCCAACCAAGAAAAATATATCCAGCAAAATTATCATTCATAAATTAGGGGAACTTAAGATAAATAAATTCTTCCCACAAAGCTGAAAACAGGGAGTTCATGGCTATCCATACAGTCTTACAAAGATATTTATGGGGTTTCTGCATCCAGAAATTAAGGAAAAATAACTACCATCGCAAATATGTGGGAGTACAAATCACACCTGAGTAAAGATACAGTAAAGGGAACTAAAAAGAATCAAACATTATTAATACAGCTAATCATCAATATACAAAAATGAATATGAAAAGTAGATGAGAACAAAGAATATTCAAAATAATCAATAGATAATCAACAAAATAAGAATGATTTCTTGCCTATTAATAACCTTGAAAGTACATAGACTAAATTCTGCAATTAAGAGACATAGACTATCTGAATGAATAAAATATAAATAAGACCCAACAATGTGCTATCTATAATAAATTCACTTTAAAAGTGAGGTCATAGATACTGAAATGAAAGGACAGAAAAATGATATTCCAAGAAAGAGGAAAACTAAACAAACAGGTGTTGCTACACATACATCTTAAAATAAAGACTTTACAACAATGGATGAAAGAGGAGACAAAGAAAATCACTATATAATAATCAAGGGATCAATTCAACAAGAAGATAAAAAGACTGTATATCTATATATACGTAATGTCATAGCACCACTATAATACCTGAAAAGAAAGTGAGACTCTAGTACAATAATAGAGGGGGATTTCAACATCTTCTTTTATTAGTGTAGGATAATCCAGAAAAAAGGGTCAGTAAACAAACCTGAGATTTAAACTGTAATACAGATGGAATGGACTTGCAGAACACACATTCATTTCATCACTGCATGGAAAATTCTCTGGAATAGACCATATATTAAGCTACTAAACTAGTTCTTGTGATTAAAAAATGAACTTATATCCTACATTTTACAAATCTCAATAGAATAAACGGAGAAAACAGCAACTTTTTTTAATAAATTATAAAAATACATGTAAATAATATACTTTTGAACAGTGGGTATTCTATGAAGTCAGAAAGAAATTTTTAAAAAATTATCCAAATATATGAAAATGAATACACAACATACCAAACCTTGTGGAATATATTAAAAGAAATACTAAAAGAAAAGCTCATAACTGTAAGTGCTTGCATTAACAAAATGGAAAGATTTCAAATAAATAATCTCATCATACATCATAACAACTAAACCCCAAATTCATAGGAATATAACAAAGATGAGTGGAAAAATAAATGAAATAGAGACTAAAGTAAGAAGGAAACCCAAATTCAACAGAGTTAATTCTTTGAAAGATAGAGAAATTGATCAAAATTCTTATCATGAGTTTCCTCGAAAAGACAAGAACCACAGAAATAAAATTAGTATGAAAAAGCAGACATTACAGCTGGTAGTACAGAAATTCAAAGGATCATTGTAGGTTATTATGAAAAATTGTATGCTAACAAATTGAAAAACCTAGAAGAAATGGACAAATTTCTGAAAATATATAGCCCACCACAATTGAACAATGAGAACATAAAAAGAATAGACCCATAACAATTAATGATATTGAATTAGTAATAAAAAGTCTCACAAAAAGAAAAGCTCTGCAGCAGATGACTTAACTGATTAATTTCATGCCTAGTTTCCTCAAATGATTTCATAGATTTGAAGAGGGAACATTTTACCCTATTACCAAAA
The DNA here is from genome assembly GCA_020662805.1 of Glaucomys volans. Taxonomy (NCBI): domain Eukaryota; kingdom Metazoa; phylum Chordata; class Mammalia; order Rodentia; family Sciuridae; genus Glaucomys; species Glaucomys volans. The sequence goes on from JAJEJO010005265.1 coordinate 345,620, forward strand.
TGTCACTTAGACACAACCAATGAAGAAAACTAGAGTCAAATATACCTGATGAATAAATGCAAAAATTCTCAATGAAATATTAGCAAGAAAGTCACAGATCTGCCACCAGCAGCCCCAGCGAGTAGCCCAAAACTCAGCTGCTTGGATCCCACAGGTCCAAGCACAGGCCTGATGCGGGAAGCCCTATGTATCTATGAACACAGGCCTGCCTAGTCATCAGCCCTGCCATCTCCAGCACCAAACACAAGCCTGCGCCCTGTCCCTGGTCTAATGCCCAGGCCTGCGCCCACATTGTGACTAACCATCTATCAACACCAAGTTGCCTTTGCTCACAAGCATTGATTGTTCCTGACCTGAAGAGAGTGGGACAGCACCCATCTTGGGACACTGCATTATCAAGCACCTCTCAGGCATCAAACTACTGAAAAATAGGAAGTTTGAACAGTACAGTATAATTTTATTGCAGAACATTTTAAAATAGTAGTATTATTGCAATTATTCCTATTATAACTACTATTTTCCCACTTTTTTTCTTTTCTTAATATTCTTATCATTCTATTGTCCTCTTATATATCTGTTTCCTTGGAGATTCGTTCTCTTTTGTTTCATCTAACAACCTATTTCTTTTAATTCCGCTTTCACAATTTCCTACAATAGAGTACCTCTATAGATTCACTTCGTGTCTCATTAGTATTATATTATACACCTCTCCTCGTCCTACTTTTCCAGCATTTGAAATTGTGGTCCTTATTGCAAACCTATTGGTTATACTGTAGATAATAATTTGAACTCATCTATGTATATTATGACAACACAGTAAATATCTAAATAGGGTCTATATGGATTAAGGACACATATTGTTTATATGGTGTGCTGCTAATATTAATCTCTTCAAAGTAAGGTATTGGAAATCTGCAGGGACACTGTAAGTCTATAATGGGAAACTGCCATACCTCTGACTTACATTGCTAGAGGGAAAGATACACAAGCAACATGAGAAAAGAAGGGAAGAAACTGTCCCAAACAAACCTAGATGTTATATCAAAAGAACCCAATGACAACATGGTAGAAGGAATGTCAGAAAGGGAGTTCAGAGTGCACATGATTAAAAAGATCTGAGAAGTGAACGATGTGATGAGAGAGCAAATGTAGTCAATGAATGATTGTACCAATAAACAGCTAAAAGAGCAATTGCAGGAAGCAAAAAAATCACTTAAAGAGACAGAGATTATAAAAAAGAAAACCAGAAAACATTGCAATGAAAGAAACAATAAACCAAATTAAAAACTAAATAGAAAGCATAACCAACAGGCTAGATCACTTGGAAGACAGAACATCAGACACTGAAGACAAAATATTTAATCTTGAAAACAATATAGAACAAACAGAGAAGATGGTAAGGAATCATGAAAGGAACCTCCAAGAATTATGGGACATCATGAAAAGATCAAATTTAATTATTGGGATTGAGGAAGGCACAGAGATACAAACCAAAGGAATGAATAACCTAATCAATGAAATAATATGAGAAAATTTCCCAAATCTGACAAATGAAATTGAAAATCAAATACAAGAGGCTTAAAGGGCACCAAATGCACAAAATTACAATAGATGCATACTGAGTCACATTATAATGAAAATACCTACCATACAAAATAAAGATAGAATGTTAAAGGCTGCGAGAGAAAAGCACCAGATTACATACAGGGGGGAACCAATATGGATATCAGCAGATTTCTCAGTCCAGACGCTAAAAGCAAGAAGGGCCTGGAACAACATATTTCAAGCTCTGAAAGAAAACGGGTGCCAACCAAGAGTCTTATACCTAGCAAAACTTGCCTTCAGATTTGTTGACAAAATAAAATCCTTCCATGATAAACAAAAGCTAAAAGAATTCACAAATAGAAAGCCTGCACTACAGAACATTCTCAGCAAAGTATTGCAAGAGGAAGAAATGAAAAACAACAATGTAAGTCAGTATAGGGAGGAGCTACCCTAAATGAATAGCCAATTAGAGGAGAAACCAAGTCAAGTTAAAAGCCAAAAATCAGCCAAAATAACCAGAATACAAGTCATATCTCAATAATAACCCTGAATGTTAATGGCCTAAACTCATCAATCAAAAGACATAGACTGGCAGATTGGATTAAAAAGAAAGACCCAACAATATGCTGCCTTCAAGAGACTCATCCATGGGAAAGGACATCCACAGACTAAAAGTGAAAGGATGGAAAAAAAAGACACCATGCACATGGACTGAGTAAAAAAGCAGAGTTTCCATTCTCATTTCAGATAAAGCAGACTTCAAGCAAAAGTTAGTCAGAAGGAATAAAGAAGGTTATCTCATCCTGCGAAACCATAGATCTCAATAATACAATCAATAATATAGATTTAACCGACATATATAAAATATTCCATCCATTAACAAGTGAGTACACTTTCTTCTCAGCAACCCATGGATCCTTCTATAAAATAGACCATATGTTATGCCACAAAGCTATTCCTAGCAAATACAAAAAGATAGAGATACTACCTTGCATTCTATCAGATCATAATGGAATGAAATTAGAAATCAATACTAAAATAAAAAGCAGAAACTACTCCAAAACCTAGAAATTAAATAATACACTATTGAATGTTGCATGGATAACAGAACATATTGAGGGGAAATAAAAAAATTCATAGAGGTAAATGAAAACAACAATGCAACATACCAAAATCTCTGGGACACTATGAAAGCAGTGCTAAGAGGAAAATTCATTGCATGGAGTGAATTCAATAAAAGAATGAAAAGTCAATAAATAAAGGGCCTCATATTACAGCTCAATGCCTTAGGAAAAGAAGAACAGATTAGCACTGAACATAGTAGAAGACAGACAATAATTGAAATCAGAGCAGAAACCAATGAAATTGAAACAAAAGAAACAATTCAAAAAATTGACAAAACAAAAAGTTGGTTCTTTGAAAAATTAAACAAAATTGATAAACCCTTAGCCACACTAACAAAGAGAAGAAGAGAAAAAACTCAAATTACTAAAATTCGAGATGAAGGAAGTATCACAATGGACACTATTGAAATACAAAACATAATTAAAAACTATTTTGAAAATTTATACTCCAACAAAATAGATAACCTGGAAGACATCAACAAGTTCCTAGAAGCATATGAGCCACCCAAACTGAATCTGGAGGACATACACAGCTTAAATAGATCAATTTCAAGCAATGAAATAGAAGAAGTCATCAAAAGCCCACCAACAAAGAAAAGTCCAGGACCAGATGGATTCACAGCCGAGTTCTACAAGACCTTCAAAGAAGAGCTCATTCCAATACTCAAAGTATTTCATGAAACTGAGAATGAGAGAACCCTTCCAAACTCATTTTATGAAGCTAATATCACCCTGATACCAAAACCAGAGAAGGACACATCGAGGAAAGAGAATTTCAGACCAATATCCCTAATGAACATAGACGCAAAATTTCTTAACAAAATTTAAGCAAAATGCATACAAAAGCATATTAAAAAGATAGTGCACCATGATCAAGTGGGTTTCATCCCAGGGATGCAAGGTTGGTTCAACATCCAGAAATCAATAAATGTAATTCACCACATCAACAAACCTAAAGTTAAGAATCACATGATTATTTCAATAGATGCAGAAAAAGTGTGTGATGAATACAGCACCCCTTCATGCTCAAAACTCTAGAAAAAACAGGGATAGAGGGAGAACATTCCTTAACATTGTAAAGGCTATCTATGCTAAGCCTATAGCCAACATCATTGTAAATGGAGAAAAACTGAAAACATTCCCTCTAAAAACTGGAACTAGGCAGGGATGCCCTCTTTCACAGCTTCTATTCAACATCGTCCTTGACATTCCTCATAGAAATAGAGAAAGCAATTAAGAAATTCATTTGAAAGAATAGGAGACCAAGAATAGGTAAAGTGATCCTTAGCAGGAAGAGTGAAGCAGGTGGTATCACAATACCAGATCTTCAACTACACTGCAAAGCATTAGTAACAAAAATGGCTTAAGATCAGATTTCCTTAACATGACTCCCAAAGCACAAAAAATAAAAGCAAGAATCAATAATTGGGATAGATTCAAACTAAAAAGCATTTTCTCAGGAAACAATCAACAATGTGAAGAGAGAATGTACACAGTGGAGAAAATCTTTGCCATACATATTTCAGATAGAGCACTCATTTCCAGAATTTATAAAGAACTCAAAAACCTTTACACCAAGAATACAAATAACCCAATCAAAAAATGGGCTAAGGAAATGAGCAGACACTTCACAGAAGAGGATCTACAAGCAATCAACAGATATATACACAATGGAATATTATTCATCCATAAAGAAGAATAAAATCATGGCATTTGCAGGTAAATGGATGGAGTTGTAGAATATCATGCTAAGTGAAATAAACCAATGCCAAAAAACTAAAGGCTGAAGGTTTTCTCTGATAAGTGCATGATAATACGTAATAGCAGTGGGGAGGGGTAAGGGAAGAATGGAGGAACTTTGGATTGTGTAGAGGAAAATGAAGGGAGGGGTGGCAGTGTAGGGATGGAAAGATAATGGAATGAGACAAACATCATTACCCTGTGTGCATTTATGATTACACAAATGGTGTAACTCTATATCATGTACAACCAGAGAAATGAAAAGTTGTACTCTATTTGTGTACAATGAATCAAATGAATGCATTTTGTTCTCATGTATAACTAAATAGAACAAACAATAAAAAACAAATAAATACTTCAGAGAGTCAATAAAAAAACCTCATGAAAGCAATCGTATTGACAAGAGTTACAAAAAATAAAACACATAGGAATAAACTAAACCATGGAAGTGAAAGACCTATATAGTGAAAATAATAGAGCATTGGTGAAAGAAATTGAAGATATGAAAAATGGAAACACTTCTCATGTTTATTGATTTGAAGAATATTGTTAAAATGTCCATGCTTCCCAAAATGCTCCATGTGGAGCATTCAATACAATCATGAACAAAATACAATTTACATTTTTCACAGAACAAATTTTCCGAAAAAATCCTGAAAATCATAAGGAAACATGAAAGACATCAAATATCCAAAGAAGTCTTGAGCAAAATAACAAAAGCTGAAGACACCACAATTCATCACTTAAAACATACTACAAAGCCATAGTATTCAAAATCTCATGGCTTTGGAACAAAAACAGACACAGATCATTGGGGAAAAAATCTATATTCAAGAAAAATAAACCCTATATCTATATCCAACTGATTTTCAACAAAAACACAACACTACAGATTGGTGCAAGGATGGCATTCTCATACAGAAGATTGAAACTTGACACCTATCTCTGTCTGTATTTAAAATGTACTCAAATGGCATCAAATACCTTCTGAAATTACTAGATTTAAAATGAGAAACACTTCAAGACATAGTAATAGGCAATGATTTTCTGACAAGAATCTCAAAAGAACAGAAAAATGTCAAAATTGACCAATGTGATTGCTTCAAAATAAAAAGTAATCTGTACAAGTAGGGAAACAATCAAAAGTGTGAAAAGACAACCTATAGAATGGGCAAAATATTGATATTTGACAGAGGAGACAAGAGGAATAATAACCAGAATATATGTAACTGAAAAAATTTTAACAAAAATCCCAAGTCATCAAAATAAAAATGTTCATATGAGCTGAATAGACACTTCTCAAAGAAGAAATACAAATAGGCAATAAATATAAGATATATCACTTAATACCATTAAACATCCAAAGAAATGTAAATCAATGCTACAAAAAGATAGCATCTCACCCCAGTTAGAATGACTGTTGAAAGGAAGAAAGAAAGAAAGAAAGAAAGAAAGAAAGAAAGAAAGAAAGAAAGGAAGGAAGGAAGGAAGGAAGGAAGGAAGGAAGGAAGGAAGGAAGGAAGGAAGAAAAAACACTGGCAAGGATGTGGGTAAAGAAACTGCTATACACTGTAGTTGGGAGTTTTAAAAGTTTTATAAAGGATAAAGGATAGTATAGAGACAGAAGTGAAGCCCTAAGAGGATCATGGAAGATTATGTTCAGAGTCAGGGAAATCTTCCCTGAAGAGCTAAGGGGAGGTTTGCATTAGTTATAGAAGTTCATGTTGTAGAGCTGGGCTGGGAATGGGGAGATCAGAGAGTGAAGCTGGAAATACTGTGAAAAGAAACCAGAAAAATGAGGCATACTGGCTACATGAAAGATCTGTGCTTTTCTTGTAAAAGGAAAAAAAGGGCAAGTTTTAGGTAGAAATGGATATGATGAGTGAGACCATTCATAAAACTTTAGAATAGTTTGAGCAAGACAAGTCGAGAGCTTCAGCTCATATTTGTGGGAAGAAATAGAGAAAAGTGCATAGATTTGAGAGATGACAGTACTTAAAATTAATAGAACTCAATGTTGGATTGGATATTAGGGAAGAAGAAAAGAAAAGAAAAGAAAAAAGAAAAGAAAAGAAAAGAAAAAAAATATATTGAGAGAATATTTAAAAAGAATAGAAGTAACCATTCACCTATTTCTTCCCCAAAGATCAATTAGTAGAATAAGAAAAAGAAGGCAAATTTAAAGTTGTAAATTATGTAACAATTTACACAATTATTTAACCTAAGTTTTTAAGGAATTCATTCATTCAACAAACATTAAATTAAAATATATATTGATCTAGTCCTTGACTATACATTAGGTACTTAAGTCATCTTAACCATATCCTTTTTGGTAAACTATGGCATAAAAAGAGTTACTTAAAGGAATAATTTAGTTCAGTATTTATACATGGATTAAGAGTTATCAAGTCAGGAGCAGTGGTGCACATCTGTAACACCAGGAGATTGGGAGCCCAAGGCAGGAGGATCGCAAGTTCAAAGTCAACCTCAGAAACCTAGTGAGACCTTAAGCAACTTAGGGAGACCCTGCCTCAAAAAAAGTATACAAAATGTCTGGTCATGTGGCTCAGTTGTTAAGGGTCCCTGCGTTCCATCCTGGGACCAAAGAAAAAAGGAGTTATCAAAATTACTGAGATACAATTAATACACTAAGCAATGCTTACATATGTTATGGCAACTATGAATAAATTTTTTGTGAGTGTAAGTTTATGTTGGAATTAAATGCCATAATAAGATAATTCATTTAATAATTCCATAATATTCTTTATGTACCCTGTGCATGATTGCAAGGTAAAAGTATTTACTTAATCCTTTCAGTGTCTTTAATATGCTACTGCTTAGAGCAAAGCAACAACCTTAATTTGTGGGGTCATTGTGAACATCCAAAAGCACATATAGCAACACTAAAAACTATTCTCCTAATTGGGGACTCAAATTCCAAGGAAAAATCATTAAAGAATTATTGCTTATAAGAATGGAATAGTGCAAAGAAGCAGAAAATAGTTTCAGAAAGTATAACCATAATTTAAATACAGTCCTTAAATCTGACTCTTTCCAGGTGTTCTGTGTGTTCTGTCTTTCTATATTGTATACATACAGTCCATATTTCCCCCCATAAACAAGCTGGTTATTATTCCTCTTGTCTCCTCTGTCAAATATCAATATTTTGTCCATTCTATAGGTTGTCTTTTCACACTTTTGATTGTTTCCCTACTTGTACAGATTACTTTTTATTTTGAAGCAATCACATTGGTCAATTTTGACATTTTTCTGTTCTTTTGAGATTCTTGTCAGAAAATCATTGCCTATTACAATGTCTTGAAGTGAGCAAAAAGTGATAAAATCTGAATCCGGTACTTAAATCATACCATAAATTTAAATGATTTCATTTGTAAAATCACCCTCAAAAATATGCATCTGGCTTGACTCCACATTTTTGATGTCTGATTATTAGCAGTCTCAAAGATTTGTGACTTTAGCTGGGCGTGGTGGCCCACGCCTGTAATTTCGGCGACTTGGGAGGCTGAGTCAGGAGGATTGTGAGTTCAAAGCCAGCCTCAGCAACTTAGCGAGGCCCTAAGCAACTCAGTGAGACCCTGTCTCT
>JAJEJO010005265.1:353732-376589 GCA_020662805.1 Glaucomys volans
AAAAAAAAAAAAAAAAAAAAAAAAAAAAAAAAAGATTTGTAACTGCTTTTCTCTCTGACAACTCTTTCCATGTGACTCACTTTTCTGTAGATGTACTGCTAGCAAATTTAGAAGTGAGGATAGATCAACATGGATCAGAAATATATGCTGGTTTAACACAATGGAAGACACATTCTTTGGAACTGCAAATGATAACTTATCCATGGTATCTGAGTTTAGTGATGGTCATAAAATATTGAATAGTTTGCAGACCAAGTGTTGTGTGTCAGCCTATTCTTGGATCTTGAAGAGCAGAAGTCAGTATGTGAGGTAAACCTTCTATAATACCTTTTGTCATTCCTACCCCTGGGCTTTTGCTTATGTATGATATCTTTGGAAATTTCACTGTGTTTCTTATTAAAGCCTTAAAATTTAGTTCCTTCATCAGCATTCCTTTCTCATTCTACCCATAAGTGTCTCCTCCTTTTCTCTTTCTTAGTAACACTCATGATGTGTAATACCTCCTTAATACTAGGTCATACAATATGCTTTGTTTTAATTCATTGAGCCTTTATGCCCCAAACTGTTTTTAAGTTCTAAGACTGAGGTCTCTCTTTTTCTTTCTCTGTCTCTCCCTCTCTCTCTCTCTCTCTCTTTTTCTCTCTCTTTTATACACACACACACACACACACACACACACACACGATTTCCTATTTCTCACTACTTTCTCTCTTATACTTTTCTGTACCTTAAAAATAAATATATGTACCAGAAAATGTGTTGTTTTACATATTTTGTCATAGATTATATATTGAATAAATGTTCGTCTAATTAAATTGAATTTAGTTGATGACCATACACCAAGTATCTACTTAAAAGAAAATACACTTCTCATGTACTAAATTGTGTCCCCAGCAAATTCATAGACTAAAGTTCTGACTCTCAATATAACTGGATTTTGAAATAAATCCCTTAAAAGAGGAAGTAATTAAAGTTACATGAGGTCATAAGGATATGGGGCTCTAACCCAAAAGGGTCATGTTATTATAAGAAGAGGAAAAGACACCAGCAGTGTGAAAGTGCAGAAAAAAAGTCATGCCAAAACAAAAGAGAAACTAGCTATTTGCCAGGAAGAGAGGTCTCTGGAGAAAACAAATCTATGACACCTTAATCTGGAAATTTTAGCCTCCATAAGTGTAAGAGAACATATTTCTGGTTGTTAAGTCACTCAGTCTTATATATTTTGTTATGACAGTTGATTTGATGAGGGCTCTATGTGAAGATAAATAATTATAGGAAAATGCTGATTCTTTCTAACATTTTTGATAAGAACTTTCTTACCTCCAGGGTAAAGTTAGTTTAGGTTTAATTAAGTTTAATATCACCATTCTTAATGTTAGTAGTTCAAGAATATACATTTTCAACAACAACCTTTCTGCAATACAACTTATTGCTGCCTATGTAGAATGTAGAAGAAAAGAAAAATATCTGTTGATATTCAATAGAAAAGGAATGAGCATAAGAGCTGAAGGATTGAGGCTTCTATATATACTTACATTCAAGCCAAAGCACACAAATAGTTTTTCTGATAGATTTTCATATTCAGTCCGAAATATATGTTGAATAACATTAGGGCTTTAGCACACAATAACATCAGCCATTTCTACACTGCCAGAGGGAATCTCTGCCTGTCACTCTGGCAAACAATAAGCTTTTGGATAGTATTGTCCACCTCAGGGCTTCTTTGTTGTATTGTTGAGTTGTTGAGTGATTCTGTCAAGTGTCTACATTATTTAAATTTATTATATGTTTTTAATAAAGTCTTTCAGGAATCTTTCTATGTATGTTAAAAAATCCTGTAAAAATACAATGTAGATGGTGCTTATAAAAATTGTAGACATTTGAGATCTAAAATCAATTATGTATGTTTTATACATGTATTCACACACATAACTTCTGCATCATATAACTAGATTAGTGACATTGGACTACATAAATTTCATCTACATTTACTACCTTGACAGAATTGATTGATCAGCCAAACAGTTCAGTCAAAAAACTATGTAGGAAGGAAAGAAGTCAGTGAGGGAGGGAGAAAGAGAGAGAGAGCATGCACAAGACAAAGATTTTAATTTCATTCATTATTAAATTCATTTGAAATAACTGAACTGATGATAGGTATATATATGACCTCTATACAATAATTTGGAGCTATTGTTTTTATCTTTAGTATTGATATAAAAATTATGCAGGTGTCATTCACCCCTCAATGAATGTAGCCATAACCTTGCCACTTTTCTGCTGACTTTCTAGGATGTAGAAGTTGTTTGGTGACAGTCACACCTCTCTTGTGGGTGCTGCATTTGAAGATTGTATTGTCCTTCAACATGACTAAGAATATTGGACAGTGATTGAATGTCGTCTAGTGCTTATTAATATGCATGTTGTCATTTGTCATCTCAGTCATCACTGACACTTTGTCATTTATGTTACTGTAAGCATTATATTGACTCTGGGTTGCTAGATTTCAGACCTTTCTCTTGCTTGCAAACTCATCAAAAATATAAGCAACCATCTTCAAGAAGTCTTGCTAACAAAAGAAAAAAATGGGTTTAATGCTGTTTGACTCATTACAGCCTTTAATACAATACAGAAGAGAACTCCAAAAGTTATTATAAAAATATGACATAAATTATCCTCTTTGTCTTTTTAATGGATTGTGTCTAGGTGCACTGATTACCACACAAAAAGGTCAAATCTCCTTTCTCAAAGGTAAATAAATATAATTTTTTAAAAGAAGAACTTTCATGTAAAAGAGCTTTCATAAATGTTACTCCATGTCATCATCATGTCTATTCGAATAATGACAAAAAGTAATAACATCCCTATAAATGTAGGAAAAGCAAGGCTCAGACAGTTGTAATAATTTGCCCAAATATATATATTTTGTGAGCAATGACAATAAAACCTAGATTTTCAAATGTTCCACTTGATGTTTCTTTTCAATGTTTCTCTATGTAAACTAAGTCTATTATTTCAAAGCAGTCTTTGATATTTTTAACATTTCCTTAAGTTGATACATGGGATCTCTTTGAAGTCTGATCAATACACTATAGTCTCATTTTTCTTCCTAAGAAAATACTGATTTTTTTTTTCAGTTACTCACCTTCTAACATATAATCATGTACGCCTAGAGAAGCTGACTATCCCAAACTCCAGTCAGTGGACAAAATTTAGTTTAATTCATATTCATGGTAACTTTAGTCTTTTTACAAGTGACTGAAATAGAAATATCTATGTACCACTGACATATGAATCAAGTCCTCTGAAAGACTTCTTGGAATACTTTCCTCAGTGCTAGTTGAAAAAAGACATGGAAAGCTTGTGACTTTACATAGGATATTTCTCTGTATGGACTGATTATGAGAACTTTCCACCTTTCTTGCTGTGTGGGTGAGACTGAAAATAACATCTGAAGGGATTCAAGCTAAAAAATTATAGAGAAGTGAAAGTAGGATCTCCATATAATACTCCAGAAATTTTGTTATATGACAACACACTTTCTGTTAAAACTAAGTTGAGAATATTTTTTGGTTGCTTGCATGTAAAACATATTGATACAGAGTAATTGCCCAAGATCATATTATTGCCAATAATAATAAGTAACATTTGGGTACTAAAATATTATTAGGTGCTGATATTTGCTTAAAGAAGAGAAATAAGAGCAGTAAAATGTGACAACTGGAAATATGATTAAAGAGAACAATACACTTCGATGTTTATAAGGTGTGTGAAATTTAATGCATTTTATGTGGGAGTTGGAGCAAGACAAAAGGGAACAGGTTTACATATCATATAATTTAGAAAAGAGGGTGTTAAAGATGTTTTAAAAAATTTTGCTAGAGTTGAACCCAGTGCCTGTTGCATGCCCCTAGTCCTTGGGTTTAAAATTTTAACAGGTAACATAAGTAAATATGACCTATTGCTCTTGTGTTCTCTTATGTTTTAGTTTGCAGCATTTTGGTAAGATATTTAACAGCAGAACATTGTGTTTGTGTGTGTGTGTGTGTGTGTGTGTGTGTGTGTGTGTGTGTGTTGGAGCAGGGAAAGAATGCTGTGGGATGATGATTTTCCACGGAATATATTGTAAGAAAAAATAATGATCAAACTAATATCAGAACAAAAATGGGAATTTTTTAGGTAGAAAAGATTTTATTTGCATGTAACTATGAAAATATTTATTTGTAATTATTTATTTTTTAGTAGGCCTAATTCCTTAATCTGAAATGATCTCAAACTTATGTAGGGTAAAAATGAGAAACTACAGTAAATTATAAATTAATTTATCTCAAACAAAAGTAACAATTGCTAACTAAACATATCATATTATGTTTGCATGCTATACATATTATATACGTTTTCTCATTTATGTACATGTATATGCAAAGATACCATTATATGCCCATTTTATAAATCAGGAAACTGAAGCTTGGTGAGGTTGAAAAGATGACCCAAATTCCTAAAGCTAGTATATTCTGGAGACAACTTTTGAATCCAGTTCTCAGTAAAATAAAAATAGAATCATGCTTGAAACCACTTACTATTTGGCTGAAAGACAGAAAAGGTCATATTATATATATACATGGATTATTTGGAACTATAAATTGAAGAATACTGGATTGGACTGTCACAAATCACCTATATAAATTTAGATAAGATGCTCCCTGAGGTTCGATACCATCATTTTAGTCAGCTTTTTCACTGCTGTGACTAAAGGACCAGACCAGAACAAATGTAGGGGAGGAAACGTTTCAGAGGTCTTGGTTGATAGAAGGCCAGCTCCATTCCTTTCGACTCTAGGTGAGGCTGAACATAATGGTGGAAGAGTGTGGCATAGGGAAGTGGCTCACATGTTGGTCAGGAAGCAGAAAGAGAGGTTCCACTCTCCAGATACAAACATATACCCATAGCCACATCCCAAATGAACCACTACCTCCAGCCAAATCCCACCTGCCTCCAGTTACCATACAGATAATCCAATCAGGAATTAATTATCTGATTAGGTTGAAGATATAGCACAATCATTTCTTCTCCTAAACTTCTTTTTTTGTGCATTTTAACACATCATACAAAAATGGTGTATAACTTCTAGTCTTCTCATTCTTCTGGTTCTACATGATGTAGTATCACACTGGTTGTGTAATCATTTGCATACATAGGGTAATAATGTACCAATTCTACTATCATTTCTACCCACTCCCCTCCCTTCACTCTCCCCTGCTAATCCAAACTACATCTATTCTTCTCCATCCCCCACCCCTTAATGTGAAAAGCATTCACATATCACAGAAAACATTTAGCCTTTGGTTTTTGAGGATTGGCTTATTTCCCTTAGCAGGATATTCTCCAACTCCACCCAATTACCTGCAAATGTCATTGCTTAATTCTTTTTATTGCTGAGTAATATTCCATTGTGTGTATTTACCACATTCTCTTTATCCACTCATCTGTTGAAGGGCACCGAGGTTGTGTCTATAGTTCAGCTATTGTGAGTTGAGCTGCTATAAACATTGATGTGGCTGCGTCACTGTAGTATGCTGATTTTAAGTCCTTTGGGTATAAACCGAGCAGTGGGATAGCTGGGTCAAATGGTGGTTCCATTCCAAGTTTTCTGAGGAATCTCCACACTGCTTTCCAAAGTGGTTGGACCATTTTGCATTCCCACGAGCAATGTATGAATGTACCTTTTTCCCCACATCCTTGCCAACATTTGTTGCTGCTTGTATTCTTGATAATTGCCATTCTGAGTGGAGGGAGATGGAATTGTAGAGTAGTGAGATATGCATTTCTCTAATTGCTAGAGATGTTCAACATTTTTTTGTATATTTGTTGATCATTCATTCATATTTTTTCTTCTTTGAAGTGTATGTTCAGTTCCTTAGCCCATTTATTGATTGTTGGTGTTAAATTTTTTGAGTTCTTTGTATATCCTGGAGATTATTGCCCTATCTGAGGTGCTTGTGGTAAAAATTTTCTCCTATTCTGTGGGCTCTCTTTTCATGTTATTGTTTCCTTTATTATGAAAAAGCTTTTTAGTTTGAATCCATCCATTTATTGATTCTTAATTTTAGTTCTGGTGCATTAGGAGTCTAATTAAGGAAGTCAGGTCCTAAGCTGACATGATGAAGACTTAGGCCTATTTTTCTTCTATTAGGTGCAGGGTCTCTGTTCTAGTGCTTAAGTCTTTGATCCACTTTGAGTCGAGTTTTGTGTACCATGAGAAAAAGGGATTTAATTCCTTTTTGTTATATGCAGGTTTCCATTTTTCCCAGTTCTATGTGTTGAAGAGGCTATTCATTCTCCAAAGTTTTTGGTGCCTTTGTCTAGCATGAGATAACCGTATTTATGTGGGTTTGTCTTTGTGTCCTCTATTCTGTACCATTAGTCTACCTGTCTGTTTTGGTGCCAATACCATGCCGTTTTTGTTACTATTGCTTTGTGGTATAGTTTAAGTTCTGGTTTCATGATGCCTCCTGCTTCACTCTTCTTGCTAAGGATTGCTTTGGCTGTTCTGGGTCTCTTATTTTTCTAAATGAATTTCATGTTTGCTTTTTCTATTTGTATGAAGAATGTTATTGGGATTTTAATAGAAATTGCATTAAATCTGTATAATGCTTTTGGTAATATGGCCATTTTGACAATATTAATTCTGCCTGTCCAATATCTTAACATTTGCAGACCACTTAATGGAAGAATTGAGACTAATACTCTGAACTGCTGATTCTTTTTTTTTTTTTTTTTTCCTTCTTCTTTGCGGTATTTGGGATTGAACCCAGGGCCTTTTGATTGTGAGGCAGATACTCTACCAACTGAGCTATATCCCCAGTCCAAGAACTGCTGATTCTTTGGCCAATATTATTTCAGTTATACTATACCAAATACAAGGTTACTTCTCCAAACACTGAGTGTTAATAATACATCTTTAATAGCTATAGTAATATTTCCTTTCTTTCTTTTGTCTTAGAAGACAAGAAGTTTATTTGGGTTCATGAATTCAGAGGTTCCTTCCATAGTTGGTTGGCTCCATTGCTCTGTACATAAGAGGCAGAACTTTATGGAAGAAGGCCATTTTGCAGAAAATCTGCTAGCTTAGGAAAACATTTTAAACATAGGAAAAAAACATACTTGAGACTTATAGGTTTTAAGTCAAACAGATCTAGATATGTACAAATGGTAGTTTTCTCCTCTACCAGTGATTTTGTGTACAATCTTTTGAAAGTAATTTAACCTCCCAAATTTAGCTTCTTAATGTATGCAATGGGATTAGAATAGCATCATTTTTATGGGAATTTTGTGGAAATTAATATACCTTAGACATATACCTTCACTTATCTATCTGCACTACATACTGGCATTGGATGCATTACCCACTAACATTGAAATATATGGATAAAACACATCCTTACAAAGTTTAATGTTCTTATCAAGATTTCTGTGAATTTGGGGAAACTGAAATATTTATGAATCTTTATGGTTATTATTAACTTTAAATTCTTCTAATTCTATTATAGTTATCAGCTACAGCTATATTTCTATTCTGTTTGGTGAAAATTCCAAAATGAATTATCAAATATCTTATTATTATTCTCTACTCACATCACACAATACATTTTAAATAAAACATATGTTTGCCACCCTTTTCTGAAATATAATAGATATAGCTGAGTTCATCTCTATGTCAAGAAAGCAAAATAATTTCAGGGGTTTATATAAATATATGCAATTTAAAATTAATCTGATGAAATTCATCTATGTAAATTATCAGTATGTGTAACTTAGCTTAAATTTGAAAAAACACTTAAAACAATCAGAAATAAAACCATCCTTTTCACTAAATTTATGTATACCTAAGCTTCACTCATATTTGGGTCTGTATTATTCTCTGTTGGTGTATAGTATATACTTTATCCTCCTTTTTGAACAAATTTTTAGAAATACTCTTGTGAAAAATCCAGTGAACAATGTAACACTACTGTTTTAGACTTCTGCTAACCTAATAAGAAATAGCAGGAACTACATTTGTCTTCCTGAAAAAAATAAAACATTTAAACCATTTAAATATGTTTATGTATATATATATATTCTGTTTAAATGTATATATTTATATATGGAAAGAAAGATTGCAAGACACTGGAAATTAGGTAACAAAGGACAATGATCCCTTAGAGACGGAAAATAGATGGGGTGAAACTTAAGATTGACCTACCTTGTTGCCTCTAGAGAGATTATAATCAACAGTGCAAAGAGTGCATAGTACCACAGGCTTCCTGATTTATGGAGATATAACTGAGACTATGAGAAGACTAAAGCAACTACAATTCCCAAAGCAGAGTATTGGAGCTGAGAGCTGCAAACAGAGAAAACTTCAGAGATTATTCAAAGGTCACTCTCAAGTATTTACATGAATATTGGGAAGCACATGTACCTGAGGAAAACACTTGAGACCAAGGAAAGTGCATACTGAAAGGGCTAGTTAGCAGTAACAATGCCCAACACTCACAAAGGGCTTGAAGTAATAACTCTTCCCACAATAATACAGCAAATACCTCAAAATTGTGGGACATTGTAAAGAATACACAAAAGTGTTTTAATCTCAACTATGAAAAATATGTAGTCTCAGACTTAATGGTGATAGCAGAGGAGGCTGTACCTGCGTGGGTGAAGGGTATATAGGAGAACCCTACTTTCTGCTAAATTTTACCCAAAGGTGCACTAAAATGCAATGCATATTAATTAAACAACTTTAATTAATATAATGCATATTAATTAAACAAAAAGGAAAACTGTAGTGGTGCTATCAATATCAAACAATAAAAAATCAATAAAGTCTGTAGTTCTCTTATGATGCGTGTCATATATTTGCCAGGTTTTGGTGTCAGGATAATATTAGCAAGCCCTATAGATTGAGTTAGGAAGTATTCCTCTCTCTTTCTCTCTCTCTCTCTCTCTCTCTCTCTCTCTCTCTCTCTTTCTCTTGTTTTTTGGGGAAGAACTTGAGATTCATTTGTTTGATTCATTCCTAGGTGTTTGATAGAACCCATCTATGAAGCCATCCGGTTTGGGGCTTTCTTTATTAGAAGTGTTTTATATTACTAACTCCATCACTTTGATTTTCTATTAAAGCATTCTCTATGTTCTTGAGCAAATATGCATTTTATGTCATTCTGGGAATTTTTCTATTTCACCCAAACTATTTAATTTGTGGGCATACAATTATTCATAGCAACCCCCTATACTCCTTTCATTTGTATAACATTAGTTGGTACACACTTCTATTTCTGATTTTAATAATTTGATTCCCCCGCCCCTTTTGTTGGCCAATCTAGCTAAACATTTCTCAATCCTGTAGATAATTTCAATTAACCAACTGTATTTTTTATTTTGTTTGTGGTTTTCTATTTATATGTAATTTATTTCTGCTGCAATATTTTTATACCCTTCCTTTTGCTTGCTTTGGGTGTAGGTTGCGCTTTATTTGTTAGTATCAATTACATAGGTAAAGTTATTAAATTAGATCACTCCTCTTTTTCTCAGATGAGCATTTAAAGCTGTGATTTGCCTCTCATCATAACTTTTGTTGATTTCAATGAGTTTTATTATGTTATATTTTCGTGTACATTCTCTGAAAATTATTTACATTTACTTTTTTTTTTTTTTTGCGGTGCTGGGGATTGAACCCAGAGCCTTGTGCTTGTGAGGCAAGCACTCTACCAACTGAGCTAGATCCCTAACCCTTACATTTACTTTTTATTCATTTTTATTCCATTAGTCACTTAGGAGTATATTATCTCCACATATTTTTGAATTTTTAAATTGCCTTTTATAACTAATTTCTAATGTCTCTCCATTATGGCAAGAAAGCACTTTATATGAGTTAAATTTTTAAACACATTGAGACTTCCTTTGTGGCCTAACATATGATATATTCTGGAGAATGTTCAATGTGCGTTTGAGAAAAATGTGCATTTTGTTATTGTTTAGTGAAATGTTTTATAAGTGTTTATTAGCTATATCTGGTTTGTATAGAAGTACAAGTCTTTTATTTCCTTCATGATCCCTGTTTGTTTTTTCTATCAATTATTAAAATTATGTTTAAGTCTCCAGTGATTAATTTTGAATTGTCTAGTTCTTTATTCAGTTCTCAGTTCTTCATATATTTGTAGACTCTCTGAAATTGGTGCATATACATTTATATTTGTTGTAACTTCTTTTCTGAATGTTTTTATTCATGCATAAAATTGCACATAATAGTTGTGTTCATTTTGACATAATCAAGGATTCATGGAATATGTTTGCTCCATTTCAGTCCCTAATACTTCCTTTTGCTCTCCCCTCCTCCCACTCCCTTTTCTCTGTCTGCTACCCTACTGGTTTTCCTTCTATTTATTTACCATTTTTTAATTGGTGCTTTATAGATATACATAAAGGTATAATTCACTGCTGTATATTCATTTATGTACATGGCATAATTTCATCAATTTCATTCTGCAGTTCTGTCCCTCCTCCCTTCTCTTCTCTTGATGGATTAGTCATTTTAAAATTTCCTTCTTTTACACAAGTACTTCCTTCTATTTACTATATTTACTAAAGGTACTCCACTTCTCTTTTGACTATTGTTTTTAGGGATTGATTATTAGTTCCCTGTTTTAACTTTCAGCTTATTTGTGACTTTAACATGAGATACATTGATGCTTTTTATAGAAAACAAATGGCTAGATCAAGTATTGTTAATCTCTGCCTTTAACAGAAACTTTTATATTTAATATAATTACTGAAAAGAAAGCTTACTTCTGTCATTTTGCTAATACTTTTCTGTGTCTTATATGTTTTTTGTTCTTCAGTTCCTGTATTAGTGACTTTTGTATTAAATAAATATTTTCTATTGTAACATTTTAATTGCCTAGTCATTTCTTTCATCATGTGCATTAGTCTGCTTAAGATACCATAACAAAATACCACAGACTGGGGTGGTTAAACAACTAAAATTTATTTTCTCACAGTTCCAAAAGATGATAGTTCAAGATCAAGATAAAAATCATGATTGGTTTCTTGTGAGGCCTTTCTTATTGACTTGCAAAGGACCACTTTCTCACTATGTGTTATGTGACTTTTCCTCTGCTCCAATGCATTCCTGATTTCTCTTTCTCTTTTAAAAGGGCACCAACCACAATGGATTAAAGCCACATAGTAGTAGTTCCATTTTAATCTTATCAGCTCTTTAAAGAACTTAACTCCAAATATGATTACATTCTGAGGTACTAGGTTTTGGGGAAGGGGACACAATTCAACATGTAGCACCATGTTTTTGAGAGTTTCCTGGTAATTTCCTGGAGATTATAATTAATATCCTATCTTTCATCATTTGTTTGATATGAATTTAATTTCAATAGTATATAAATATATTTTGTATATATCCATCCCTATCTTTATGTTGTTATTGCCAGAGTTTACATCTTTATACATTGCATGTCTTTTAACCTACATTTATAGTTTTTGCTTCATACAGTTATCTGTATATAAATAGAAAATAAAGAGCTACAAAAAAAACCTGTTATGCTGTCTTTTATACATATTGATATATTTAATTATCCTAATATTCTTTATTTCTGCATGTAAAATTGTTATAGTCTAGTGTCTTTCTTTTTACCCTGAAATACTTCCTATGACAACTATGGCTTGCTACAAAAAACAGGGTTAATTTCTGGAGTTCAAAGATAGTTAATTCTGATAGTTTGACAATTTTTGCATGTTTACCCATTGCTCTTTATGAAGGAATGGAATTCTTAATTCTTCCTGTGTACTTCAACACCAGTAGATATTGAGATTTGAATTTGAGTCTTAGCATTTACTCCTTCGGTGATATTGGGTAAGTTACTTATCTTCAGTGAGGTTTGGTGTCCTCATGTGTAAAATGAAGATAATAATATGTACTTCATAGGGCTGTTGTTAAATTTTCAGTTAGGTAATGCATAGGATTGCCTAGTGTAATGCCTAACACATTGTAGATGTTACATATTTGCCCATTATTATCATGATTGGATTATCAAACCAGCTACATTTTTCAGAGTACATTGTCCCAATTATTTCTTGTTACTTTGTTTCATGGTCATTTTCCAAACTTTCTTCATTATCATAAGGACGTTATAAAATGATGAAAATTTTGCTGAAAGAAAATTAGCTACTCAAAACTTTATTGTCCAATAGCTATATTACTCTTTACAAGTTTAATAGATTTACCTATTTTCCTAAAAGTACAGGGGTAGGAGATTTATGAAAGATCCCTTACTAAAATTAAGCATATTTTTTGAATTTCATATCTTGTAGTTTTATGGATATAAAAGAAATAAAATGGGGTTGTTACAATAACCAAAGCACTCTATTTCCATAAAAATTTAGTTTCCAAACTATGTTATCAAGTTTATGAACGTGATCACACTATCCTCCATTGTGACTGGAGTGTAGCTGGAGATGCTTCTCAGTTCCTCCCATAATCAGAAACTGCTCTGTTTGATGAAATTCATCAATACTTCAGTGCTAGGATTTCCATGTCATTAGAAAATTGTGGCCAAACTCATGAGGAATTCAAGTTATTTTATACCATCATTGAATCTAATTTTATTTTTTACTTAAAGAGAAACTAGATGAAATATGGAAGCATGTTTGGGAAGATTTCATGCGGAAACTCCTGATCATGACATTTAACTTTTTAGAGTCTGAATGCAAATCCACCCAAAACATACATTTGAGTTGACGTCAAACACTGACAACACTTCACATCTTCTAAGTCTTGTTCATATTGTTTTGTCCTGGTTCACCTGCAAAATAATATATATGAACTATTAATTTGTGACTATTCTCATTATTTAAAATATTTTAACCCATTTTGTCTTGTTGACTGTTTATGACTCCTACATGGAGTAATGTTCCTATTCAGCTTCACTTTTCTAAATCCAATCAATAATGAATTTCTCAAAAACATTCTTGCTGGTAAGAAAAAGAAGAGACCACTATCTTTAAGAAAACAATAAGGCAAACAACTTCCCAGCGAGTTTTCAAGAGATAACTAGAAAAAGAGATAGTTAAAAAGAGTCTTTCCAGGGACATACCAAATTTCATTGGATCAGACTGTGGAGACATTTATGTCCCGGGAAATTGTCAAAAACAATAGAATAATCTGAGGACTATTAAGGGAACAGCACAGCTGGATGTGATGCCAAAGGAGTCAGACATCTTAAAAGGAAACCAAAAACTGTCAAAGGAAGTCAAATTAAAACACTGTTATCCCAGGGTGACTGTGCACATGCCCATTCCTCTGAAGATTAAAAACCAGAGATTTCACACTTTATAGCAAAAAGACTTCACTAACATAGTCTTCTCATAATACTAAACAAATAAGCACTTCAAAAAAACAATACATTTGCTAGCTCCGAAAAGAGAACAAGGGGAGCAGCATTCAGAATTGTTAGAATACCTAATCATTCAGTAAAAAAGATAATGACAAATGTGTGACCCATACACAGGGAAAAAAGCAGACAACAGAACTGCTTGCTAGAGGGCACAAATGTCAGATTTAATAGGCAGAAGTCCACAGAAGTCATTATAAATATGTTCAAATAACTAAAATAAGAAGTGAAGACATGATGAAAATGTCTTGTGGATAAGAGAGTATCAATAAGATTAAGAACTAACTTCTCATTAGAAGCAGTGAACAGCAGCAGGCTATGAGAATAATCAAACTACTAGGGAGGAAATGCTGTTTAGCAAGAATCTAATAGTTATCAAAATTATATTTTAAAATAAAGGCACAAATTTATGTTATCTCTCCATAAATAAAAAATTAAATCTATTGAGTAGACAAGCCTTATAATAAAAAATAAGTAAATTACCAAAATTAGAAGGAAGTGAGGCTGGGATTATAGCTCAGTTGCAGAGCAGTTAACTAGCATGTGTGAGGCATTGGATTCGTTCTTCAGCACCGCATAAAAATAAATTTAAAAATGAAGGTACTATGTCCATCTACAAAAAAAAAAATTTATAAAAAGAAAGTGATCTCATACAGTAACTAAAATACCCACACAGAGAAAATACCTATAAAACAATTATGTAATTATAAAGGGAAGCATATTTAGTCTCTTAACTATATATTGCTTGCGTGAAATTCACTTCAATTCTAAATTTAAATTGCACCCTAGAACAAATGGACCTAATAGACATCTATTTACATAACACTCCATCCATCAGATGCTAAATACACACTATTCTAATCATATGAATCACTCTGCAAGGTAGATCATCAGAGACCACAAACAAGTTTCATATTGTCATGTCAATTAATGTAGAAAATTTATTCAATAAAATTCAACATCCCATCATGAAAACAGTGCTAAACATAGTACACACTCAAGGACCATTTCTAAGCATACATTTATAATAATAAGCCAACAGCTAACATTATATTGAATGGGGAAAAGCTGAAAGTTTTCTAAGATCAGGAACAAGTCAAGGAATCCTACATTTAACACTTGCATTCAGAATAGTGCTAAAACTTCTAGCCAGAGTTATTAGGCAAGAGAAAAAAAATATCATCCCAAATGGAAATAAATTCAATTGTTGTTTTTCAGTGACATGGTCTTATATATAGGAAACTCCAAAGTTCTACCAAAAATATAGAAATAACAAATGAATTAATGTAATTTTCGTATATATAATCAGCACTCAAAATTAGGATTGTCGTTATATGCCAATAGCCAATTATCTCAAATAGAAATTTGAAAAGCATTCCCAATTTATAATAGCTACAAAATTATAAAAATGCTAGTAATAAATTGAGCAAAAACATCCACAGTAGAAATGATAAAACTTTGATGAAAGAAACTGAGGAAACAAAAATGTAAGACATCACAGGTTCATAGATTGAAACAATTAATATTGTTAAAATCTCCATACTGCCCCCAAAATTTACAGATTGAATGCATTACCTGTCAGAATTCCAAGTGCATTTTTCACAGAGCTAGACAAACAATTCTAAAATTTAAAGGGAAACACAAACATACACAGACATTTTGAGCAAAGAAAACGAAGCAAAAAGTATTACTTTACTTCACTTTGAAATGTACTATAAAGCTGTAGCAATCAGAACAACATGGTATTAGCATAAAAGAAGACACAAAGACCAAATGGAATGAAATATCCTAGAAGTAAACCTACTTATCTATAGTCAATTGAATTTCTGCAGAGATTCTAAGAAAATATGTTGATGAAAGAATAGTTTTATCAATAAATGGTGCTGGTAAAATTGGATATCTACATGCAGAAAAGTGAAATTAGACTCCTATCTCTCACCGGTTACAAAGATAAATTAAAAAATGGATTATAGGCTATCTCTCTTTCTGGAAATGACCCACATTCCCCCTTGAATGTGCCTCTGCTTTCCTAAATAAACGTGAAAAAAATGGATTACTGCATTAAATGTAAGATCTGCAACTATGAAACTACAGGAGGTGAACATGAGGAAATATTTTAGTACATTTTAATGGGCAAGGACTTTTTAAAAATAAGATCTCAAAACACAGGAAACAAAAGAAAAAATAGACAAATATGATTACATTAAGCAAATTGCTTTTGCAGAGTGAAGGAAATACTCATCATATTGCAGAAACTATACAGAGAATGGGAGAATATATTTTCAATATATAACAAGAGACTGATATCCATAGTATATAAAGAACATAAAAATCAGGAAATGAAATTCCAAATAAAAAAGTAAAATGGGCAATAGATCTCAATAGACATTCCTCAAATGAAGACAAGGAAATGGACCACAGGCAAATAAATTCTCAACATTACTAATCATAAAGGAAATGCAAATAAAAAACACGAGATATTACCTCTTTCTGGTAAGGTTGGATAATATGTTTTACACACTGTTGATGAGAATGTGAATCAGTACTGCCATTGTGGAAAACAGTATGTAAGTTCCTCAAAACTTTAAAAATAGGTCTACCGTATTCATCAGTAATTCCACTACTGGGTATATATCTGTGGAAAGAAATCAAAATGTCTATGAGACCTAGGCACTCTCATGCTAATTGCAATGCTATTCACAATAACCAAAAAATGAATACAACCTAGGTTTCCACCAAGTGATGAATGGATAAGGAAAACACTGTACCTTTACACAATGTAATACTATTCAGTCAAAAAATAATGAAATATTATTATTGTGACAACAAGAATAGATCTAGAGATCAGTATGTTAAGTAAAATAAGTCAGGTACAAAAATACAATGTTATGGTTTAGGCCCGAAATAGTCTCCAAAAGCTCAAGATTTCAAGGCTTGGTCCCCAAAGCAGCAGTGCTCAGGGTGGTACTTTGAAAGTGATTGGATCATGAGGTCTCTGACCTCACCAACAGATGAATCCATTCATTGGTTAATGGTAAAGTGGTTGTGGGGATAGAGTCTTTACTATTAAATCATGCTCTTACTCTGCTCCCTGGTCTCCAAGAAGTGAGTAGTGTTGCTCCATTCATGACTCCTACCATGAAGTTCTGCCTCATCACAGGTCCAGAAACAATCTAGTCAAGTGACCATAAAGTAAAACCTCTGAAACTGTGAACCAAAATAAACCTTTATTCCTTTAAGTTGATTTTCTCAGGTAATTTGTCACAATAATAGAAAGCTGACTAAGAGAAAATTAGTACTAAGAACGAGGTCATTTCTTATGAGTTACCTGAACATGTGGTTCTGAAGTCTTTGGAATTGGTTGTAGGAGAAGCTTGGAAAAGTTTAGAGAAGACTTATATTGTAAATAGCTTAATGGGTGATTCTGTTGGGGGGTTAGAAAACCAGAATTTTGAGAAGAATGTGAAGAGTAAAGACTGATTATAAAGTTTCAGATGGAAATGACACCTCTGCTGGGAATTAGACTACAGGCCATTTATTTTATATTCTGGTTAAAAATATGTCTATGTTTTATCATGCCTCGGGACTTTGTGTGAGGTTGAGTTTAAAGGCTAAGAGTTAATTAAACTGGCAGCAGATCATTTAGCGTGTGACATGGGTATTTCTGGCTGCTTTTAGTCAGATTTAAAATGAAAATCAGGAGCAAAATGCAAAGGGGAAAGATTTATCATACCTGAAGTTTAGCAGCAGTGTGTCAAGTTAATACCAAGGAATGTGTGGTTGCTAAGGAGATAATCTCCATTAAAAAGAGCCAATTACTTTACATTAGAACAATAGAAAAGAAGCATTGAAGATGTCTCATGGATCCAGAAGACTACACCCCTCATAGTTTCAAAGGTGTAAAAGCATTTTGTTTGAGAAGACAGACCCTTTGTTTCCTACTTCCATAGGATCATCTAGGATGTTGTTTCCACTGAAATTTTTTCCACTATATTCAGCCATCCTGCACTCAGAGTCACCACAACCATGTTCCAAGGGAGCCTAGATAATGTTCCTCTGGTTGCTGATTTTTGGTGCGGTCCACCAGATGCTGGTTTTACAGTCATACAGATTATAAGAATTTCTGGGTCATGGAGGCTTCTGCTGATATTTAAAAGGAAAACCTGGGAGGAAAAGCAGTATATGGCAGGGTTGGAATTGCTTCAGGCAGTCACTGAAAGGACAGCAAATGAAATTATGGGAGCAAAATCAAAGTTGCAATTGAGACTCCAGGAATTAGGGATGCCAGGAATGTGAAATGTCTGCTAAATAAGGTGCAGGCAGTGAGTGGAGCCAGACCAAGAGAGTGGACATGGAGACTGCAGCCAGCAAGGGCACAGGGACAGGGCTGCTGAAGCTCTTTGGAGCTCATATCATGCCCCATGTGCCCAGATAATGAGCACATGTTACAGTTTAGATATTGGGTTTCCCCCAAAAGGTTATCTTTAAGGCAATGCAAGAAGGGTTAGAGATGAAATGATTGTGTTATAAAAGGTTTGACCCAATGAATGCATTAATCCCCTAATAGGTACTAACGTGGTGGTAACTGTAGCCAGGTAGAATGTGGATGGAGGAGGTGGGTCCCTGGGGTCATGCCTTTGGGTTTTTATTTTGTTCTTGTTGAGCAGAGCCCTCTCTCTCTGCTTCTTGGTGTGATATTCTGAGTTGCTTTTCTCTGACACACCCTTGTGCCATGATATGCTTCCTTTCCTTAAGACATAAGGAATGGAGTCGGTCTTCTATGGATGGAGACCTCTGAAGCTGTGAGCTCCAAATAAAACTTTTCTCCTGTTTTCAGATCTTTTGGTCATCACAGCAAAAAATCTGACAAAACAGAAATTGGTACTGAAAAGTGGGGTTGTTGTGTCTAACCTGACCAGGTGGTTCAAAAGCTTTAGGAGCTTTATGGAATTTGTGGGACGTATTTTGAAAAGTTGAGAGATAAAACCTGGAAAAGCTTCAGATTATTGTCAGCAGAGGTTAATGAGCAATTTTACTTGGGAACTCATAAGATCAGAATGCCAATAGGACTGGGGACAGTGAAGATGGAGCTCTTGAAGTTTCAGAGGAAGAGGAGGATCCTACTGGAAATTGAACCTAGAGGCCATTCATGTTATGTTATGAATGAGAAGCTGAGGACATTTTGCCCATGTCCTGAGACTCTCCATGAGGTTGAATTTAGAGGTGGTAGACTAAATAATCAAGTGGAAGAAATTTCCAAGCAGCATAGCATTCAGGCAGTGGCATGAATATTGTTGGAAACTTTTAGTCACATTCATTGTGATAATCAGGAGCAGAAAGTCAAGCAGAATGATTTGGAAAACTTGCAGTTTGGCCAGAAAACTGAGTAAAACAGGGGCTAAGGAAAGTATGATTGTTAAAGACATTATAGCCACTAAAGAAATGATAAATACTTTAAGCAGAAACAATAGGAAATATGGTTTGAGGGCATCTTGGGAATGGGCAAGACCACACCCATCCCAGGTTCAAAGGTGTAGAAGGAAAAATTCTTCTGTGAAGAGATGATGGGGCACTCCATTTGCACAGAGGCCTAGGAGGGTTGTTTCCCTTTGATACACTGCTCAGGGACTTGCAGACTGATGCAGCCATGGTCCCTGAATGCTTCATTACTGCTCCCGATGATGGCAGACCTTGGTGGCAACCACGTGGTGCTGGTTCTGCAGGATTGCAGGATGCTGGAGCTAGGGGGTCATGATGGTTTCAACTGAGATTTCAAAGAAGGGCCTGGGAGGCCAGGAAAAGTGCTATAGGAGCAGAGTCCCTATGATCTGCCCCGAAAGGCAATGCATGGAGATGTGAGGAGGAAGCCAAAGTTGTAGTGAGACCCCCAAGATTAAGAAATGCTAGTACTGTGGAATATCTGTCAAGGAAAGCTGCATGAACTGAGCACAGATAAGCCAACAGTGAGACCATGTGATTTGCAAACAGCAAAGCCATAGGAGCAGAGTCATTTGGAGAGAATATCAGTATGCTGTGTGCCCCAGATGCTGGACATGGAACTACAGGACCTGTTGGCCATGCTGGTTTTGGTCTGGTTTTGGTCCCATCCCTTTTTTCTCTGCCCCTTATGGAACTGAAAAGTTTAGTATATGCCTTTATATATTGGATGTGTATAGCTTGCTTTTGATTTTTAAAAATGTTTTTGGTTGTAGAAGGACACAATACTTTATTTTTTTATTATGTGGTGCTGAGGATGGAAGCCAGTACCTTGCACATGCTAGGAAAGCACTCTACCACTAAGGCACAACCCCAGCCCCCTTGCTTTTGATTTTTACAGGAGCTCATGCCTAGAGTTTGCCTTGAGTCTAAGAGGAGACTTTGGACCTAGAGTTTTGAGCAATCGTGGAACTGTTGAGACTATGGGGATTCTTAGAAATGGACAGATGCATTTTACATTGTGAGAAGTGTGGCTTTGCAGGGCCATGGGTAGAATGTTATGGTTTAGACATAAGCCATCACCCAAAACTTCTTGTATGAAACAATGCAAGAAAGTTTAGAAGCAAAATGATAGGATTAGGAGAATGTTAACCTAATCAATGTGTTAATTCCCTGATGTGGATTAACTGGGTGGTAACTGTAGGCAGGTGGCGTGTGGCTAGAGGAGGTGGGTTCATGGGGGCATGCCTTTGGACTATGTATTTTGTCCTTGTTCAGAAGATCTCTCTCTCTCTCCTTCCTGATATGATATTCTTAGCTGTTTTCCTCTACCACATACTCTTGCTCTGATGTTCTGCCTCATCTCAAGTCCCAGGGAATGAAGACAAACATCTATGGACTGAGACCTTGAAAGTGTGAACCCCAGACTATTCTTGTCCTACTTTAATTTTTCTTGTCAAATCTTTTAGTCAGAGTAGGAGAAAGGTTGACTAAAATAATCTTTTACAGGATTTACAGGATTTCATATTTGCTCTGCCAGTTTTCACTATTGCTTTGGTCTAATCCTTCCTTGGTATTTTCACATTCCACCCTTCTGGAATGGGAATTTTTACCCTGCACCACTGTAGGTTGGAAATATGTAATTTGGCTTTTGATTTTTAAAATTTTTTAACAATTTTTACAGACTTCATTTTGATTAATTGTACACAAATGGGGTACAACTTTTCATTTCTCTGGTTTTTGTTTTTTATAGAGGTTCACAGCTAAGAATTTGTCTTGAATGTCAGGAGATTTTGGATCTGGATTTTCAAGCAATGCTATAACTGTTAGGATTTTGGGAATTCATGGAGATAGACTGAATTCATTTTCTTTGTGAGATGAACACAAACTTTTGTTGTGCATGTTTGGAATATAATAGTTTGGATCTGAAATATTTTCCCCAAACATGTTCAATGCTGCAGGAAGCAGCATTCAGAGGTGAGTCTTTGAGAGGTGATTATATCATGAGAGTTCTGACCTCATCAATGGATTAATTCATTGATGAGTTCATCCTGAAAAGTAAGTTTTGAGGGAGAGTCTTTGTTATAAAAGTGATCTCTTGCCAGGTGAAGTGGCACACACCTGTAATCCCAGCGGCTTGGGAGGCTGAGACAGGAGGATCACAAGTTCAAAGTTGGCCTCAGCAAAAGGGAAGTGCTAAGCAATTCAGTGAGATCCTGTCTCTAAAGACAAAATAGAGCTTGGGTATGGCTCCGTGGTCAACTGCCCCTGAGTACAATCTCTGGAACCAGAAAAAAAAACAACAAAAAAAACGTGAGCTCTCTCTGTTTCTAGGTCACTATCAGGTGATCAACTTTGCTTCACCGTGGGCTGCCTGACATGATAGTCAGCCTCCTTACACACCCAGAAACAACAAAGTCAAGTGACAGTGGACTGAAATGTCTGAAACCATGAGAAAAGTAAACTTTCATTTCTTTTAAATTGTTTCTCTGATATATTTTGCAACAGTGGTAGAAAGTCAACACAGACAACTACCACAAAATCTGCTTCACTTGTAGAATCTTAAAAATGTTGATTGCATAGAAGTTGAGAGTAGAATGATGGTAATCAGAATTCAGGGACTATACAGGTGGAGAATTTGGGGAAACACCGATCAATGGATATAAAATTATAGTTAGAAGCAAAAAATTCTGAGATCCTTGTATAAGATGGTGAATTTAGACAACAATTAAGTATTGTGCATGTCAAAATCTAGAAGAAATGATTTTGAAAGATTTTATCAGAAAGAATTGTTTAATGTTGGAAAATATAAATATGTTTAAGCTAAGTTAAACAAGACACAATATACACATGTATACTGCCTTACATGGTACCCCTATACTAAGTACAATTGTTATGATATATGTTCCAGTAAAAAAAATAAAACAATAAATTAAATTACATATTTGTAGTCATTCATTCAGAAAGATTAATTTAAAGACTCCTTGGCATCAGGATAAAAACTTGTTACCAGTGACCCCCACTCATGGGAAAAAGAAAGATTGTAAGAACTATTTATCTCTTCTTGACATTTTATTTTTAATACATAATAAAAATGAACTACATATTTTAGATGATTCTCATTTTCAGCATTTTATTTTTAAATCTGTGAAACTTCAGAGCCACATTACAGAGTCCTAATTTAAAGTGTTTAGAACATAGCTTTACATAATTTAATTAAAGTCAAGGGAATTGCTTTATTGCTAGATCACCTTAATTTTATTGCTCTAGTTCTCTAGTTTGTTACATTGTTTACCAAATAATGCAATAAAGCTGTGGAAGTTCATTACTGCATCCTATAAATAATATGGGAAAATGTGAAATATAGCAATAAAAATGATCAATAGAAAAATAATTCAATTATGAATTCTAGTGTACTTTAACTATTTAGGCAGTGTGACTTTGGAGAGCAAACATTTTTTTTCCCAGTGAATATGTGATTCAATGTACTTATGAATAAAACAATATATTGAAATTTAAAGCATATCTATTTCTTTGGGTGAAATAATAATGTATGAAATACATGATTTTTTTCCAGATCCTAACATTAGCAGTGTTGATCCATGTTTGCCATTCAAGAATATTATGGGGGGGCTGAGGATATAGCTCTGATGGTAGAGTGCTTGCCTTTCAAGCACAAGGCCCTGGGTTCAATCTCGAGCACCGCAAAAAAAAAAAAAAAAAAAAAAAAAAGGAAAATTATAGGTGGAAAAATATATGCATATTTGTATGTTACTGTGACCAAAAGATCTTTACAGCTTCCTTGGCAGAGACCGGCAATCTTCGGCTGCCTGAGTCCTCAGAGCTGAGCTCCCGTGTTCCAGCAGGGCCACGGCGCTACTGCTCCTGGTGAGATCTGGCCTGGAGCTGAGGAAGTCGCCAGCTCCAGTGAGGAGTTTAGGCCCTTCGGCGCCATTTTACAGCTTCCCTGGCAGAGAGT
>JAJEJO010005266.1:0-38812 GCA_020662805.1 Glaucomys volans
AAAAAAAAAAAAAAATTCTATTCCTGGTTAGGCGTGGTGGCACATGCCTGTAATCCCAGTGGCTCAGGAGGCTGAGGAAGGAGGATCACAGGTTCAAAGCCACTCTTGGCAACTTAGGGGGACCCTGTCTCAAAATTAAAAATTAAAAATCACTGGGGATGTGGCTCAGTAGTTAAGTGGGTTCAATTCTTGGTAGGGAAAAAAAAAAGAATTTATATTCCTAGTCTGTGACATGTCACAGAGATTTCTGGATTTCTGGGGTAGGGGAGGCTCAGACAGAGGGAGAGGAGTGGATTCAAGGTCAGACCAGGGAGACCAAGCAGTGTGGCACACGCAGCTGTGGCTTCTGCTGGTTTGACCTCTGGTCCCCCTTTCTCTCTGCAACCCATTCTTACTGGCCATCCCATGTGGATGTGGGGGAGGCCTGTCCAGCGAGGGCCCAGGCCTTGCCCTGGCCACGGAGGAGCATGTGACCCAACCTAGGCTGATCAGATTGTCCCTCCAAACCTACCTGCAGCCCCAGGAAACCAGGAGTGAGGGAGGAAGGCAGCCAGACTCTGGCTCCTCCCATGACCTGCAAGGCCCCATAGCCAGGGCTGGGGTCCCAGTGGCACTTGCAGTCCCGAGAGGGACTACAGCTGCCACCGCTGCCTCCCTGTCTCACCTCGCTCCCTGCCACTTCACCACCAACCACATTCCAGCCACCTTCCACTCCTCAGCAGGCAAACTCTCTCACCCCAGGACATTGGCACTTGCTGTTTCTTCCACTTGGAACATTTAACTCTAGACATTTCTTCCCACAGTCCTTCTTGTCATCACAACTTCCATCAACGTGTGCTCAGAGAGGCCTTCCCTGCTCCCCGTGGAGACCTTGGCCCCGCCTGCAGCCCAGTGTCTACCTCACTCTCCAACCGCATTTCCTTCCTTCGCAGCTCCATGTTGCTGGCTGTAGGTGTTTTGCCTACTTCTTTGCTCGCTTTCTTCTGTCAGCCTCCCTGTGTGAGGTACAAGCCCCCACAGAGCCCTTCTCTGCGTGTCTCGCCTCCCACTGCCTCCCTGGGCTAGGCAGAGCCCCTGGGCTTGGCTGGTGCAAGAAACAAAAAAGAAAACAGTTTGAATGAACGAACGAATGAATGGGATGACGGAGTGTGCAGCCGCGGATCGTCCTCCCAGGATCACCTCAAAGAGGGAGCTCTGTCCTGCGTCCAGCTGGGAAGGAGCTCACTGGCCCAGCCTCCCTTCCCCCTGGGGCAGAACTTCGCCAAGCCCCGTGGTCTCGAGGACAGGAACACCTGGGCTTTGGGACTGTGAACCAAGGTGGCACTGGGAAGCTCCCCTTCCTCTCTCCCCAGGCTTCCAGGAAGGTCTTGGCCTCTCTGTGTGAGAAACCTCACCCGTGGACGGAGGTGCCTTTGAAGCCTGGACCTGGACACCTGGCAGAGCGGGAGGGGAGGGAGTGGCATCTGGACTGGCGGCAGACGAGCTGGGGCATGCGTGTGCCCGTCCAAACGGACCCGGCTGGCATGTGGGTGGTGTGGTCCGACTGGTTGGGCGAGTGCTGGGCGTGGGCTGGCGAGCGTGCCAGCCAGTGAACTGTGGAACCCCACCCTGGGGATGAGAGGCCCTCCAGGGAGCCACCTGGCCTCCCACCCTGTCTCCAGGCCCTCAGCCCCGACTCTGGGTCAGCTGTCATCAGCCCAAGAGTCCTAGAGACCCCAGGAGGCACTGGGCTCCCAGGAGCATCACGCTTCGTGGTGGAGGTGGGGGGCATCTGGGGCTGGAAAGGCCGCAGCAGGGAGCACAGAGCTTGGGCTGAGACAAATGGACCATGAGGCCAACAAGGAGGGAGCCCCAGGGAGGACAAGTGAGTTGGGAGTGGTCATTAAGAAGGAAGAGCTGCACAGACCTTAGAGTCTGGCTCTGACCTGCTTAATCAACCTGTGTGGGCCTCATTTGCCTCTTCTGTCAAATGGAGATCATAGAGAAGCTAGGACATGTCAAGTGTTCAGCACTTAGTAGGTGCTCACTAAAATTAGCACAGGGGAAGGAGCTGGGGGCAATTGAGGACATGAGTGAGACTCATGCCTACGAACTCTTTCCCCTTCTCGTGCACCTAAGTTTCCCTTTCCCAGAAAGGACAGGCTTGGTCTCCTCTCCACTGGGCCCTTCACTTTGGAAAGCTGGTTGGTCATCTAGTGACAATGTCAAAGGCAGACTCATAACTAATGGGGGTCCCTATCCAAGAACATTTACATTTTAACCAGTGACAACTCGAGAAGTCAAAAGAATGCCCCTTGCAGAGCCTGGGGTGGGGGACACCCGGCCCTTCCATCCAGCCCTGGGTGGGTTTCACAGGTGGGCATTGGACAGAGGAAAGATGGAATGAAAGCCCCTGAGCAAGTTTCCTTGGGGACCCTTTGCCTTGGGGACTCTGTTGTCTGTAGGGACAGACAGACGTGCCAGGAGAAGTCTGTGGGCAGTGTGTGGAAAGAGGCCCCGAGGGTCACTATCTGCTGGTGTCTGTCCCTGGATTTATTCTAGAGTAGGCTCTGACTTTGGTCATCTCGGTACCTCCGTCCAGTCAGTGTCTTTCTGGTACCTTCTACTTACAGTATCATTTCAGAGGTTGTTTCACTGTGACCTGTAGACGACACTTGATCCCAAGACCTTTTGCCAATAAAGTTTTATTGGAACACAACCACACACATGCATTTACGGATTGTCTGCAGTAGAGACTGAGCCCATGAAGCTAAAGATATCTGCTTCCTGCCCTTTGCAGAAAAAGATGGCTGACCCTTAATTTCACTTAATTAGAAGGAAGAAGAATTTTTTTAAACAAATGTGTTTTTAACTTAAATTTATTCTAAAATTGATTTTTTTTTCTTCATTTTTGAGGGGAGGGATGCTGGGGATGCATGTTAAGCACGTATTCTACCCCACTGAGCTACAGCCCAGCCCTAAAATGAAACTTTCAGCACTGCATAGAAAACCGAAATGGCTTGCCTGAATGGAAGGAAATTGCAAAAATAAATACAACCAAAGCAAAACAATGCGTTTGAGCCCTATCTGGAGACTGCTGCCTGACCAGCTTCTGAACCACCTTCTGAACGGAGCCTCGGGCTCTTCCTTGAGAGGAGATTCTCCTTATTCTCCTCTCATTCGACAGCTATGTGTTGAGCACCTACTATGTGCCAATGATTCCCCCTCCTTAGATTTGACTTTTCCATTTTATTCTGCACATTTTATTTGCAAAACAAAAAGAAGAGTCTACTGATTTAAAAAAAGAAAAAGTTGAAGCCAAGCAGAATAAGGGAAAATCCACTGAACCAGGAGCAAAAGTGCCTGGTTCTCACCCTGCGCTGGCTCCCAACCTGCCCGTGACCTGCAGCGACCCCCCGCCACCTTCCACATCAATGTTCTTCAACTTGCTTGGTCACAGTCACCTGGGGCCCCACCCCTCACTTCTAAAAATGATAAGCCTGGGTGCCCGTCCCTGGAGAGGCTGACCTGGTGGGTGAGGGAGTGGCCCACGCGCGTGCGCTTCTAACAGGCACCCCTCGCCCTCCCCCGGAGCACCTTGGTTGTGGACTCTGTGGTCCCTTCTCTCCCCTCTCCAGCTTCCCGGTCTTCCTGCAGCTCTGAGGACCACCTCCTGCTCTGGGCAGGGGCCAGGGTGAGCAGGAAGGAGGGCGACTAGGGAACCGGCCGCAGGGGAAGGTTTTGTAGAAGCGGGTTCCCTGCCCTACCATCAGGACCGGCAGTGGGAGAGATGGTGAGCAACCTTGGAGGGGAGAGCATTTAGAAGCCATCTTCAAAGTACAAAACAGGACATCTCTTTCCTTAATCTTCACCAAAGGCGCATTGGCTGGTTTTCTGGAATGATTATTTCCAAGCACAGAACTGGTACCTAATAGGCTTAGGTAATCTTGGAGCAAGGAGCAGGCCTGGGGAGCCTGACCTGAACTAGGGTGAGTGGGAGAGGGTCCCACGGTGCAGGTGGAAGAGGTGGACCAGCAGCAACCCTGAGTGCTCACGAGCCACCTTCTTCGCCAGGAATCTTACAACCCGAGCTGGGACATTTCAGTTGCTAGTTCACCGTGTGATTCTGAACAAAAGTTGGTGCCCATTCTAGAAACTTCTGATTCTTCCTTCAAGGACCACCCATCTTCCAAGGTTATAAAGGACATCTTCTGAGAGGCCTTCCATGGGTACCTCAAATGTCTTCCTTCCTTTTAACCCCAGAACTATTCCATCTGCTACGAATCCATCTCCAGGTCCACTGTTCATCTCATATTGTTTATATCTTTATTATTTTTATTTATTTTATATCTTTATTACTATTTTTTTTTTTTGCTTCCTGAATAGCGGTTGCCATGACTTATAATTGTATGTTTGTTTGTTTGTTTGTTTACTTATTTGTCCCTGACTCCTTCCTAGGCTGCATCCTGCTGTGGGTCAAGGACTCTGTTATTTTCATCCATCACTGTGCCCCAACACTAACATGGGAGCCAGGCTCTGAGGGTTCTTAATGGCTGAATGGAGGGAAAAGTACAGCAGTACTTCTCAAACTTTTGTGTGCACGTGAGTCCCCTGGTGATTTTGTTAAAATGCTGATTCTGATTCAACAAGTCTGGGAAGGACCTGGGAATCTGCATTTTCATGAGTTTCCAGAGATGCTGATGCTGTTGGGCCGTGGACCATACTTTGAGTAGCAATCACCTAGCCGATCATCCGCCCCAATGCCCACTATCTCCTCTCCCGTTGCTCAATGCCTAAGGAGAGCTTTCAAGCTTTTCCAAAGTGAGGAGGGGGTTACTGAAAGCCAAGAAAGGGTTAATAAAGGAGGAGGAGGAGAAATTGTAAGGAGCACAGAATCAAAGGCGCTCCATAAGCAGAGCTGAGCGCCTTCCAGAGGTGGCATGGCCCTACCTGACCCGTTTGTCTGATCCTGGGGACCCAACCTTCTTCCTGGAGTCCCTCCCAGGAGGTGGATGGGCTGTCCCAGGGCTGGAAATGTATCCGTTACCTCCTTCCCAGCTCATCTTCATTCTCAAGGCCAAGTTCTCCGTGCGCATCCCAGCAGTTGGCACACTCTGCCTGGCTGTTCTGGTAGCTGAGCTTCACACTGTCTCAGCGACAAGCCCAACCCCCTCTGCACCCAAGGACTTACCGAAGTCCTCTCTAGCACCTGACAGATGCAACCAGAGGTCCAGGGAGCTTTACTGGGCTGACGATGTCCTCCCATGTCCCCCTGTGAGCTTGGGGTGGTCCTCCACCAGCCACAGAACCCTTCTCACAGGTGCCAGCTCACCGCTATGCCCGGGTCAGCACATTCCACCTTGAACTTGGTGCCCGATCCCATTTGCTTAAAGGACTAAAGCCGTGTTCCTCAAAATGCGGCCTGTTCCCCACCTACGTCACAACCACTTTGCGCAGCTTTCTAGACATGCAGATTCCTGGGCTCCACCCCAGACCCACTCTCTGGAAGTGGGTTCCAGAAGTCTGCATGGCTGACAGGCTCTCCAGGTGACTCATGGGTGCATCTACAGGTGCATGAGGTGCGTACCTTTGCTTCCTCCTCCTTCTCCGTAGTTTTTATTTCCTTTTGTGTGAGCTCTATTATGCATGTCTTTGATCACAAGCAGCATTAAGCTTCCCTTTGGAAGCCAGGTAGGGAGAGCAAACACACGATGCTCACACGTGACCAGCTGTCCCGGGAACCACCCTGCCCCCAGATGCTCTTCTTGCCAACTGGTCCCTCATCAAAAGACAGCTGACGGCTGCCCAGAGAATCCATCGTGTGGGCTGAATTGAGCCACTGGGTCTCCGAGGTCCAGCCCGCCCTCAGCTCCTGCTTCTAAGAAACATCTGCACATCAGACATGCCAGTGGAGCAAGCCACGCCCTTCACATCTGGCCCCCAGACTCTCCAGACTCCTCTGCATAAGGTGATCATCTCTAGATGTGTCCCCTGAGGGACCTCTGGATCCCTTTGGGTCATTCTTCTCCTGGCGTCATCTGAAATGGGAGTGCAGTCTTGGATTCCAGCTTACTCCCCTTCCTCATCTCCCCCCCAGCCTTCCCCACAGGGGGAGGGACCAGGATGATATGCAAATTGCAGCCTCCCACATCACTCCTGGATTGAGGTCCCCGCCTCTCCCTTAACTTGACCTTGGTCCCAGTCTCATCTGGCCCCGCCATGCAGAGCCACCTGGCTTCTTCAGACCCTCCTACCCACCTGGCTCCCACCCCAAGGCCGCCCACATGCTGGGCACTCTTCCCTCCCCTTTAGCCATGCGTCAGGCTCAAGCTGAGCGCCACTTCCTCAGGGAGCCCTCCCTGATGTCCTAGAGGAGCCGTCCCCTCCTTGCAGACCCTCAGACCACGAGGGCCCTTCCTCCACAGCACGTGGCCACACCAATGGGTTCATGTGCAGTGGAGGGTTATTTAACAGCCTTCACTGGGGGCTGCCCATCCTGACTCCCGGGACAGTTCTGCCTGCTGACTGTCCCACTGTGTCCTTCCCCTCAGAGTCTTGCCACAGCTGAGGAATGACAGGGCCAGCCCATGGCAGTCCACCCACCAGCCTGTAAACTCCATGAGGGGGGAGCTGGGTCTGTCTCTGTCCTCGTGGTGTTTCCAGGGCCTGGCTCAGTGCCAGGGAGTCGGTGCTGAGCAGCAGGTCCTCCAGGAACTAAGCAGGCCACGTGGTCTCTCATGACCTGGCCTTGGAAGCCACAGTCATCTCCACCTTACTCTGTTCATTGACTAGACACCAACTGATGACTCTGAACCTCTCAGTAGACTGAGTGCCAAAGAATTTGCAGACCTGTTGAAAACCACCACACATCTCCAAGGGCTTCGATCAATCAATCATCAACTATTTATTGATTCCAATACTCCTGCCTCTTGTTGCATAGTTTGGGCAAAGTACCAGGCTCCCAGCCAGGAGGTGAGGGGTGAAGTCTCGTCCACCAGACTGTTCCCTAAGCCACTGTTCCTTGTCTCTCTGGAAGAATTTCTAGGTGTCCTCTCTGTTAATCTGTTTTGAACTGTGGGGTCATGGGTGGAGTCCCATGGGAAAGGGAGATGATCTTACTTCCTCATACCCAAAGATTCATGCAGACTCATGGGTCTGGGCTGAGTTCTGAGGCAGGATTTGCCTTAACTTAGTAAGTTCCATGAGAGCAAGAGATCGTGGGACGAGTTCCTTCACTGCTGTCCTCCCAGTGCTTTGGTGGAAGGCACACAGGAGGTTTGCACCAAGTATACGTTAAGTGAATGATTGGAAAAATATTATTTTCCTGAGCAATTGTTTGACAGAAAGGAAGGAAGGGGAGGATTTTGTTTTGAAAAATTACAACTATTTAGAAAAGTACAAAGGATGCCCTCATCGTCTGCAGGGAGCGTATTTATGATAGTGCCTAAGATCCCAGGAACCGGGGACCCACCCTCGGGACACTATTTTTTTTTTTTTGGAACCAGGGATTGAACTCAGGGATACTCGGCCATTGAGCCACATCCCCAGCCCTATTTTGTATTTTATTTAGAGACAGGGTCTCACTGAGTTGCTAAGGGCCTCACTAAGTTGCTGACTTTGAACTCGCGATCCTCCTGACTCAGCCTCCCAAGTCGCTTGGATTACAGGCGTGTGCCACCACGCCCGGCTCTCGGGACACTATTAACCACAAGGACGTTCTCCCTCCTCTGCTCCTTTTCAAAACTTTTCAGTGCTAAACTGCTCTGTTCTTCTCTAAAGATGGGTCAAGAGAGTTGCCCCCATCCTCCTGATCGTGCTGGGGGGCATGTGAGGACCTCCTTCTATAAGCCCTCCTGGGGTCCAGATTTCTGGGTGGTGATGAGGCTGGTGGTGGAGATCAGCCCTCACACTTCCTGTTGGCCTCTGTCTTCAGGCAAATTCCAACCCGAGAGCGCTGAAGCTCCAGTTTGTGGGGCCCACGGTTCAGGTGCACAAGGCCAGACGTGTGGGTCCACACGTTTCCATCCCAGGCCCGCCCTGGACAGGCCTCTTACGCCTTTTCTATTCACGGTGCATTGCATCTGTGACATGGAATGGCTTTAGAAGGCAAGGAACAGCCTGAGACAGGAATTGTAGCTGTTTCTCCAGGGGCTTGGAAATTCTGTGGTCCTGGTCTTTGGTCATTGAACTTCTGTCAGGAGTCGAGTGAACAATATTTAGACTGTTAATTGTCCTTCCTCTTCCTCCTCTTCCTCCTCCTTCTTGCTCTTCTCTTGCCTGAATTTCTAGACTTTATGGAAAAAGCAACAACAGAGAGCTAAAACCCAGCCTCCAAATCTGTCCTGCTCCAGGGCCACGGCGCCATCTTCCCCAACACCCTCCAGCTCCAGAATCTCCAGTAGGCTTTTCTGGAAGCCCTGGAGCTCTGGGCGCTGTGTTCTCAGGGTGCACATGCAGGCAGGGCAGGGGAGCCATCGCAGGCAAGCGCTTCTGTACATGGAAAGTGCGAGAAGCAGGAGCCCTGGCGTTCAGTCCACCGAGAGCAGCCACGGGTGGGAATGACCTGCATGGTTAATTCTTCTCCTGTTTGCAGGATGTTTTGTGACAATTTCTGCCATCCTGTCAGAGATGAAAAGGAGGCAGGAAAGAAATTATGGCTCCGTCCCCAACTCAGGGAAGGAAGCAGTCAGCTCAGCTGTAAGCTGGAGACACCAGGGCGTGTTGTTCTGCTGAAAACCATGGTCTCCATCCCCCCTGCCCTGGATGTGCAGGTGGGCGACAAGGAGGCAATGGTCCCAAGAGAGCGCGTGTCTCAGATCCTCTCTGCAGAGTGGACATTTCCTTTTTCCCTGCAACAGAGGCTGGAGGGCTGCTCAAGGGTCTCTCCTATGGCTGAATGGGCAGCCAGCTGAGCCACCCAGAGAAGCGCTGATGACCTTCGGTGGGTGGACAGGAGTCGACTCAACACTGGACTTCCTGTAACATCCACACTTGGGAGTCTCCTGGGATGCCCTCATCTGAGGATCCCGCGGCTTCTGTCTCTAGAAGAGTGGCCAAGAGCCAAGTTGCTTGGGAAGCTTTGCAGGAGTTCCTTACACTCCTAGGTCTGGGAGCGTCACGAGTTGTGTGCCCAACTCAGAGACAGTGCTGGATCCCGAAAGATGAAGCTCTGTGCCAACATGACTAGGGGAGATTTTGGCTTCCTGGCCTCATGGTGGCCGGCTTTGCCATTGAAACGTGAGCATGCAGAAGATTTAATAACCAGTGCCTGGCTCGCTGCCTTAGCTTCCCCCTTCCCTGAGACCCAGAACATTCCAAATAGAGGCTGCTCCATCAGCCTGTGTCCTAAGGTAAAGATGCTACAGGCACGGGGTCCCATCAGGCCACAATGGACATACAACATGAGCAAGATGTACCAACACTTGTAAGCCACTGAGATTTGGGGACCATTTGCTACCACAGCATAACCCAGCCCCAAGGATGCAGCTAGAACCTATCCCGCATCTGAGTCATTAAGGTTAATTCTCTTCTCAGTTTGCATGTTAGTTATCTATTGCTGTGTAACAAATCTCCCCACAATTTAGCAGCTTAAAGCAGCTCACACTCACTAGCTCAGCTTCTGGGGGCAAGTCTGGGCACAGGTCAGCTGTGTCCTCTGCCTCGGGTTTCCCACAAGGCTCTGATCAAGGTGTTGGCCACAGCTAGGGTCTCATCTGAAGGCTCAGCTGGGGAAGGGCATGCTTCTAAGTCCAGGGGGTGTTGGCAGCACCCTGGTCCAAGTAGGCCTGAAGGCCTCAGCTCCTGGCTGGCGTTGGCTGGAGTGTTCTATCTCATGTGGGTTCTCCAACAAGGCAGATACTTCATGCAACCACGCAGCCTAGAAGGCAACAGAGAGAGAGAGAATCTGCCAGTGACACAGAAGTCTCCGTCACCGTGCTTCAGAGCATGATCATCAAGGTGACATCCCATCACTTTTAGTCTATTCATTAACAGCAAGTTTTGGGTCCAGTCGCCTTGTGGTTAGGTCCTTCCCAAAGGAATGGAGACTTCACAAGGGATGAATGCCAGGAGGCAGGGCCATCACAGCAGCCTCTCCCCCAGATTGTTTGCAAAGGAAATGCTCACTGAACGGAGCATAGTAACCCCCGGCACCTGTCAGGCATCTCTAACCCATCAACATGAAGGCTGGGTCACATTCATATTTGATCCATGCCTGTGAGGACCTGTGGACTGAAATCATCCTTTTTTTAGATCTCCGTCCTTCTTGCAGGAGCTCACACTGTCTTCCCTGGGATTTATTCTGCTGCAACTTTGAATTTTGCTAGGCTGTCTTCAGGCCTGGGTGACTCTAATTCCTTCCGAGAACAGAAACAGAAGAAGAGCCAATGGGAGATGCTGCATGAGGGTGGCAGGACTCTGAAGTGTTCAAGGCAGAAGGCACACACAGAGATCTCTGCACTTCAGTTACCTTCTCTCCCCAAACCTGAGCCAACCTCCCCACAGCCCCAGCCTTCCACACCTTTAAATGCACTCTGTCTCCAAGAAGGAGATGATGATCCTTCTATCAGTCAGCTATTGCTGTGTAACAAATAGCCACGAAGCAATGAGCATGTGCTTCTCACCCACCTGTCTGCAGGTTGGCCGGAGCAATTCTGTGCCCCAGGCAGAAGTTCTGCAGGCCAGCTGGTAGAGCTCTGCTCTCTGGGCCTTTCATTTTTCTGGGACCAGTGAGACCAGCCAAATATTCTGCTCATGGAAATGCCAGTAGTGCAAGGGGCTACCCGCCACCAGAGTACCTTCCCAGTCTGTGTGTGTGTGTATGTCATGTGGCCCAGTTCAAGATCAAGGCAATCAAGGGAGTAGAGGGAACATGCTCTGTCTGCCATGCAGCTCTGGCTAGAATGGGGGTGCACTCAGCTACAGGGGCTGAAGTTTCGGAGGTGAGAACCCCATCCGACATGCTCTTTTCCCCACATTGTGTGGAGGTTTCAAGCTGATTATCATTGAAATATCAGGAGCAGGGATACAAGATGGTATGTGGCAGGTTTCTGCCTCCAAACTCATTGGAGAGACAGGAGTATATTTAAAGAGAAAATCAGGGGCAGCAGGCAGCAAGTAACAGAACAGGGAGGCGAGGCTCCCAAGAGCATTTGGAAACAGGGAGGAGCAATTGGTCTGGTCCTTTGTCTGGGTCCTGGGGAGGCATCCAGGTGTGTGGGCAGGTTCTTCCTGGCCAACAGGAGGCCCAGAAGGACCTGCCAGGAGCAGGAGCACTGCCTGGCTTGGAATCACAGTGCAGAGCACATTCCCTTTCCCAGGGATCTTGCAGTAGTTTGATAACAGGAGAAAGTCCTCTGAGGAGCTTTGAACAGCTTGTTGATCTCCCTTTTCAGTAGACCCTAAGACTCAGGCTTGCGGGCTCTTTCAGCAACAGGATCCGGCTGCAACTAACCAATGTACTTTTGTATATATATGAATATATATTTTTTTTTTGCGGTGCTGGGGATTGAACCCAGGGCCTTGCGCTTGTGAGGCAAGCACTACCATCTGAGCTATATCCCCAGCCCACCAATGCTCTTTTGTTTGGATAATGTTTACAGGTGTGAGTTTGTCTTCTATTTGTGATGGATAGCACTGATTTCCTTGGCAATACAGGACTTCCTTTTAAATAAATACATTAAAATACACAGTTGATTTCAAGAAAAACATAAAGCAAATAGTAAGTAGTTCAGGGGGTGGGTGGTTATGTGGTCGGGGGCGGGGGTTCAAATCCACGCTGGCTCATTGGCATAAGG
Organism: Glaucomys volans; assembly: GCA_020662805.1. Taxonomy (NCBI): domain Eukaryota; kingdom Metazoa; phylum Chordata; class Mammalia; order Rodentia; family Sciuridae; genus Glaucomys; species Glaucomys volans. The sequence goes on from JAJEJO010005266.1 coordinate 11,775, forward strand.
CCTTTGGGCAGGTGGCTCTGAGATGCCCTGAGCCTCAGTTTCTTCATGGATAAAATCAGGGTGACGTTTAGCAGGGCTCTTGTGCTACTTTGAAGGTGATATTTATAAAGTAACTGGCACACAGTAGGTGCTCAGCAAGTGGCAGAAGCACACCTGGACTTTCCCTCTGGGAGAGACTTTTGGGTTTTCTCTCTCTTCCAGGCGGCCACTGGACAGGCAGGAGCCACTGTCCAAGCAGGCCCCTGTACAAATTAACACCTTCCTGCTCCTCTTCAGGCCCAGAGAATCTCTCATGAGAGTCTGCACTAGCTAGGAAATTAAAAGGGACCTGGCAGATGAGACCCCAGACTAACTGAGCAAGTTCAGGGCCTGGAAGGTGGGATGAGCTTTGGAAGGGAGTCTCACGTCCCCCAAGGATTGCTCGTTTAGGCTCAGCGAGGCCCTCCCACCAAAGCTCCTCGGCAGGCTTGAAAAGAGAAGCTCATCAGAAAATTTAAACACAGTATCCCAGCCAGACCACACTATTATGCAATAAATCTTATTTCTTAAAAGATGTTCTAATTCTCTTGTCAGAAGCATGAACCAGGTGCCTTGTATGTCAGTTTGTTCAAATAACATCAACCCATGACATTAAAAGTTTAAAAATATGCTACAGGATGTTCTGACTCAGCTTTAGAATTTCTTCAATTTTTAAGATATACATTTTTTTTTTTTTTTTTGGTACTGGGGATTGAACCCAGGGGCACTCCACCACTGTGCCACATCCCCAGCCCTACTTTGTACTTTATTTAGAGTCAGGGTCTCACTGAGTTGCTTAGGGCCTCACTAAGTTGCTGAGAAGAAAAACCTTTCCACACGGGTGATGAAGCTGGGGCTCCTCTGATCTCCCTCATCCTCCCAAGAGCCTCCCAGCCCATCAGTCCTCTGCTTCCAGGTGGGGAAACTGAGGCTGGAAAGAAAGGCAGTTCTTTGTTTTTTGAGGTCATTTTCAGATGAGTCCAAAACATGGGGAGTGATTTTTGTGACAGTTGTGTGTGTGTGTGTGTGTGTGTGTGTGTGTGTGTGTTGATGCTGGAGTGAATGGAGGAGTGGAGAAATCTTAGGAAGCACTCCTGATGACCCTGACATCTCACACCATGGCCAGGGACTCCACCTGAGATAGGAACCCCTGGTATTCAGGCACAAGGAAAGAGATTCTGCTATGACTCCCATTTCCAGAAAAGGAAACCGAGGCAGGTGAGATTAGGAACCACTTCTGGTCTCCAGGGCAACGACTGTAATGAAAGCGCCTAGGAAGAAAAGGCAGGAGGATCGCAAGTTCGAGAACAGCCCGGGCATTTTAACGAGACTCTCTTAAAATAAAAAAATGTAAAAAGGGCTGAGGACGGAGCTCAGCGACAGCGTGCCCTGGACTCAATGCTCACAACCAAAGGAGCAAGTTCACCAAGTTTCAAAAGCGCGAGAGAAGGGATGCTAACGCCTATCCCAAAACTCCCCACCCCAAGGGAAGGGAAGAAAAGGGGAGCCGGCGGGAGGAGCGAGGGCAGAGGGGGCCACCCCGGGAGGGCGCGACCCGAGCCTTCCAGCGCCCGGGAGCTTTCCTTTCTCTGTCCCGGCCTCGGAGCTCCCGACTCCGCCCCAAACTTGGCCAAAGTGTGGCGGGGAGGCGGCCGGGGGCCGGGGGCGCTGCCCGGGCTCGGCCTTCCCCTCCCGCGTCCCCCAGCCGCCTCCCGCGGTCCCTCCCACTGGCTCTCCGGCTCCTGACATCACCGCGCGGGAGGCGGACTGGGAAGGAGGGGGCCGCGGGGAGGAGGCTCGGCGGCGGAGAGGGCGGAGGGAGGGCGCGCAGTCCCAGCCCAGAGCTTCAAAACAGCCCGGCCGCCTCGCCTCGCGCCCAGCCCGTGCGACCGTCCAGCCGCCAGCGCCGCCGCCAGCGCCCGGTGAGTGGGGGTGCCCCCGAGACCCGCCAGCGGGGCGCGGGGTGACATCGGGGCTCTGGGCAGCGTGCGCCCCGGGCAGCCGGGGCGCGATCGTCCTCTTTGGCCACCAAGAAAGGCCTGGGAATGGGTGGGGGGCAGGGAGGAGCCGAGAGGCACATGGGTGCCGCAGGTCCACCGTTCCTCCGGATCCCTGGGCGCAGGCCGCCGGCGCTGGCTCGGGCCCCCGGATTCCACCTCGCCACGCCGGGACAGCTGCCTTCGCCTTTTGCGCCGAGGCTGGCGGGAAAAGTTTGGGGAGGAGTCAGGGCGGCTCCCCTCACCCCCGCCAGTCTCAGTCCCGGAGCTTTCGGAGTCCGGGACAGCACCCAATGCCTGGTGTGGGACCCCAGCGCCCGACCCCAACCTCATAGAGCCGAGTTGGGGGGACTGATTGCGCCCAGGGGGATCAACGTCGTCGCCGGCCGTGCACCCCTTTTGGCCCCAGCCGCAGCTCCGTGGCGCCCCCCGGCGGCAGGGAGCAACTTCCTTGGGTCGGCAGCGGTGGCGGAGTCTGGCGACACCTCTCTCCGCCTACCTCCAACTCTGCAGGGTTGAGGGGCTGCAAGCGGGGAGTGCCCTGCTCATGGATTCCCGCGGAGGGGGAGGCTAGAGCTCAGGTGTGGACCCTACGTCCTCCCAGATCCAGAGACCTAAATACTAGGGGGAGATCTTTGAGGTTGTCATGTGGAGCTGACACGGAACCTTGGGACCCGAGGGGGACCCTACAGAGCCAAGCTCTCCCTCCAGGACGGAGAGCTCACCTACTCTGGAAAGAAGCTGCCAGCCCGGCGGCGCGGGCGCCTCCCGAGCACGTGTTGCTGGTGGAATTTCGTGAGGGGCTTGGAGAACCTAAGAAGCCTCCGCCCCACTGGGTCCACGTTTCCGGGCCCCCGGAGCCGGCGGATTCCTAACTCAGAACAGTGGAGGGGTTTCCAGCGGCTGGGGAGGGGCGGGCCTGGGGAGGGCTCGTGGTGGGGTAGGGCATGTTTGTGGGGGAGGCTGAAAAAGATGTGGGTAGAGATAGAGGTGATGGTCACACAACTTCGTGAGCGCGTTTCAAGCTGAGCAGAGGCGAACGCAGGGTTAAGAGAGTTACTGTAAATCCTACCACCGCGAGGGGGGCGCGGACACCTGGAGCCACCTCCGCACCGCAGTCTAACAGAAATTCCAGGACCGACCTCCATGGCACCTGTCCCTGGAATTTTGCCTCTGGATGGGGAAGCGCAGGAGGATGGAGAGGGGCAGGTGTCCTCAGGAGTCACCTGGGCAGAGCTGGAGGAGAGGGGGGCTGCGCCTGTGCCTCCTGGCTTTTCCTTGTGAGCCCCGCCCTCCACTGCGCCCAGCAACCTCCCCTGCTGCCAGGTGGGAAGCAGACTAGAGACGCCAAGTGCCAAGTCAGTTACTCAGGGCCGTGAACCCCACCTGCCTCCCCCAAGCCTTCCGTCTTTCACACCTGGAGGTGCCTTGGTGTGTTGTGGGGAGCAGGGTGAGGTGAGGGGCTTCTGGGGAAAACAGGGTGCAGATAGATGCCCAGCCCACAGCCCAGGGAAGGGCGTGGGAGTGGCAGGGAGGCACCCAACCTGTTTTCCCACCGCCTCCACCCCACCGGAGCTGAGGATTGAGGTCGGAGGCAGAGAGCAGGCCACAGCGCCTGGAGCCTCTTCTGTCCCTCAAGGGGAGGAATCGAGTGAGCCTGCCGTCCAGGGAAGGGTGTTTGTGTTGGAAGCCCCGTAGGTGGCCAGCAGGGAGTGGGAGGGAGGGCCAGGAAGCAGCCTGTGAAGGGGCTGAGCTCAGACTGCTGCCCCACCCAGAGGGGAGGGCCCTCTGGGGCTGGCACTGCCCCAGTTTGGGCCTCTCAATTGTGAAAACAAGGTACATCCATTCAGCACCCCCCCACACACACATACCAAAAGTGACACCTAGATACCTTTTTTCTGCCATTCCCACAGTCCCTTCAGGCTGGCCCTAACCCGGGGCATGCCTGCACTGACTCAGTGTTCTGGTCACAGGTTGCTCACCCTGAGGACCAGGTTTTTGGCCCAAGCCTATGCGGATCCTCCCCGGCCCTTGCCTCTGCTCTGAGCCTCCCGGCCGGTGGGGTCACAAAAGGCCCACTCTGTCCTTGCCACTCTCCAGTAGACATGGCCAGAAAGGGAAATCTGTTGGGACAAAAATATATAAATACTTCGCAGGCCAGAGGCGTGGCCCAGGACTGCCTGCTGGGTGGCGAGGTGCGTTTGGGAGGCAGGAATCCAGTCACCCCAGGGGGCAGCGCCTTGTGTGTGTTGTGACATGTGGCTGATGCCCAGCTCTTTGGCCAAGTGGAGTCTTTGACACAGGCTTTAGCGTTGGGGGAGGGGTCTTCAGCCACGGGGAGCTCCCAACTGCAGAAATGGTGGCAGTCATCACCCAGAGGTGGGCTGGGGTCCCAGGTGCTGGCCATGGGCAGCAGAGGAGTTAAAGGTCGGGGTGGGACGCCGGTGCAGGAAGCTGCGTGTGGGTCCCACAGGGCTCGAGAAGGTAGGCGCTTGGCAGTGGCTGGAACAGGGAAAGGGCAGCTGGCATCACGGGAAGAACTGGCGCTGGTGGCCTTGGCTGTCTGGGGAGGGAACGGGGCTAGGTGTGGGGGTGCGCCCAGAGGAGGCTGCCCTCCCGTCCCCACACAGGCCAGTCTGGCTCTCTGCAGAAGTTGCCAGAGTGCAGTTTTGGCAGGACCCTGGCGGGACTCAGGAATCGGATGCATCTGGCTCTTGTTAGGCCAGGCCAGGGGCTAGTCTAAAAATACCAGAGGCCGAGCTGCCACCCAACGGGAGTGCGGAGAGGGCTGGTAACCTGACGCCCAGGGCGGAGGCGGGCGGTGCTGACGACACCGGGGCTGCGGTGTTCCAGAGTCCCTTGGACGCCTCAGGCAGCCCAGCCTGGGACTGGGAGGGACGCTGAAGGGGCAGCCATGGGCTAAGACCGGGGGATTTGGGGACCTAAGGACCTGAGAAAGTCCCAGCTTGACAGTTCAGGACACTCAGAGAGGTGGAATGAGTTCCAGAGTCACACGGGGAGTTGGCAGCAGACCCAGGGCTAGGTCTGGGTGCGGGCTCAGTGGCGGGGGTGGGGGTGGCGGCATCGTAGGTCCCAGGGTCAGCGACCTGGCATCATCTGTCTAGGGTGCTGGGTCTCCATGCTCACACCCGACTGGAGCGCGGGAGGCAAGAGCTGTGGTCAGTGGGTCACCCCCAACTGGGCATCTGGAGACTCTGGCCAGGCCACCTCGGGGCAGGAAGTAGGGAGGAGGGGACTGGAGGGGCCTGGGAGGGGGGAGGGAGCCTCTCCCTCCTCCCATGCAGGGATGCCATGGGTCTTGTTCCAAGGATCTCGGTTGCTTAATGAGTAGTTGTTGGACTGAGGAATCGAATTCCTGGGCCCCTACTTTCTAGGGAAGTTGGGCTTCCATTGCCCTGTGAGGGACAGAGGGGCTGCTCTGGTTCCTGCCCTCCATGGACAGGCTGGGTGACATCAGCTTCTAGAAGCTTCCCAGGACTCCAGGTCCAGAGCTGAGGGAGGCATCACTATGGTGATATTGGCATTAAGATTTGCTCAGAAATCTGGGAGGGAAAGTAGCTGTCACCATGCAGGACAGAGAGAGAGGCGAGTCGCTCTCCACAGACTGCTCCTGGCCCAGCTCAAGGGAGTTCCTAGAACAGAGTCCTCACTCAAGATATCTATTTTTTGAATGTGCTAATCACAAACTTCTCTGGTGAACTGTCTTTCCTTAGAAGGAAACTAATTCTAAAAAAGTAAAGTAATTCTAAAAAATTTTTAGCAAGTAAATATGACCCCAAAGTAGCTCATTAATCTTATTTTAATGAATGTTTCCCAAAGTATGTCATCACTGGTGGCACCCAAGATAATTTTAACAGGTCTACAGCAAAAATTAAAAAAAAAGACTGATTACATATTTTTTTTTCTTGGTTGACATTTGAAAAATATATGTCAACAGCACACAAACCCATGGTTTCAGATACTACAGCTTAGGGTCAAATGAATGTTGATGTTTTAAACTTTATAATTTTTAAAAATATTTCTTTTAGTTGTCAATGGACTTGACTTTATTTATAAGGTGCTGAGAATTGAACCCAGTGCCTCATGTGTGCTAGGCAAGTGCTCTACCACTGAGCCATGACTCCAGCCCCCACGATATTTTTTAAGTCATTAAAGAATTTCCTTAATGGGCACATGGGAGACGGTTTTCTGATGGGGACTGGGATGGACACCTGTCGCACCTTCCATGTCAGGCCTGATCTGGAAGCATCTTCCAGCTTCCTACCAAGCTCCCCTTCTTCCCAGAGGCCACTGGGTTCAGCTCTCCACAGACCTTTGGCTTAGCTTAGCTTCTGGGAGCCTCTTCATTCATCCTCCGCCCCCTGACCCTGGCTGGTTGCTCTGAGGATCAGAGGAGACCACATATTGATGGTCGCCTGTGGAAGTGGCTTGAGAGACTTGTGGTTTGCTTGAACCAAAGCAAGGCCGAGGGAGAGGCTGGCTGGCCCACTTTAATCTTGACGGAGACTCTGGCAATACAAAGGGGAACTTCCCTGTCTTCAAAGCGGGCTGTAGTCTAGTAAAGGCCGCTGAGTCTCAGAGTGGCCGCTCCAGGTCCAGGTCTACCAGATGCTGTTTCAGGGAAGCCGGCCGTAGGCTGGCCAGCAAGGACTCTCTGCAGCCCCACAGGCTTAAGAGGGGTTGGGAGAATCCTGAGCCGTCCCTCCCCGCCATAGGGAGGCTTCCAGGGAGAGGCACCTAAAGAACTAGCCATCATTTGCAGAATATTTTACACCAATTAAAAAGAACACGTTTCATCTACATGTGCAATATGGAAAAGCTGTGTGGCCTTACTCAGCTCAAAAAAAAAAATCATCAACTATATATGAAAAAGGTACTATTTATACCAAAATAAACAAAAATTCTCATTGCGTGTTCTTGGTCGCATGTGTCTTGTGTGTGTACGAGGAAGGAGGCCTGGAAGGACGGTCAGTAGATGAGTGTGGTGGCTCTGGGGAGGCCCGGGGGAAGGACTGGTGTGCCCGGAGAGGGCCAAGGGCCTCCAGTCCTGGCTGTGACGAGGAGCCCGTGCTTGTGGATGACCTCCGTGCCAACCCTGCTGAACCCAGGAGCTCCTCCCAGCATGAGCGGGCACGTGAGCTTCCAAGTGTGCCGGGCAGAACTTTAGGTCGTAAAGTTGGCCGTGGAGTCTTGGATGGATGGTGTGGTGGAGGCTCTGTAGACAGGACCAGCAGGGACCAGGTAATGGGCACTGAGCTGAGGACGTGGACATTCCCTAGGAATGTCACGATGTGGACGCCTGGTGGGCACGATGGCTTCCAGCCTGAGAGCCGTGGCAGATGCTCACAATGGTTTGGAGGAGAGGGGGCAACAGTGGGTTCCCTTGGGGTGTGTCCTTGGGGTGCTGTGAAATCCAGGGGGAGGCATCTGGGAGGCCACTGGGAATGGGAGTCCAGGGCTGCAAAGAGGATTCCAGGAGACAGGTGAGACCTGGGCTCACACTGTTTTCCGTCGATGTTTTAGGGAGGGAGAAAACGGCTTGGACTCACCAGTGTGATGAGTGTGGTGATGACAATCGCCATTGCTAGGAGTAGAGCAATTCCATAGTCAGAGCAGGCCCGGGCCACGTGCATGACCGCACTTAAAGTGAACAGCACCCTGTGAGGTGAAGCTCAGCAAGCTGTGCTTACACTCCCTCAGTGTGCAAGTGCCTGAGTTAGGATTGGAACCGGAGGCTCCTGGGCTCTTTTGAATGCGGCCCCCTCCTGGGCTTCCCAGAAAAAATCAACGTCTTCCTCTCCTCTTGGAATAATCCTGGTCATTGGGGCCCAGAATATTCCTTCACTAAGAAAGTTCTGGTGGGCATCCAGAATGTTCTTCCTCCAAAGTCAGCAGTCTCAGCCCTTGTTGGTCCTGGGGATGTAATGATTGGAACTTTCCCTCCTCCTTCAGTCACTTTATGAAGACACATTGATCATCAGATGATGAGATTTTTTTTTTTTTTTGAGTCAAAGGTGCAAGGGCACCACACTGAATCCTCTTATTTAATATAGAAAGTGTCCTGAAATCCAGATGGATGGTCAGGAGTCTGCGAGGCTGGGAGCTGAAGGGGCCCTCCATGACAGGCCCCTTGATGAATGCCCCCAATGCCCATCACGGCTTACACAGAGAACCCCAATGGCCGTGCCTTGGTGGTTCTGAATCCATCTCCTCTCTTCACTGTGGCCGCCATCTTGGCCCAGGCCACCTCCATCCTCTGCACTGACGGCTGCACCAGCTCCATGACCACTGTCCCCACGGCCACCCCTGCCCTACTGTCCACTTCCTACCCAGGTGGATGGTGCAGAGGAGCAGAGCTGACTAGGTCACTCCTTTGCTCACCTCACTTAAAGACTCTTCAGTAGTTAATTACTCCTAAAATGAAGGAAAAAAAGAATCCAGGCCTTGCACCAGGTCCTTGGCTGGCTGCCATCAGAGCTGCCTGGGGGTCTTGATAGAGTGCGATTCCCAGCCCCACCTGCAAGGAATGATGTCAGACCCTCTGGAGGGCGGGGTCTGGGCGTTGGGTAGGTTCCCCTGGCGCCCGTGCGGTTGGGCCATCCTGGTCCAGCTCCTCTCTGGATTTGTCTCCCCTGGTCTTCCTGCTGAGGCCCGCCGGCCCTGGTCTGTCCAGCTCTCAGTGCTCTCTCCCTGCCACTTCCTCTTGCCACTTCCTGTCCTTTCTCCATGCACAGTAAATTCTCCTCCTTTCCAAATCTGATTCTCTAGGGAAGTTTTCTGACCCCAGGTCAAATCAGAACCGTGCCTTTGCCATTAAGTCCCATGGTGTCTGAGGTGGCAAGGGCTGGCAGGCACGGGGACTGTGTCTGTCACTACTGGGTTTGCCATTGTAGACCAGCAGCCTCCCAGGTACCCTGCACTTCAGCAGGCCCCCAGGGGAGGCCCAGAAGGGAGGCCCCGTGCCTTGGATGAGCTGTGAGCCGAGGCTGTGATGTTGGCTAGGAGAGAGGAGGCTGCTCTGGAAGAGGTGGGAGATGACAGCTGGGCAGGGCAGCTGCTCCCGCTCCCCTGCAAGTGCCTCCGCTTGGGTCACGTCAGGCCCCAGAGGCGTGGTCAGCACCCGTTTATATCGGGAGACATGGCTAGAGGCTTCATCGATTCTTCAGAGTGGGGTCCACACAACCCACGGTATTTGGAATTGATTTCCACAGTATACAGATGGTGTCAAAAACTTGAACCTGCTCACATTTGCTCTGAAGTGTGTTATTCAATGGCTTTCACTTGGCGGTGGAGTTGCTCTTCCATCTGCGGGTAATACACAGCTCAGAGCGGATCCAGGACTGAGGGTGCGTCTGAGGCCTGGGGTTCAGTTCCCAGCACAAAAAACAAAGAATTGGCTCAAGCTAACGTGGGTAAGGCGGGCAGTGAGTGGTGTGCAGGTCCCCGGGGGGGACATTCCAATGTGGCCTCCTGGAGCCACACCCAGGCCCATCCGTGGCAGTTTCTCATGCTCCAAAAACAGTGAGAAGCCCCTGGGAGGTTAGCCGCACTCCTGCCCTGAGGTCCACCCTCAGCAGATGACCAAGACCAGCGGGCAGGGCGGTCTGTGGGCTGCTCCCCCTCAGGCTGAGGCTTGCCATGTCGCTCTTGGGTCTTCCCCTCCGCCTGCTCCCCTCCTGCCTTCGGTTTCCTCCAAAGAGCCTCCCTCAGGAAATCCCAAGCCCGGGAATCGCACCCAGGGCTGCCCCCGGCCACCAGGCCCTCATGGACCTGACCTGAGGGCACACTGCTCGCCCCAAGCCCCCTTCCACCACCGGGGAACCAGGTCCTGTGAGCAGGTGCGCTGGGCCCCAGGATGCCCTGCGGGGAGATGGAGGAGGGAGGCACCAGAACCTTCTCCTGGCCACTCAGTGAGCAGTTCCGGTGATGGGTGCTGGCGTCAGAGAACACGGGCCAGCTCCCGAATCTAGGAGGCACACGAGCAAAGCACCCTCCCTGCCTCTGCAGCCTGCTTCATTCTGCAGGCCGTGTCTGTGGGTACCCGCCGTCAGATCCAAGACAAGGATGTGTGTGTGTGAAACTCACTTCCGTCTACACCGAGTTCAAAGCAGCTGGTGCTGTGGGAGTTAACGCAGAGGGGTTCCAGGTGCCATTTCTTGGACGCTGCGCAGCTGTGAATGAACACAGCCGGCCCCTGCGTGGCGGGTCTGCATCTGAGGATTTGCTCAGTCTCCGCCCAGGTATCTGGAAACCCTGTCTGTGCTGGGGGTGTGATCTGGAGCCCGGGCCCCTGCCCGCCCTGCCCTTCTGCGGCCTGGGCTCCTTGCTCCCTGCACTCAGCGGCCTCTCCTCTGGGGACAGGCGCCCGTCCCTCGCAGGAGCCTTCCTGGTAGCTTAGCCTCCTGCTGCTGCCAAGGCCCCTCCTGGGCACTGGGTGGGGACGGGTTTCGGGTTTTAGGCGGGGCTCCTGGCTCAGACTGGCCCTTCCAGCCCGACCCGGCTCCTGACCCAGGGCTTCTCCTCTGCCCATAGTGGGCAGCAGAGGGCACCTGGGTCACCTCTCCATGCTGTGCCTGGCCCAGTGTTGACCAGTGAACTCAGAACGTCTTTGCTTCTTAAATTTTTTTGAGTGGGAGGTTTATAGGATACAACTCATCGTATTTTAATATACCCAAAGAAATGTGCGACCGTCATCACGTCGATTTTAGAATGTGCTCATCACCTCAAAAAGCAACATTTCTGTTCAGATATCACCCCAACAGCCCTGATCACGGATGCACTTTCAGCCTCGGGTCTGCCTGTGCCGGATGTTTATCTGAGTGGGATCACAGAACATGCACCTTCAGCGCCTGGCTTCTTTCACTCAGCGGGATGTTTTCGAGGTTTCCCTGCATTGCAGCTTGTATCAGTACATGTTCCTTTTCATGGCCGAATAATATTCCATGGTGTGGAATACTATTTTCTTTATTCATTCATCCCTTGATCCGTGTGTGGGTTGTTTCCAGCTTTTAGTGATTGTGAAAGGTGCTGCAGTGTGCGTTCGTGTACAGGTTTTTTTGTGGAGGTGTCATCCGTTTCTCTAGGGTATGTAGCTGGGAGTGGAGAGGCTGGGTCCTGCGGTTGCTCCTTGATGGCTGAAGGAGCTGCCAGGCTGGGTTGCGCAGCGCGGGTCCCCGTTCCTCCCAGGGTGCGTGTGAGCTCTGACCCCTCTGCTTCCCCAGGTCTTACTGCAGCGCCCAGGCGTGTCCTGGTTTCTAGTCCTCGGAAGCTTCTGCTGGTGACATTGCTAGAGGCCTGCAGCCGGCTCCTGAGCCGGGGCTCCTGGGGCCAAGCGGGGCCCCACCAAGGGCTCCGGGACAGGCTGGTGGCCAGGGGCTGGGGAGGCGGAGGCAGGGGCGCTTGCTCTGGGGTTCCTTGGGTGGGGCCCTGGGACCCGTGGAAGAGAGCCCTGTCAGCGCTGCGTCACCGAGGAATCCTGGGTGGCTCTGCCGTTAGGGACACCAAGTGCTGGGTGAGAACGTGATCCCCCGAGTCTCTTTCGACACTCCACACGGAGCAGAGTCCGGCGTGCCCCGCGTCCCTTGGGCCCTGGCAGATCCCAGTGCCACTCCTTTGGCACGCAGCAGTGTCACACCAGAACCCGTGCGCCTGGCGGGGGGGCTGTTTATTTTCACAGCCAACGTCTATTTGTGGCAAGTGACGCCGAGTTTCCATTTCCAGGAGCCAGAGATGATTTCTTTTTAAACTATGTGTCTTTATGTTAGAAAGTGGATCAAGGACAAACCTGAAATCACTTCGTGGTTCCGAGAAGGTGGCGGCAAGCATGGGACCCTCACTCGGCCCGACGGTAGGGCCACATGGAGAGCAGTGGAGAGCAGTGAGGTCCCTGGTCTTGGGCACAAACTCATGGAAACTGGGTGCCATGGAAGCAGCCAGGCATCCGTGGGGCGGGTGCCCTGGGGATCCCGGGCGCCCTAAGCTGTGATGCCCAGGGTCGGATTGAGTCCTCTTTGCTGGTCAGCTTCCATGGCCACCATGGGGCGGTGTCGCTGTCCCAGGTGCCACCGTGGCATCCAGTGGGAGGCAGCGTGCTTGGGCTCAGCCCCCCGCTGAAGGGGCTCCCAGCTCGGGGCCGGCTGAGCCCTGCCTGCTCTCGAGTGTTTCCACTGGTCCCCCAAGTCCTCAGTTGAGGGGCACAACCTGCCGGCTCTCAGGCTGGCGAGTCTGTGTGGCTGGGTGCAGTGCAGAGGCGCCCCGTCAGTCAGGGGTGTGCAGGGAACAGAAAGACCGGAATGTGCACACCGCCATCCCGATCCCGGGGCTGCATGCTGAGAGCGTGCAGGGACACCCGGAACCTCAGGGAGCGCGGAGTCCTGTGTCCAGCACAGGGAACCATGACGGGCGGCCCGAGAGTGAGAAGGGCAGGTCGCACATACTGAGGGATCCACTAGACAGAGGGCTGATCCACGCCTCAGAGGGACGGCAAGGGACGACTTGAGAGCTTGTCACTTAGGACAGCGCACGGTTTAAACCTCGTGATTGTTTATTTCTGGAATTTTCCACTTAATATTTTTGGGTTGGGTTTGACTTCAGATAACCGAAACTGGGGAAGGTGAAACTGTGGGTTAAGGGGGGACAACTGTACGTGGAGACACAGAAGGAGATAGACAGAGAGAGAGAGAGACAGAGAGAGAGAGAGAGAGAGAGATTTTAAGAAACTGATTCGTGGGACTAGGAGGCTGGCAAATGCAAAGTCTGCAGGACAGATTCCAGCAAAGAGCCACTGCTACAGTCCAAGCCTGAAGTCCATTTGCTGGTACCGCAAGATCAACCTCTTATTCTAAGCCAGGTCCTCAACTGATTAGATGAGGCCCACCCCGATAGGTGGTCCAGCGACTCAAATGTAAATCTCATCCCAAATCCCCTCCCAGAGGCGCTGGGGCCAACCAAACAGCCGTATGAAAATTGCTCTCACGGACACTTAGTGGGGGCCAGACACACAGTGTTATGGTTAATAGGACAGGATCTCTTTTCAGTCACTCCCTTTTCAAAGAGGAAATCTTGGTTTTGTGCTAAGACAGCCTTGGAACTTCCCAAAGATGTGTGAGGTCCTGTTTTAGCAAAGAAGTGGAAAGCCGTTCAAGCCGGAACCCCAGAGCAGCGTTCCGGGTTCACTGTGTCTGCTTCCCCAGCGCCCACTGGCCGCGGCAGGCACTGCTGACCTCCCACTTCACTGGGGTGCAAGGCTTCCTTTTAGAAAACGTCGGTTTATTTGTTTGTTTATTGGGGTGGGGGATTGAACCCAGGGCCTTGCTAAGTTGCTGAGGCTGGCCTTGAACTTGTGATCCTCCTGCCTCAGCCTCCCGAGCTGCTGGGATTACAGGTGTGCGTCACCATGCCTGGCAAAAAAAACCCCCCGTCCATTTAAAAAGTGAATGAGTGACTCATAATCTGGGTCGTCCACGGGCGCAGCTGAGCATCTGCAGGTGGTGTGGGAACGAAGGATTCGGGAAGCAGCGCCTGATGGTCCACATGCCCCTCGCTGCCTTGGGCCTGTTTGCGTTTGTCCCCTCGTGGAGACAGCCCTGGTGGCTCACTTCCTCGTGGTGGCGCCTGTCCAAGAGCGGTGGCAGTGTGTGCAGGGGAGACCCGGGTATGGGGAGGCCTGGGCGGGGAGGTGCAGGTCCCACGCCTGGGCCATGGTGCTGGCGACGGCCGCCACCTCTGCGTGCCAGGTGTTCCCCCACTTTTCCTTGCTTGTCCTGGAGGCCCCAGGAGGCCTGTGGTCAAGCAGCTGCCCACGGTCCGTCCAGTCTGACTGGCCCAAGCCTGTGTGCTGACCTGGTTTCTCTGGAGTTCTTCCTGCTCACAGTCAAACCTGTGTCCATCCCCAGTGAGCTCACGGGCCAGCCAGGCGCAGCCCTGGCTTCCTGGTCTAGAAGACCCCTGGGCAGGGCCGAGTTGCCTGCAAATGTCACCTACGCCCTCGGCAGCTCTCGTCCCTTGTGAAAGGTGACATGGCTGTTAAACTGAGTGCAGCTGCTCTCCTGGGGATGCGTGAAAGTCAGCGGCACAAGGCGCTCCCGACTGATGGGGGTGAGGGTGGAGAACATCTGCCTCACCCTGGCGACCCAGCCCAGAGTCACCTCTCCCCCACGCTGGCATGCTGTGTGCCTCGAGGCCCACCACCAGCTCTCTCTGGGCTGCAGTGTGGGTCTGCTGAGCAGTTTAACTGTAAGGAATCTGTGAATGGCGGCAGCCAGCAGGGAGCTCTACATTTGACAGGCAGCAGTGAGGGTGGCAGGGTGGCAGTTGTTAGCTGTTCTGTTCTCGCAGTTTGTTCTGAGCCAACTTGACACTAGGGAGATGAGTAAGATGTGCTTTCTGCCCTTGAGGAGCTCTGAATCTAGTAAACAGTGTAGCCTCCATGTATCAGTCAGCACTTGCTGTGTAACAAGCCACCCCACAATGTGATGGCTTTAACAGGAAACTCAAATGTGGTTTGACTGCACAGGTGGGCCTTTGGCTGGGCTCAGTGATGGGCTCCTGACCTCAACTGGGCTCACTTGTGCCTGTGGTCAGTGGCAAGTCAGCTGGGCAGTGGCTGCTCTTCATGGGGAGGCAGTCTGTGTGTGGCCTCCTGCCCGACTGCAGAATAGCCCAGGCTTGCTCATGTGGTAGCCGGACAGAGAGGAAGCCTCTTGGGCCCACCAGTAAGAGTTGGCACAATGTCACTCTTGCCACCTTGTGTTGCTAAACAAACAGGCTGGCTGGGGTTCAATGGGAGGGGAAATAGGTCCCACTTCCTCGAGGGAGGGTTTGATCTGTTGAAATTCAATTTTTCTTTTTTAACATGTGGATACCAGAGACACTTGTGTGTCTTTTCCTTGTGATGTTTTGTCTGGTTTGGGGGTCAGGGTGGTGCGGGCCTCGAGGAATGGTTTGGGAAGGGTTGTTTCCTCCTTTTCAATTTCCCGGACCGTTTTGTTGAGTTGGTATTATTCTTTTTAAACGTTTGGCAGAAGCCGATAATGAAGCCCCCTGAGCCTCGTCTTCCTCTGTGGACGCCAGGCCTCTGATAGACGCTTCTTTCTCCTTCTTTGGCCCAAATCGGAGGAGGATCCTGGCTGCACCTCTTTGCTTCTCCCTGGGCTCTGGTTCCTTCCATCACCCTTGACGCACGTCCCCCGGGGCCTATCTGAGCGGCGGAGACACTGCCACAGACCTGAGAGGAGTGGAGGGTCTGCTGCCTGGCTGACACTGCTGTCAGTCAGCGAGCTGTCCCGCCCCCTGCGTCTTTTCTAGGCTCTTCTGGAGTCAGAGTTGGGCTGGAGTCGCTCTTGCTTTTCTCCCACCCATGTGCTCACTTCTCTGCCTCTGTCACCTTTCTCCCCTGCCTCCTCTCTCTTGGCCTCCCTCCCTGGTGGTGGCTCCACCTGTCTCCACACACCATGGCCCTGGGATCTCTGTTTCCAGCTCCTGTGTTCTGAGTGACGCTCCTGCCTGTGCTTCCCACTGCCTGGACCATTTCCGCCATTGCTCTCCTGCCATTTCTCAAACCAAATGCAGTGTTTCCCGTATCCTCCAGGTGTGCCTCTGGCCTGGCCTGGTGCACACTGTGGAAGCTGCGTCCACTCGAGGACACACCGAGGACCCCAGAGTCCTCCCTGCGCCCTGCAGCTCCTCACCAGATCCTGTCCATGCTCCATCCTGCAGCGCTCTGGGTCCGGCCCAGCCCTGTTCCCACCTTAGCCAAGACCTGCTCACAGCTTCCCCAAGGTGCCCCTCCAGGTCGCCCTCCTGGCTGTGGAATTGTTCTGTCCCTGCAGAAGGAGACTTGTGGCTGACGGTCTTGCACAAGAACCTCCCTCAGCCTCTGGGGCAACGTCCAACACCTTGAGCTTCCTGCCTCGTGGAAGGTTCCGGCTGGTCCCGGCCTTGCCCAGCACACACCCTCCTTGCCCTGCCCCCTCCCATGGCGCTGCTGTCACTTCCTCTGTGATGCCGCCCCTGCCGCCCAGGGCCAGCCACACCACACGTGGCGCCCTGCACACGCGTGGCCAAGTCCCGCCTGCTTATATATACACCTGTCCTTCACGCGCCCACAGCTTCCGGGGACCATGGTGTGTCCTGCTCCTCTGGGTCACTAGGCCTGGTCTATGGTGGGTGCTCAGTGACTGTCCTGGGGTGAATAATTGCTCCATTTTTAAAGAATGAGCAATAGGCTGGTGACCTAAGGCTGAAGTCCAAGGCCCTATCCTGCCACCAGTGAAGTGGCTACTGGGAGCACATCTGCCACTTTGACCCCTGCAGATGGGTCACCACAGTCCTTGCCTGTCCTTACAAGAAGGCTGCTCTGCATGCAGTGATGGAGAGCCCTCAGCATGGAGGACTGGCGTGACCCCGGATGCTCTGCTTCCCTGTCCCCAGGGTGCGTCACAAAGCCCGTCCCAGGAGCGGGGCCTGGGGGAATGGCAGGTAGCTGTGGCCAGCATCTGAAGCCATATGTAGACCCAGGACTTGGACGGATCCCACATTGGGCCTTAAAGTGACAGGATCCCAAAGGGGAAGGGAAATTCAGGCTTAGGCCAGACAGCATGACGGTTTCTGGGGCAGACTGCCTGGGTTCAAGTCCCGGGTCCCGCCTTTATTAGCAGGGTGCCCTCTGGGAAGTCTCCCAACCTCTCTGGGCCTTATAGGTGAAGTCCTATGAAATGGGGCTAAGTCAGCCCCTCCATCAGGGCTGCGGTGAGTAATGAATACGTTGATGTCTGTAAAGAGCTGGGTGCAGGGCCGGGCACAAGGGGCAATGATCTTGGCTGTCCTTATTGTTGGTGTCCTGCTTCCCATTGTTCCAGTGGCTGGAAGACCTAGGCTGGGCAGACAGACTCGTCCTCAGTGGCTTCTGCCCTGGAGCACTGCCAAATTCCAATGTCCAGCCTGAGGCCATTTCCGGACAGAACCAACTGTTGGCCCTGTGCCCGGAGCCCTGGTCACAGTGAGCATGAAGCTGGGCCGCCCAGGGCGCATGGGTTTCCGCTGTCCCAGGGCATCTCGGAAGCCTGGATATTCCTGGCTGGCAGGTGTCCAGACACCAGGGAAGAAGGCTGAGCTGACCTCTGCCTTCCTGAAAACAGAGGCGAAGCCACGGTCCCCTCGGTCCCCTCAGAGCACTGGGGCAGAGGGAGGGGCCTGGGCTCCCGCCAGCCCGGGTTAAAGCACCAGCTCCAGAGCGGCCCGGGACTCGTGCGGCAGCACAGCAGCCCGCCTTCCCCGGGTTCCGTGCCAGGCCTGCCAGGCGCTGTGCAGAGCCTGGGTGCACTGCTTCTGGTTGGAGGGCCGCCCCGGACCTCCAGACGCCTAACCGCTCAGGTCTGAATGGAAAGGTCCCGCACTCCAGATTGTCCCTGTGCCTGGGATTCCGGGAAAGGCTGCCGCAGGCGGAGGCTGAGAATCGGCGTGGCTTCAATTGTAGGAAGGGCCGCCTGTGGCGGGGATGGGTTGGGCGGCACGCTCTCCTGGGGGGGAAGCCTGCGGGCCCTCGTGTTCCTGTGCAGGTCACGGGGTGCGTCCCAGCGCGCTGGGGCTCCCGTGGCGGAGAGCTGTGTCTTTACGTACAGGCGGGGATGGAAGGGGACCCTGAATGGCCTGTGGGCAGGTCCCGAGGCCTTCCCTCCACCCCCGAGACCCTGTAGAGCTGTCACACCACCGATGGCAAACTGGATATTGCCTCTGGGAGCGGGAGGGCCAGTGAGTCACCAGTAGAGGCTTTGCTGTTTCCGCACACCCAGGGCTGGACGGCAACTCTCACACGGCGCGTGCGCACGCACACATTTCCAGCACAGGGGACTGAGGTGCCACTGGACCGCGCCTCTGATTTGGAGATAGTGAAACTCTGCCTAGTCAGTTCTTGGGGTACCAATTACATGAGGTTTGGATGGACATTTCTGGGG
The DNA here is from genome assembly GCA_020662805.1 of Glaucomys volans. Taxonomy (NCBI): domain Eukaryota; kingdom Metazoa; phylum Chordata; class Mammalia; order Rodentia; family Sciuridae; genus Glaucomys; species Glaucomys volans. The sequence continues at coordinate 29,764 of JAJEJO010005266.1, forward strand.
TACTGCCCTGTGAACTTATACAGCTCCAAAGTCAGTGAGTCCCAAATATTCCATTCCTTGTGCAGAATTTCCATAGCTCCGCCCATACTGCCCAACGCCTCGCCCCTTGCTCCCTCCTTTCTCCTCCTCAGCCCTGTGCTATCCAGTCCTGATGCCCGGAGGACGCTTGTGGCTGCTGAGGAAACCCTTTTGCTGCTTCTCTTACCATGGTTCCTTCCCCCCACCCCCCCCAAAAAAAATTTCAACCCGGCAGGATGGTGCACACCTGAGATCCTAGCTACTTGGGAGGCTGAGGCAGGAGGATTGCAAATTCCAGGCCAACATGGGCAACTTAGAGAACCCTTATCTTGAAATGAAAAATAAAAAAGAGGGTTTGGGATGTAGCTCAGTGGTACTGAGGACTCCGGGTTTCAGTCTCCAATACTGCCAAAACTAAACTAAACTAAAAACCTCTTAAGTTCTAATATCTTGCATTCTGTGTTATTTTATGTGATTACTTTATGGGCGTTTTACAGACTGTGGAGAACTTGGGCTTCAGTCATGGAATGTACCAGGTTGGGGCACCAGGGAATTTATTGCACCCACTGAGAACCACGTGGGCTCTGGTTAGAAGGGAACACACTGTGATAAACAGAAACCGCAGAACTGCATCCATTCCACCACGTCTGGATGACTCTTTTCAATGATCAAGTACAAACCCTATTCATGATCCATAATCCACACCAATCTCAAAGTGGATCAATGAAGATAAATGCGTAAGCCTGGCCAAGGAGCTAAAGGTTTAAGAGTTCAAGAAACCCTATTTCTAGTCCTCAGGAAGACTGCAGCGTAGTTCTTAATCAGGCCCTGTCCTGACTAGCCAGTTATGTCTCAACGTTAGCTACTGGGCCTGTGCAGAGAGAAGCGGCCTTTATAAAGCCCTCCTGCCTGGTGCAAAGGTCAAGGATGGTCCAGCCAACAGTAAATGGCAACAATGACAATCTGCTGCTTTGTGCCCTCTTGCCTGCTTCTCATTAGGCCCCAGGCATATGAGTATGAAAGAGAGAGCAGAAAAGTGTCCAGGATTTGGAACTGGAAGACCAAGGTTTGAGTTCCAGCTCTGCCAAGTTTAGCAAATCATCTGAAGGCTCTGGGAGCCTTAGTTTCTCATCTGTAAAATGTGGTTAATGATCCCTTGCTCTGTCAGCTTCATCAAACTGACATGAAGACCAATGCAGGACACACCATGTAAACGGCAGTTTGACCTTTAATTATGACGAGGTTCATTTTCAAGTGGGACGGCCCCTCTGGGCTCCCTCCCCAGGGATATGCTTTACCTCCTGCATGTCTTGGAGTTAGGCCAGCCCAGAGTCGAATTTGCCAGTGGTCCCTGAAGAATGCCACGTGTGGATCGCTTGTCCTCTTTGTCCCGTGACAGTAACAGCTGCTGAGGCTGCACATGGCGGAGAGCCGGACAGGGCAGAGTCTGGAGAGGGACTGGCTGGAGAATGGGCACCAAAAAGTCAAACCTAACTGTGAGCTTGGAACGGACAGTGTCCATTTGCTTTGCACCTGGGATTCTGCAAGAGAAGAAAGAAGGAGAAAAAATTGAGGCAGAGCTTAGAAAGAAATACTGAAAATAGATGGAGCCACAGAGAGGGGAAAAAAGGAAAATAAAGAGAAAGACAACCAGAAATGCTTTGAAAAAAGACTGTGTCGAAGAGTGACAAAGAGCACACTGTTGGGCTCTGCAGTGTACAGTGTTACATGGTGACAACGTATAGGGGACAACTACTGATCTTCTGAGTAGAGACTGAATTGGGATAATGGGGGAAGCGGAGGGGAATAAATGACAGTAAAAGAGAAACACTCTTCCCTAAACAGGAAGTTAGGAACAATAATCAGAAAACAAGTGCAGAGATATTGCTTGGAAATATGGAGAGATGGGCGGAGGGTAGCTGAAAGGGTTGAAAGTGATTATTTATGAGGAGCACCAAGGTAGGGTAGAGGCTGTGGTTTCTCCTTATAAGTCTTTTGGTTCTGTTTACATTTTTTCTTAACTATCACATTGTTATATAGGACAAAACATTTTAAAATGCTGCAATCACAGGATTTGGGTTACTGGATAGGAACTAGGAAAGTTCCTCTAGTAGAGTCTCCTGACTTGAGGCAGGTAAATACTCAAGCCCAGGAGGCCTCTTAGAACATTCTGCTCAGCCCCTGAAGAAATTAAAAAGGGACAAAGAGCACGGCTTATGACAGAGGCTTTGGGAAATGGTTGTGGATTTCTGAAAGATTGCTGTGAGCCTTCTGAGGGGTCTCCCATTGAGATCAAAAGGGCGATTAGAATTGGTCAGCAGATTTCTAGACCTGGTCTTGTTCCTGTTTGCTGTGGACTGGATCCAGTCTTGGCCCTCTCTGGCCTCAGTTCTCACTTCTGGACAATCAGGGCTTTGAGTTTTCCAAAGGCCTTTGTAGTTCTACATTTCTGTAACTGTAAAATGACAGCTCTCTGTATAGCGGGTGTGGCAGAAAACAAAGGGGCAGACAGACAAAAAATAAGCAAATGAATAAGATGCCTTCAGACTGCGAGAGTCCTCTGAAAAAAAGAAACCCAGGGCATGGGACACACGATGCTGGAGCGAGGAGTGGCAACTTCACATTGGGTGGTCAGAGGCTCTTCTCTTAGGAGGGATGTTTGAATTGAGAACTAGACAATGTGAGCATGTAAGCTGAGGAATAAAGGGGAGACTGCTGAGGGACATGGCCAATCTGGTACAGAGGCAGAGCACTGAAGCCTGCAGGAAAAAGGGGGAGGAAGATGGACCAGCAGTCAATACTGCCTTCGTTGCAGGGAAAAGGAGTCTTTTTTGATGTCAAGGATTAATTCTGATGTCACCCTGGATGTAACATGGGAGTGTTGTAGCAAGGAGACGGCATCGCTGGGACAAGCTCTAGGAATGAATGACAAAGGCTGGTTTATACAGGCCTGAATTAGACTCCTGGGGAAACCCAAGGATGTTAAGAAATCAGAGACAGGACATCCAGGCTTCTCCACCCACCCGCCCCTGTCGTGTGCACTGGGCCAGTACGCGATACCCTGAGACCCTCCTAAGATCAAGGCTGACACAGCACGATGGCCTCCAGTGTGCTTTGCAACACATTGCATTTAAAATGTAAATTACGAGAGGAATGACTTATATGCACATATCTTTGTTCAAGCTCCTCCACGGTCAGCAATCTGCCCTGCGGAGATAGGAACCCAAGTGTGTGGGGAGGGGGATGTAAGGATGTTCACTGGCCACGGTGGCAAATTCGTGAGGCCTAAATGGCATCCACAGGGAACCAGGAGAGCAAAGCGGGGCACAGCCACACAACAGAACATCAGGCAGCCATTCGAGGAACGAGGTGGATTCCTGTGCATGCGGGAAGGCCAGCGTCTGTGCGGTTACTATTAGATGGAAAAAGCTAGGCCGGAGGCGAGGTGCGCGCCAAGGCGCCATGATGGATGAGCTCCGCCAATCCGGAAAGGGGACGGTGGATGTTTCCTCCAATCAGGAGCGAAGGGTGAGTGAGGGGCGGGGCATGAGGCGGGAAGTGTTACTCTCGTGCTGCTCCCTCCACGCGGAAACAGGAGGAGGAGAGAATTACGGTTCCTCCTGACAAATACCTCTGGAAGGATGCATAGGAAACTGAAGAGTGGTTACCTATAGGAAGGGACTGGGAGACTGACCGGGGTTGGTGGTAGAGGAAGGAGACTTATTTTGTATAGAGATGAAGATTAGTATAGAGATTCCTTTAAGAGGAAATCCCTCTTAAAGATTTATGGGATTTCCACAATTTATAATTTCCTCCAAAAGCTTCTGGTCAGGTCACCATCAATACCCTTGGGTTTTCAAGTTCTATCTTGATTTACACCCCTCCTCTTTTATTTGTTTACTTATTTATTTTTTTACTGGAGATCTGAATTCCAAGTGTCTTCTTGGGAGAATACTAAGTAGGTAACATCTACTTCTCTATTCCACAATTTTTGTGGGCACCCAGTGATTCAAAGCAATCTTAAATCACCCCTGCGTATATAAACCCCAGCCTTTCTCTTATGCTGGACTCAGATCTTACTTGATCTCTGATAAAAACTTACCCCTTTCTCTGCAGAAACCTATTCCTGATGTCTGAAATTTTCAACTGAATCATTCCCAGGGGTTAAGGCAGTGCCTCCCAGACATCAAGCATTTGAGAACCATTCTCAGGGTTTTTGCTAACACTTTTTATTTACCTAATATTTTTCTTTAATGACTCACTTTAAAACTTAAACAAATTTGTTTTGAAGTGATACTTTTTATCATTACTATAAGTCTATTACTATAAAAAGAAAGAACCTTGAAAATAAATATAATAAACTCAAAAAATGTTATTAAATTCTAGCTACATACTATGGCCTAACAAAGTTCTGCCTTTTCTTTTTAAAAAAACAAAATTGGTATTACAGACAGACTAGCACTGTTTTTTTGGTGTAGTCAGGAGCATTGAAAGGGGATTTTCTCACTATGTGGTTGAATGCATTGTCAATGTACCACTAAAAATTATGCCTTGTAACATTTGAATTTCATGCTTGGGAAAGGAATGGGTTGAAACCTTTTTTTTCTAGAAACTTCTGGTTTTATGTCTATATGTTTTTGTGGTATCTGAGCCTGGACAATACAAGGAGCTATCATCATCCAGCATTTTATGGCTAGAAGAACTTGACCTTTTGACATTCCAGCCAATATTTAAGTAACATGGCCTTCAGTGTGTTTTGTGAGCTTTTTTCCACGGGTCAGAATGCATTTATTTGGAGGCAGCATACGCTGGCAACTGAGAATGCAACTGAGAATGACGCAGGCCTGAACAAAGGGGGATTTGTCCATTTGAAAAGAATTGGAAGAATCTCTGAGCTGGGTCATTGGGTTCTTTCAAGTGGTGATGCACAGAATCGCCTCTGGGACCTCCCAGACTGAGTTCTGCAGCCATGTAGCTCCTGACCCATTCTGGTGAATCCTGGGTCTCAAGGAGTAGCTCCTGTGTGAGCCCAGGAGCCTCAGTCAGTCCCATGAGGGGATAACAGAGGGAGAGTGATCATGGTCAGAGGGAGGAGCTGGCAGAGAGTGGGTGGGGGGCTCCTGCAGTGTGTGTTCACTGGAGGAGGAGGGAGAGAAAAGATAGAGTAAGGCCATCTAAAACCATCCTAGTTTAGAAATATTTTAGAAATGGGTCTCTGCATGATCTCAGAATAGCTCTTCCGTGCTACAACATGCATGGACCTTGAGAACATGCTAAAGGAAAGAAGACAGATGCAAGAGGCCACATATTGTATGATTTCACTTATATGAAATGTCCCTCGCAGGCAAATCCACAGAGGCAGAAAGCTGACTACTGGATGCCTGGGCTGTGGGGAGGGGAAGAGGAGAGTGACAGTTTAATGGGTACACAGTTTCCTCTTAGGATGATGGAATGTTTAGAACTAGATGGTGGTGATGGACGTATAATATTTTGAATGCACTAAGTATCACTAATGGCACATTTTGTGTGTGTAGTTTATCACCATAAAAATATCTCTCCCTCAAATGACTGATAAGTTATAAAAGCAAATGTGCAGTGAATGAATCTGGCAGATCATAACCAACCAGTCGATGTTGGCATCACCAGTAATGGGACCGTCTAACTCGCTGTGCCTCCTGGTGGGGGACAGCACAGAGACATTGCTTATGTAGCATTCCTGCCAAGGAAACAACCTCAGCTGGGGGTGGGGGAGCATCACACGCACGTTTGGCAGACATTTTACATCATAGATGGTTAGTGTTCTTATATCAATGTCATAAGAAAAAAAGAAAGGTGGAGGAAAAATTCCAGATTAAAGGAGACAAGAGACTGGACATCAAAATGCAATCCATCATCTTGGTTGAATCCTGGGCCAGGAGGGGGAAAAAAAAAAAGGAAGCTACGTGGAATATTAGTGGAATAATTTGAGAAATCTGATATGGATTTTAAGTGAGATAATAGTGTTGTAAATTTCATAGTGGTGATCATGGTACTGTGGCTATGTGAGAAAATGGGCTTGCTTTCAAGAACTTCACTCAAGTGTTTAGGTGAAGAGGTTTGGTTTAGGTAAGTGGTTGGCAAAAAATTGTGTGTGTGTGTGTGTGTGTGTGTGTACATGCATGTGTGTTTTATTCCATTTAAAACTGGGCAAAAATGTCATCATAGTCAAAACAAGGTATGATCTGAACTGTATTTTTAAAAAATGAGTCTAAAAATTAATTTCATGTTCTACAAGAACATGAAATATTAGAATCTGGTCACAAATTACTGGAATGAAAGAAGAAGTGACCAAGTGTTGATTTTAGGGGTTGACGTGACACCTTCGTTTGACATTGACTTTTGTGGACCCTGTCCATGGTCATGTTTGTAAAACTGTTCAAAGACCTCCCCGACATTCCCAAGTATGCCTTTCACCCCCTGGTATTGAAACCGTCCTTTCCAATGCTGTCTCCCCCACATCATCTATGTTTATTTTGTCCCTCCTTTATAGTGGCCTAGCCCAGCTGCGACAAGTTCTCACATGCTAACGCCTCTGGCCCCGTTTGAGCAGGATCCAGTGTCACTTCATCGGTTGAGTACAGCTCGAGTTCTTTTGCCAGATCTCCAATTTCATTTCACAATCATTTCCTGTTGTATATTATTCAGATTGTCTTACCAGAATAAAAAAATTACCCTGGGATCTCAGTGGCTTAACATTCAAAGGCTTATTTCTCAATCGCACTCTCTGTCCAGGGTGTGAGGCCCGAGTGTACCTCAGCTGCCCTGTCCCCAGCTGCTCCCTGGGGGAGAACTCACACCTGTTCTTCTAGGACCCAGGGAGATGACCTGTGGACCCCACCTAGCTGCAAAGGAGTCTGGGAAATGTAGTCTTCTCTTGTGCTCAGACAGAGGAAAGAAATGGCAGCGTCTGTCACAAAGCGTATTTTATGAGCCAATGTTGTTCAAATGGGGATAGGTATTAAGAGGACGGATGTCTGAATGGGGAGTAATTTCATAGGTAGTGAGAGCATTAAGAAATATCTTCGGGACTGGGGTGGCTGAGTGGTAGAGCACTGGCCTAGCATGTGTGAGGCAGTGGGTTCGAATCTAAGCACTGCATATAAATAAGTGATTAAAGTTAAAAAAAAATTTTCTGATCGTGATCATTTTGCTCTGTCACAAAGCAGGGCCTGTGGTGGTGAATGCTCTGGATGGAGGTGATCGGGAGTGGCAGTGAACACAGACAGAGCTCTCCTGACCCGAGCCTGCGGTCTGCTGAAGAGCTGTGGTGTCTTTCAGAATTAGAGATTTTTTAAAAATATATTTATAGTTGTAGATGGAAACAATGTCTTTATTTTATTTATTTATATGTGGGGCTGAGGATCGAACCCAGGGCCTCACACACGCTAGGCAAGTGCTCTACCTCTGAGCCCCAGCCCCAGCCCAGAATCAGAGATTTCGGTGGTCCTCACCTTCCTGTTCCACGGGAGCTTTGGGCTGCTGGGTCTAACCGGGGACAGCTCCTCCTGCCAGCCTGTGGTCCAGTTTAGCCTCCAGGCGAGGACAGAGGAGAAGAAACGCTGAATTTCACTGTGTCACTCACAGATCTCAATCTGCCCCTTCCTCCTCAGTGCGCCCCTCCTTGGGCTTTCGTCCTGACCCTTGGCCGCCACCTGCCCTGCCACCATGCTGGTGCTCCTCGCCTTCATCATCCTCTTCCACATCACCTCTGCGGCCCTGCTGTTTGTCGCCACCATCGACAATGTAAGTCCCCTTCCTACAGCTCGGAGCCCTGGGGTCAGTAGTGGCAGGATCAAGGACTCTGCTGGCATGATTGCAAGTTGGGGGTGGCCGCGGCCTGGGGCTTCTGGAGCATCCACGTTCAGGTTTGAATGGGGGGTCCTGGAGGACCCGGACCCTGGTCCTCTCACCTCTGATCCGCCACACAGCTGTGAGGCTGGCTCTGCATGTGGATCAGCTCCTCAGATCTGGGTTCTCAGCTCTGCCCTGCTGTCACTGGGATGGTTCTTTGTTGCAGGCTGTCCTGTGTGTTGTGCCTGGCCCAGCAACATCCCTGGCCTCTATCTAGGTGCCAGAAGCACCTCTACCCTTACTTGTGACAATTAAAAATGTCCTCAGACCTTGCAAGCTGTCCTGTTAGGAGAAAACCCCCCTGCACTGAGAGCCACTGCCCAGGCCCCCCAGGTGACCCATCCCAAGCCACCTCCTCTGCCTTCTTTACCCTCTTCACCAGCCAGGGGCCCTTGTTGCTAGTTCACCTGGCCACACCCTCCCCAGCAAGGCTCGTGCTTGGAACTTGCCAGACTGTGTCCCCATGAAAATCCAACTCTCTCCAGCTGGTGGCCATATGGCAAGAATGTATTTGAAAACCTCTTGGCATAGATGATCTCCCTCGAGGCAGGCAGCGAAGCTTTCAATGGAGCTCCCTCGAGCCCACAGCCTCATCGAAGGCCTGGCTCCCATCCTGATCATTTCAGACCGCAGAGACATTTCAGGGCAGAAACGTCCCCAGAGTGCAGCGTGCAAGTGCCCCTCCTGCCACACGGGCCTCCTGTCGGCTGATCTCGTAACCACGAGAATGTAAACAATAAGGCGCGCCCCTTACAGAACCATGAGATGCCTGCGCTGGCCCTTCTGCGCGTCACCTCACGGGACCCAGGAGGATGGGACTCCTGGCTCTGGCTTGCAGATGGGGGGCCAGCCCCAGCCCGCTCCGGCCCTGGCCATGGTTCACCCTGCAGGAAGTGGCAGAGCTGGGATTTGAACCCCAGAAGCTCCTGGTCCTAGACTCTGTCAGAGAAGGTGAACGCAGTCCGGGTTCAGATTTCTTGGGTGGGAATCACGTGGGTGACCTCTCTGGGCCCCACCCTGGAAGGGATCCACCATCTGCAAAGTAAATAGCGTTGCGTGTTCCCTTAGGATCCCCATTCTCCATCGCTGCACCTCATCCTTTGGGATCCCCATTCTCCATCGCTGCACCTCATCCTTTGGG
>JAJEJO010005266.1:38822-75239 GCA_020662805.1 Glaucomys volans
CATCCTTTGGGATCCCCATTCTCCATCGCTGCACCTCATCCTTTGGGGTCCTGAACACAGTCCAGACTTAGTGAAAGGCACAGGCTGACACTGGAGGCAGAAGTCCCCACCAAGAAGGTGCAGCGGCACTCCCACCCGTCAGTGGGCCAGGCGGTGCTCATGGAGCACTTGGAATTGTGCTCCGTTAGCACTGCAGCTCATACGCAGTGGGGGCTCAGTGAACATTTGTGCACCATGGATAGGTGGGAGCCTTCCCACTGTTGGGAGATGGAAAGTGGAAGGAAGGCAGGGGCCAGGGCTGGAGCAGCAGCAGCCCCAAGGGAAACGAGGCACTGGGCTGGGGGTAGGCGAGTCCCATCTGCACACCCCGCCCCTTTTCTGGCTACCCTCTGTGTCATCCTTCCCAGCTGCCCTCCTGCGTCCCCCCACATTTTCCCGCATCCCCTCTGCTCTTCCCACCAGTGCACCCCCCTCTACCCTCCATGGGCCATGAGAACATGGCCACCTCTGACCCTTCACAGACTGCAGCCTGAGCATCCCTGGAGCTCAGTACAGTCCCAGGCCTCCTGCATTTGAGCAAGATCCTGGGTGGCTTGCCTGCCCGCTGAAGTTTGAGAACCGGTGCAGCCTGGTAGAGCCCCTGTTTACCTGGAGCCTAAAGTGCCAGGAGAAGTCGGCGTCTGCACTGTTGACCAACCTGTGTCCATTTCCCGTTGCAGGCCTGGTGGGTAGGAGAAGACTTCTTCGCAGATGTCTGGAGGGTCTGCACCAACAGCACGAACTGTACGGAAATCAGCGATCAATTCGAAGGTGAGAGTGGAGGCCAGGAGCTGGCTGGGAGGCAGAGTGCGGAGGAGCATCAGCGGGAGCCTCCCGGTTCCTGCTGCCGTGGGCCAGGGGTCTGCTCAGTGCCCCTGGAGCAGGGGACAGCACCGGATGGAGGGGGACCCACCCCAGCTGAGCTCACCCCTTCAGTTTCACAGAGAAGCAGTTTCCCCTCTTCCCTCTTCCCACTTCCGACGGCTTCAGCCCTGCCGAGGACCTTCCCTGCCGCTTCCTTGTCCCAGCCTGGCCTCCCGATGGCTCAGACGCTGCCATTCCCTTTCCCATCGCAGCCACTCACTGCGGCAGAAACCCAGGGAACTTCTGCCCCTTGGGGCAGAACCCTCAGCCATGGAGGAGGGAGGTGACAGCAGTGTCCCCCCCACCCCACCTCTTTGTGTATGTGTGGGATTGAACTTGGGGACTCCCCCACTGAGCAACATCCCCAGCCCTTCTTATTTTGTATTTTGAGTCAAGGTCTTGCCAAGTTGCTGAGGCTGGCCTTGAACCTGTGATCCTCCTACCTTGGTCCCCACCCTGTCACTGGGCTTACAGGCATGCCCCCCCCCCCATCTCCACTTCCCTGTTTAAATGAGCAAAAAATGTGCAAAAAAGTCTTTGGAGACACAGAAAATTATACTTTGTATTTAATTTTGTGATGCAGGGGATTAAATCCAGGCCCTGGTGCCTACGAAGCAGGCCCCCTATCACTGAGCTGCACCCCCAGCCCTGAGAATCTGCACACCAACCCTTCTCTTTCATTTCGAATGGTTGTTTTCCTTGTAGAATAGAAGAAAGACCCACTTTGGGATTCCTGTTGCCTGATAAAATTTAATGGGATGCCCTGTTAAATTGGATGCTGGGGATCAGCAGTGAATCACTTTTTCTTATGAATGTGAATATCGCATGAGGCTTTCTCAGGCCTGAGATGATTCCTTGTTTATCTGACATTCAGCTTTACCCTGGGGCCCCATTTTCGTGCTTGATTTTGTTTTGCTGCACCTGACAAGGGATTTGGGGAGCAGAGGATGCCTCTCTCTGGGTCCCAGGGCCTCGATGCCTCAACAGAATCACCATCCATAACAAAGCAGCAAAAATGTCAACAGGAGGCACCGGTCACTGAGGTTGCACCCTGAGGCAGGGGGCCGTCAGGCAGGAACCACTGACCCCATTTTGAAATAGGGAAACTGAGGCAGAGAGCAGTTCAGTTACTGGAAGTCACCCAGCCAGAAGCAGTCGATGGAGCCCGGATTCCCGTCTAGACACGAAGGCCAAGGCGTGGATCTTAACCACAGGCCATCAGGGCCGCCTCCTCTCCCTCTGTTTTGTCCGCTAACCCTCAGCCCTGGGACCCCCATTCTTCCTTGCACCTGGCAAACCCAGCTGTGGCTGGTGGGCGCCCACGTTCCAAGCCTCTGTCACTTGGTTTCCCCGTCCTCGTGGGGTCACTTGCTTGTTGTCTATAAGACAGCGGTCGGTCGTTAGGTCGGTAGGGGAACTGCTAAGCTCAGCCCAGGTGGCCTTGGTGTGGCCCACAGAGCTGAGATCGGCCTTCGCATTTCTAAGGAGTAGAGAAAACCCAAGCCCTGCCCCGCCTCCTGTTTTGCACGGGCTCCCTCGGTCTTCAAGGCAATGTGTGATCAAGGGCACTGGCGCCCTGCCGCTGCCCACGAGCCTGCATCACTCGCTGTGAGAGGAGAGGAGGGCGTCAGGAAAAGTCCCCAGCGAAAACCACAGGGCGTTCCCTCCGGCCAGGCACACGGCCCTTCTGGGGAACCAGATGCTTTCTGGTTCTTTTTCAAAACCAAAATAAAACCCAGCCCAAACCCAGATTCCTTGGTCCCCATGGACCTTGGAGGACTGGCTCCAGGACCCCACGAGGACACCATGACTTGCAGATGAAGTCCCTTTAATGAAGTGGCCCGTGTGTGCCCGAGCGCCCCCTGCACATCCTCGGGGCTGTAGCCTTGGGATTACTCGGGAGGCGCGACCCTGCCTGCGTGTCGCCCCGCCGTGTGGATTCCGCATGGTGCTTGGGCAAGGCAGAGTCAAGGTCAGCTCTTTGGAATTCTCTAGATTTCTTTCTCACATATTTTTGCTCCATGGTTGGTCAAGCCCAAGGTGCTTGACCCGTTCGTCTCTTCGGCGGGGAGCTTTGTCTGTCCTGGAGACCTCGCTCCTTCCGCAACGGGACCTCCCTAGACTGCGCCTCCAAGGAATCCCCGCTTCTCCTAAGTGGCGATCATGGTGCTGCCCCCCTTACGTAGGCCTTCAGGGTCCTGGGGGTCCTCAGAGCGCTTTCTTCAGAAGCTCATGACGCAGTCCACGAGCCCAAAGCGCACCCTCCGCAGGCCCCGTCCCGGCCTCGTGGGTGGCTCTTCCCGGGGGCTGTGGGCGATCGCCCTGGAGCCATGCACGTGGGGCTGCAGAACGGGGTCCTTCTCCACCCTCCAGATAAGGGCGGCGGGACCCCCGGGGTGGGGAAGGCTCCCTGCCGCCCGCCGTCAGCCGCCCTCTGCCCGCAGGCTACTCGACGCTGCAGGCGGTGCAGGCCACCATGATCCTGTCCACCATCCTCTGCTGCATCGCCTTCCTCATCTTCCTGCTGCAGCTCTTCCGCCTGAAGCAGGGCGAGAGGTTCGTGCTGACGTCCATCATCCAGCTCATGTCCTGTAAGTGAGCCGCGCTCCCCGGAGCGTCTGTGCGTGGGGGCGGGGCCAGGAGCCGGCCAGTGGCCATGGGCTGTGGTGGGAGGTGGGCCAGAGGGGCAGGGGGACCTGATCCCAGGGGTCTCAGGACTTGGGGTCGTTGTCCTAAGCCCGCGGGAAGCCATCAGCAGGTTTTAGGCTGGTTGGTGGCTGAAGTGCCCACCTCGGGCCAAGCCTGGGCTGGCTGCTGGAGGTGAGAGGTGACCGAGTCACGTCCCAGTCCTGGAGGGACTTGGAGAAGACCGGCTCTCAGAGCACTTTTTTATACCTATGAATCTTAGCAAGACAGAAAGTGCATGAAGAAGTTCACACCAGGGCATGACCGCTTGGTGTTATAAGCTGCCCAGAGAAGTTCCAGGCCCCTGGATGAACAGTCCCACAAAAACAGCTGGCTGGACAAGGGCTAGGATCCCCAAGAAAACCAGGGTGCTTAGCTTCACCTTGGCACCAACCTCTGTGAGTGTTATCAAACGTTCAGCTACAATACGCTGACTGTCCCTGAGAAAAAAATCCAATTATCAATTTAACCATAAAGATAGTTACTGCTTTTATATAGTAAGTAGCCTGAAGGTTGAAAGTGCCAGAGCTGGTTTGGTAGCTTGTTGGCATCAAGCACTCCAACTCTTCCCATCCTTCTAGCCTGTCTTCTTCAGACTGTCTTCATGACCCCAAAAGGGCTACTGTGACTCCAGACATTTCATCCTGATCAAATAGTATCTAAAGCTGTACGCAGGGGAGAAGGAAAACAATTAAAAATAGTTTCTTCTTCATGTCTTTTTTTCACTGAAGAATTTGCTGTGGCCAGAACGAGGGTTACATACAGTTGTGTCCATAAACTTTAACTAGTGAACAAGGATGGCAAGCAGTGGCCAATGGGCAAAATCTGGCCTGTCACGTGTTTGAGTAAATAAAGTTTTATTGGAACACAGCCATTCCCTTTGTTTATGGGCTCTGGCCACCATCATGCTCCAGCCAGGGTTGAGTCCTTGTGACTCTAGCCCTTGAAAGCCTAAATTATTTACTGCTTGGCCCTTACAGGACAAGTTTGCTGACCCCTGCCTTAGACCATGAGTGATGTGTCCTCTGCACTGGGTACTTGGCTGCCCACACAAAACAGGGTTCAGCTAGTAAGAATGGGAAGCAGTGTGACTTTAGGGTAGGTGGCAGTATTCTGCTGTGAGCCAGGAGCAGTGGCATACACCTGTAATCCCAGCGATTCAGGAGGCTGAGGCAGGAGGATTGCAAGTTTGAGGCCAGCCTCAGCAACTTAGCAAGACCCTGTCTCAAAATAAAATATAAAAAGGGCCCTGGATGTGGCTCAGGGGTTAAGTTCCCCTGGGTTTGGTACCTCCTGAGTAACTCCTGTGGCCCTGGCCACTGCCCTCAGCTCCCTGGGCGCTGTGGCCCATGATTTATCAGAGTCCTGGCCTTCTTTCCGGCAGGCCTGTGCGTGATGATCGCGGCTGCCATTTACACAGATCGGCGCCAGGACCTTCACCACAGCAATCCAGAATTCTACTACCTGACGTCGGAAGGCAGGTATGGCTATGCCTTCATCCTGGCCTGGGTGGCCTTCGCCTTCACCTTCGTCAGCGGCATCATGTACCTGATACTGAGGAAGCGCAAGTAGACTCCGGGGCCGCCACTCCCTGCGTCCAGAGTCCACATGCAGATAACCGTTTTGTATATAATCATTTTTTTGTGGTTTTTCTAGCAAACATATTGTTTCCTTTAAAAGCCAAAAAAGAAAAAAAAAAAAAAAGAGAGAGAGAGAAAGAGAAGCGTTTTGCATTCTTGGGAGAAAGAACAGACTGGCATTCCGGCTGGCATTCAGAACTGCTGCCCACCCGAAGGCCTGAGCAAGACAAAGCCACACCCAGGCACGCAGAGACCCGGGAGAGGCCGGGCGGGGTTTCCTTACGGGGCAGGGGCGGGTTGGGCCCAGGGATGGGGAAAGTGAGACCCAGGATGGACGCACTTCCTTGGGGGTCGCTGGGCTCCTCCCCAGTTTTCTTCCAGAAGGCGGGCTGAGCAGGGGCCCAGGCTGTGCGTGAGAAACCAGCATCCCCGGGCTGGTGTTCTGTCTGTCAGTGAACCAGGGCCCCCGGCCCCCTGCAGTGGGCTGGGTCGCAGCCCAGATTTGCGGATAGCGTCTCTGCTTGCTTCAGGGATGGTGATCCTTAACCTGGGTGTCAGACTTAGGCAAAGAATCTCTGCAGGAAGTTCCTTAGGGCGTCTTCAAATGCAGGCTATTGGTCCATCCCCCAGACCCCCATCCATCCAGTGGCCAGCGGACGGCCTGGGGATCTGCATTTCGAGCAAGCTCCCAAAGGATGCTGAGATAGGTTAACTGAGGACCTCGATCCCAGAGCCAGGAGGGAGAGCGGCCTTGGACATGTCAGTGACCTGGTCATGTCCACACGGCCCCGCTGCAGGCCAAGCCGTGGCCTCCAGCAGCTCTTGGTTCCCACTGTCTTCCACTGTTTACATCTGGGCCACCGAGCTCCTCCTGGCCACTGACACCTCCAGGGACTGTGCAGCCTCCTCCCCAGCCTCCCTCAGAAGGCCTCGTCCTTCCTGCCCTGCATTCTAAGGCTGGACCCCTGTCCTAGAGCTTCAGGGGGCCTGTCCCCATTCAGTCCTTCCTTCCTTCCTTCACCACATAAATGACGGCGTGCTTGCCCCACGGCAGGTGCAGGGGACACCCTGTCTAGACAGCCTGCTTCCCCCCCGGGGATCCTTGTCTGGTGGAGAAGACAGACTAGAAACCAACCGCGATACAGCTGCAGGCGCCACTGATGATTCAAAACAGGGGCCCGGGCAGGGCAGCTTGGGGCCTGCCTGTCCCCAAACGCTCCTGGGCGCTCAGCCTATTCTAAGCACAGCTCAGAGTGGCTTCTCTGGCAGTGCCCGCCTGTGGCGCATCCCCAGGGCCACAGTTGTTCAGCTTTCCTGGGCGGCAGGGTCTGGGGGAACGAGCGCCCCAGGCCATTTGGGAGCATCCCCAGGCATGGACGTTGGGGCTGAGCTGCGGCCATGTGGGAGCCCTGGGCAGCTCAAGGGACAGCCCGTCTTTGTACCTCAACACAGTTTTCCTCTTGTGTTTTTGGCGTCACGCCGGGGAGGCGACCCTGGGATGGCAGGCAGGACCTTGGGCTGTCTAAACACCTCTGCACCTGATGGGTGGCTGGCCCTCAGCTCAGCTGCAGTGGGGCTGGGGAGACTGGTGGGAGCAGTTCCAGGGTCACCAGGGACCCCTCTTCAGTGTAGAACAGCGTCTCTTCACTCACTCACTGGTTTTCCACAAAGAATATTAAATGTTTTCTGTGCTCCAGGCACTGGGCCAGGCTCTGAGAGCAGAGAGGCCGTCAAACCCCCCGTGGAGCTTGCTGTCTCTGAAACAGGACCCACTCCCTAGGCGGAGGCCACCAGCCCAGTGACATGGGGCCAGAGACAGGCCTAACCGTCAACCTCCTGACCCCGTGGAAAACTCATCAGGCCTACTGTGGGCAAGAGCATGACCCCACCCTGCGACTGGCAGGATGCCATAGGAGGGAGCTGGGTCTGGGGCGCCCTCCTCCACGCTTTCCTCCCAGGTGGCTTTTCTAGAATTTTCTGATAGCCACAATAGAAACAAACAGCTTAGAACCAGAAGTGTGGAAAGCCCACCCCCATGCATGGCATGAATTCCCTCCACAAAAGAACTTGGGGACCAGAGTATGTGTCACAGGACATCGGAGCAGTCCCAGGGTTTCCTCAGTGGGCAGCCGCTAGGCCCAGCACTCGACCGTGCACATCCATCTGTGAGACTGACTGTCGCGAGGTGTGAGAGGCCTCTTCCACCGCGAGGTGTGGGAGGGATGTTGGGGAGCGGGCTGGGCCCCCACCTGGTGCTCACTGCCATTGGCTCAAGAACAACCACAAATCAGCTAGGACATCCAAGAAGCAAATATTAGGACCAAATCTATTACTATGTTTGAAGGAACTGTAGTTTGCGCATCTTATGACATTTTTATAAAGTACTGTAATTCTTTCATGGGGGGCACGTGATGGGACAGACTAACTTGTTTGTTATTTGCATTAAAATCATTTCGGGTCTCTGTTCAAATGAGTCTGGAGCATGCTTGTGTCGCTGTGTGTGGACGCGGGGGCACATCTGGATGCGGGAGAATGAGACTCCCCTGCTCCCGCTCTGCTGCGGGTTCTGGGCCTGTGTGCGCCCCTCTCGTGGCCAGGCTGACCCAAGGATGCTCCGGGTTAACTGGCAGTGAAGACACCAGCCGCCCAAGCCCGAAGGTAAACAAACGCACTAAACGCAGCAGCCTCTGGGCGCCTGCGTGAGGAGTGCGTCACTGAACTCGCTCATGATTGACAGGTTCCTCACCAAGTGGCAAGTCGGGCCATTTGGTACATGGGAAGGCGCTGGTGATGGGGGATTCCAGGGTTACTGACGAAGCTTGCTTTGGGGACAGATGTGAATTTAGGGTAGTTAGAGACTTTCTGCTTACTGTGCCTTTTAAATAGTCCATTTTCTATGTTTTGTATAATCTGAAACTGTACATGAAAAATAAAATTTAAAACCAAATTGCCCAGAGCAACAGACTGGAATGTTCCCTGGTGTGAGCGTATCCATCTGGAACAGCAGGCGTCAGCGCATGTCCCACTGAGATGAGAACCTTCAGGGTCTACAGCAAGCCACTGGTGACTGACCGTCGTCAGCATGACCTCCACAGTGGCAGGAGCCCACACCCGTGCCCAGTGGATGATCTCCTAGCGCCATCTTGAGCCAGTGACCCCCTGTGTCCACTTTGCAGTTGGAAAATATGTGACTGGTCCTGTTCTTTAGTTTATATTTAATGAAGACCTTGGCTCTAAAGGGGTGGGGTCGTGACGGAGGTCAGATGATCTCTAGAGCACACTCTGCTGGAAACTGCAAGATGCAGTCCAAGAGAACAAGGGTGCGCATGCGCAGGAGACCTTTATTTTTCCTCCCGCTCCCTCCCCCTCCCCACTCCAAGGTCTCTTTATTTTTTATCTAAGGAAAGCCAAAGGCCACCCAAGCTCTCTCTGGGGGACGCACATTCCCTCGCTTCCACATGGGTTGTAGCCTAAAGTTCCCCGGGGCTCCTGTCCATGTTCTTTGTTTCTGTGTGTGTGTGTGTGTGTGTGTGTGTGTGTGTGGTGCTGGGAGGGGCCAGAGCCTCGTGCAGGCTGAGCAGGCACTCCACCACTGAACACCATGACCCTGGTTTTCTGATGGTTGCTTTTGTCTTCTTGGATGCGTGTGGCAGATGGATGGTGGTCACCCCAGAAGCCTGAGTTTTATGCCTCTGTCATTCATCACATATTTGTGTGGCGACCATGGGTTGCGCACTGTGCTAGGTGATGGCACATCACGAGGAACCCAGTCTCTGGCCTGAGCTAGACTGTCAGAGACCCAGGTTGAGGGTCCGGGAGTTAGTGTCTGGCGGTTCCTCTGGCCTCGTGTTCATTCATGTTTCTCCACACTGGACCAGAGGGGGAATGAGACCACTTACGTCAAGACAAAGGCCAGAAGTGGAGGGAGGAGAAAATCCTGTGGGAAGTTCCCAGAAAAGCGTCTGGGAAGACCTTTCAACTGGGAAATCCTGTGTGCTGGTCTTATCCAGGGCAGCAAGCTAGAGCCCGACCGGCTGCGTCTGCCCCGCTGCCTGCTTTTGTTAGACCCGTGAACTGAACATGGGTTTTACATTCTTAAGTGGTTGGGAAAGTGAAAAGAAGACCACTTGGCGACACGCGGAAGTGTATGAAGTTCAAGTTCCAGTGTTCATAAGCAAAGTTCTATTGGAACAGTCACCTCCATTTGTGCTGACACTGCATGTGGCTGCCTGCACACTTTGGTGGCAGAGTTGCTATGGCAACCACAATTGCCTGAAAAGCCAAAACTACTACCTGGACCTTCACAGAGTGTTCGCTGACCCTTGGCTTAGAGCACCTGTCCTTCAGCGCTTCTGCCATCAGGTCACGAGGCAGGTGCCACCGAAGCTCCAGCACTGCAGGTTGCGGGACTCGGGCGGAAGTGATCTCCGCAAGCCTTACTTTGTTTCACTTTGCTTATTAGTGAACCACTTGCTCCAAGATCTACCTCTTCTTGTAGGACCCGCTGAAAGCTCTGCAGGTTTGAACGTGCCACATCCTGATGTGATTCCACAATTTCTCCTGATAGTACAGCATCCACACGTTCATGGTTGGTGTAAAAAAAGGCGATAGCTTGAGCCAAGTCAAAACTTCCACCCCTGGGCCACATCCAGCCCTCACCTGATCTTGTGAATAGCTTCACTGGGACACACCCAACCCCGCTCGCTTCCAGTGTGCACGGCTGTCTTCAAAAGCAGAGTTGCCTCGTTTCCAGACAGGAGGCGGACTGTAGGAACCACAGAACCTGAAACATCCCAGGCAGCGGAGGAGCAGGGAATACTACCGCCCCCTAGTGGTGTTGTGTGGCAACGCAGCCACGACACCAATCCCCGTCCAATTTCACAAAATCCTGCAGCCCATGAAAGTTAGTCTTCATTTATTTAAACTTGTTACCAAAACACTGCTACGTGATTTTTAAGGATATCAACTAATTAACTCTTAGCTATGTGATTTTTGCACCTTTTATTCCCCTAAGTAGCATGTGACTTCGAGATAGGCTTACAATTTAGGACTGGACTTCCCTGTGGAGTTTACTAAACAGTGGGCCCTCGGGATCCATGGGTTTTGTGTCCTGGATTCTATCAATTAGTGATGGAGAATATTCAGATCAAAACAATCGCATCTGTACTGAGCATGCTCGGGACCTTTCTTCTTGCCATTATTTCCTAAAAAAAAGTAGCACAACCACCATTTTCCTGGTATTCGGTATTACACGTAATCTAGAGATGAGTAAAAGCACAGGCTACAGCACACACTGCGTCTCATACATGGGACTGGAGGGTCTGTGGGTTTGGCGTTGAACAGGGATCCTGGAACCATCCCCCTCAGACACCAGGGACCACTACTCACAGGAGAAAAAGAGTGTTTCCAGGACAAACTCACTTTGAAGTCATTTTAAATAGATAATATTATGAAAAGTGCATTTGACTGTTTCCTTTAGAATTTTTTCCTTGTAACAACTCCTTGCTGTCCTCCGGGGACAGGTGCTCAGCCTCAACACAACTGACATTTGAGCTGGAGGGTCCTCTGGTGCAGCCCTGCTGGCTTCTACCACCGGACGTCAAGAGCACGTTCCCCTCCCCCACCATGCGACAATCACAACTATCTCCAGACTGCCAACCCTTCCTTGGAGGGAAGGGGGCACAATTGCCCCAGGCAAGAGCCACTGCTGCGGGGTTTGATGTGTGCAGGACAGGTGGCAACTGGCGACCTTGACAAGGGTGGCACTTGAGGCCTGAAGCAAACATGAAGCCCCAGCGGCTCACACCCGCTGGGGGAGAAACAGGACAGAGGCAGCGACAGCACCTCCTGGAACTCTGGACCCAGGAGAACAGCCCGGGTTTCCCGTCCCAGCTGAATGGGCACGTTGCTCAGGGTTTGTCACCTAGAACAAACAGGGACCAGGGGACCAGGAAGAGCTGGCTCCTGTGTTTGTAGAAGGCAACAGTGTCACTTCAGCAGGAGCCTGGACGCAGGCGTGGCAAGAGCCGTGCCTTGCCCTTGGCATGAGGCATCTTGACAGCAGGTTTGGGGGCCGGGGCAGGAGGCGAAGTTAAATTGCCACCGCCTGCCACTGCCTCATTCAGAAAGGAAGCGTGCCACTGAGAGCAGAGCCTGGCAGGAGAGCTCTCCAGCTCTCCAACTGGGGATGGGAGAGGGGTGCTACCCAGGCGGCCGCAAGCCTGGCTTCCTGGATGGACTCAGGTTGGGGCAGTTCTGAAGTCCACCTTTCTACTCTCCCATCCTATCGCAGCCTCAGACCATGGTCTTTCGGCCTGAAAAGATGGCCCTGAATGCCTGAAGCTCTAGAACCACATGTGGGACCTTAAGGAGCTACCCTCCCAGAACCAACAGGACCTGCCGTCCCTCGCAAATCCTGCCCATCAGGCTGCCTCTCAGCCAGCTGCCTATCAAATCTGTCCCCATAATTTCCCTGCTGTGTGACCTTAGACAAACTGCATGGCTTCTCTGGACCTCTGCTTCCTGTAAAATGACAGCATGTGCAGGGCATCTAGCCAGTGCTCACGAAGGTTATTCATCTTTCATAACTGTCAGGTCACCTTCCGTGCAAGTGGCAGATTGAAGGCTGACTTGAATTTCCTGACTTCAGATCCTGGGTTTATACCACGGCCACAAGCTGGAGCCACTTGGGAAGCCCCCCATTCCCAGATTCGCAAGGTTGAGGTTTGATATGTCTGGGAAGCAAATTGGGCATCAGAGTTGTAAAACAAAATGCAGGGGGTTCTCACACAGCCAGCATGGACAGCCTCCGTGTTACACCCAGAGGGCAGTCCAGGGAGTCAGGGTCGGGCAGCCTGTCCCTCCGGGCCTGGTTTCTTTCAGATAGCATAATATCCTCCTGGTTCAGCCAGCTTGCAGCCGGTCTGATCCCCCTTCGTTCTGTGGCTAACACTCCATTGCAGGGATGGACCACATTCTCTCCACCCGCCGCCCACCCACCCATCCATCAATACACCCATAGGTCATTTCCACCTGCGTGAGGTGTCTAAAGGAGTGACACTCACAGAAGCAGAGATCAGGGTGGTGTTGCCAAGGGCTGGGGAGAAGGTGGGCAGGGAGCTGCTGTTTAATGGGGATGTGATAGACTTCTAGAGATCTGCTGTCCACAACTGTGTTAGAGTTATCAATACTGCTCTGTACATATGCAATTTTTAAGAGACTAGATTTCATGTGGTGCGTGTGACACCAGGATTTTTTTACGACAGGTTCAAGAAAGAGCTGAAGCCACAACCAGGAGGATTGAACAGGAAGGGGCTTCCTGGAGGGAGTGGCAGCTGATCTCACCCTTGGGAGGGGAGGGGAGCAAGAGCACAGGCGGGTGTGGAGCGGGCACGTGGAGCAGGTGCCAGCCTGAGCTTCTGCTGCGAGCGAGGCAGGTTGCTGAGTTTCAGTAGGATCTGGAGCCTGTGCTGGAACTACAGACCCCGCACGTTCCCACCTCAGGGCCTCCACATTCGTGCAGGACCCGCCCTCCTGCCAATAGGTGCGCTGACAAGCTGGGCAATGCCTCCCCGTGCCAGCGTGTTCACTGGCTTGTTTTCTGACAACAGAGTGGGGAGCTGGTGGGCGAGAAGTTCGAATGGTAAATTGCCAGAGTGCTCCAACAGCCTGACGTCAGCTTTCACCTGCTTCCCATCTCCTTGTGCTTAGCCAGGTCTTCACAATCTGATGGCTGGGGAAAATGTTCTTAAAGCGGGGTCCATGGACACTGTGCCTTAGAAGCCCCCTGGGAATGTGTTAGGAATGAGATTCCCGGGCCTCCCCACATGCACTGAATCGGAACCTCAAGAGCTGGGGCCCTGGAACTGGGAATACTTTGTGAGACGCTAACTTTGCAATCTAGGCTGGTTGGCCAAATGAGGACTTTCCTCCTCCTCTGTCAGTTTGTCTTTCTGCCTAATAAGCACAGTGCTCTTCAGAGGTGGTTTGAAATACAGTCCAGCTGAAAACAATTTAAAAGGGAGGAAATCTCACCTCATAGTTCAGAAATTTCCAAAATTCACATCAAACGTGTTTCATTTCATTTCATTTTATATGTAATTCATCTTTGCCGCCTTTCCTTTGGTAACACCACTTTGAGTCTTTTGGAGACTCCACACTCCCTCCCTGCGAGCGATCTGATAGGTCCAGGTCATGACAGGTGATTCAAGCCAGGCCAATCAACTCTCCCTCTTCAGCTCCAAGTGAATAGAAGGATGCAAGGATTCGAGACGGGCTGGCAGTTAGACCCGCCCGCAGCTGCATCCTGTCGAGGCTCCTGGTCATCCTTTCTTTGGTTCCCTGTCCATCCTGAACCTTCTCTAGCAGGCAGAGATTCTGTGGGTCATTCTCTGTCCTTCCTGTAAATTCCTTTCCGGTTTCAATTCTGGCCATTTGACAACTCTGAAGGTTCTTCCTCTTAATCTAAGTCTGCATCTTGCCGCTATGCTCTGGAAACCTTCGTCCTGTTTTTCCTGCTCATGGGGGGAAGGGGACGAAGCAAACTGAGTCATACCTATGTGGTTATTGTTGGGGGAAGGGCGTACTTAACCTGATCCCCTAGGAACATGTCACATACAACACACACTAAATGGCCTCTACCCTCCTGGTGAGATTTGAGGGTTTTTTTTTTTTTCCGCTTGTGATGGATTCACAGCTTCAACAAATTGGTTTTAATCTATGTCATTCAATTCCAATTTGGGGATTTGATGAAAGGCTGCATGAAAAAGGGAACAATTTGCCTGATGATAAAATCCACTAGCAAGGACTTCTGTTTCCAAGTGGAGCTGAGGCTCTGGGATCTGTCAAGGAAGTGCTTTGGACTTTAAGTCTGACCTATAAGGCAATTCTAGTGAAGACTTGTGAATCAAGGTAAGAATCAAACGCAACAGAGACCAACATGGAAGCCTGGGAAGGAAGGATCATATTATACCTAGAGAGCAGCTAAAAGACTTGGCACATTTGCACCATATCTTGTTTAGCAGTTTTGTGAAAATCTATTGGTCCAACACTGAAAAGGAAGAAAGCACTGCAGTTCTAATTTCAACTGCAGAAATTAGAAGAGGCACTACTGCCACCTGGTGGTCATTTGTCCAAATTGTTAGTTCAGGTCTAGATAAAATTGGTGATAAACTCAGGATAAATGCTCCAACCCTCAACAGTTGGATCTTGTTCCCCCGATCTTGACCTGGGATGTGTATACTTCTGTTTTCAGTAATGTATATTTGTTTTAAATTAAATTCTCAATTAGAAACCAAAGCACTTTACTTTCTTATCTCCCAGCTAATTGGAGGCTAGGCTTAATTGATCATTTGCTACCATTTCAGAATGTCTGATGCATCTGAGCCCCCTTCACACTCTTCAGACCAACCCTACAGATCACTGATGAGGCCCCCTCACTCCCAAGCTCCATGCTTTCTTGAATATGAATCATTAAAACTCTGCATGGCAAACCACGTATCATTTGCTTCATTGCTTCCCAGCCTATCCAGTTGCATTGTTGTGGTTTAGATATGAAGTGTCCCCCTCAAAAGCTTATGTATGATAGACGATGAAAGTTGAGGTGAAGCGACTGGGTCAGGAAAGACTTAACTAATCAGTGCCCTAATCCCCTGGTGGGGACTGGGTCCCCTACTATAGGCAGGTAGGGTCTGGTTAGTGGTGTCATTGGGGGTGTGTCTTTGGGGGATATATTTTGTTCCTGGTGAGGAACCCTCTCTGTTCTTCCCAGTGCCATGTTCTGAGCTGTCTTCCTCCACCACACACTTTCACCATGATTTTCTGCCTCAACTGGGACTCAGAGCAATGAAGTCAGCCATCTGTGGACTGAAACCTCTGAAACCCTGAGCCCCTAGTAAACTTTTCTACCTCTACAATTGTTATTGTCAGGGCTTTTGGTCACAAGAGTGAAAAACCTGACTAAAACATGCACTTATGATACTCCCTTGGAGCCTAAATCCAGGAAAACATAATGGATTTAGAAATAGTTTTAAGCCAGGTACTGTGGTGCACATCTGTAATTCCAGCAACTCAGGAGGCTGAGGCAGGAGAATCTCAAGTTCAAGGCCAGTCTCAGTAAGTTAGCAAGACCCTGTCTCAAAATAAAAATAAAAATGGTTGGGAATGTAGCTCAGTGGTAGAGTACTTGCCTAGCATATGTGAGGCCTGGGTTCAATATGCCAGTGCTGGAGAATAAAAAGATATTTTTAAACAAATCTGGGGAGTAGAAAGACCATCTTCACAGATAAGACATCATTTACCACCATTAAAAGTAAAGAATTTCCATCACTGCTCTTGCCCCAGTGATCAGTAACGACATAGATAAACCCCTCAATATCAGCTTTATCCATTCAACTTACTGTAATCTTTACCAAATTTTACTTCACTTGCATTGACAAATAGTTATCCATCCCACAATCCCCAGCCCTAATTTTAAAAGTTTCAGAAATTGTTCCTTTCAAAGACTTGAGGAAAATATCTGCGGGCGTATGGATTATTATTTCATTGTCTGCAAGGAAGGGTCCTACTTGTTGACCAGCGAGTTTGAGTTTTAACTAGTTTTTGGTCCTTCCCACCATCGAAGTAGCTCATCTATTGAGATCTCCATCCACTTGCTGTAATTCCTTAATCACGGCCTCCTGAATTTTCCTGGTTTTTGACGTTTGAGGCCCTGTGGGTGGGGCCCTTCACCCCTGCATGGTTCTACCACCATAAGGGTTCATGTGGTAGGTGCCTTCCCTCCAAAGTCTCACAAGGGCAAAAGGTAGGACTGACTGAATGGGGTCTGTATGCTTTCTAGGGCTCTTTCTTTCAAATTCAATTCTTTGAATCCACCATCCTGGATTTGTGGCAATGGGTAGAATGTGAAACTTCTGCTTCGACTGCCTTCTGTCAGTTCAAGGTAAGGGCCCAGCCTGAGTCTTGATGTTGGCACATCTCACTGAGGGAAGGCCTTTGCGGGGTTACTGATGGAGTTTTGCATCTTTCTTATTGGTAGGGTGAATACCTCCCAGCCAATGTGAAGAGTCCAACTATGCCCAGGAGGCCCACCTCCAAGGAACGTAGAGTGTGGAGTGAGGGCCTGGGGTCACTGTGTTACACTTGTTCTCCATCTCCTTTGTCTTCTGGGTGTGTCTTAGGCACTTGTCATTAGCTTTAAGTCTCTTCTGGATAATCCAAGATGATCTTGAGACCCCTAACTTAATTACATCTGTGAAGAACCTCTTTCCAAATAAAGGCACATTCACAGTCTAGGTCATTGACTGTCTTTCAAGGTAGAGGAGGAAGCACCATTCAGCCTAGTACATGGGACACATAAATGGTGAAAGGTCTCAGAGAAAGCTTCTTGTCTTGGCCAGGAAATCATGCATGTTTGTAGAATTCATGTCCCACGACAGCTATCACATTTCCAGTTCCTGTCTGAGCAACATCTCTTGCTTCCTTAAGAATTAGGTAGTCTAAGTGGTCCCATCATTACCACCACCAGGTGGCAGGCAAGAACGCAGTGAGCATAGGTCTGCCTTCTGGTAAAATTCAAGGTCTCAGCTCCTGAACTGATACCCAGTTTCCCAAAGAAGGACAGAGGATGTCAGTTAAGCTTTTCGGGGCATTTGCAGTGATACATCACTTATTAGACTAAGTCATACAGAGTGGTGCATGCCCATAGTCCCAATGCTACAGAGGCCAAAGCGGGAGGATCACAAGTTCAAGGCCAGCCTGGACAACTTGGTAAGACCCTGTCTCAAAATGAAGAATAAAAAAAGCTGGGGATGTAGCTTAGTGGTAGAGTTTTACCTGCCCCTGGGTTCTTATCTGTTTGGTATCTTTCTCCCTACTTTTGGGTAGCAGGACCCTGCATTTATTAGAGGGAGCTCCCACATTTCACATAATCCTGGTAAGAATGTTAATCACATTGTCCCAAAGCAAGTTACTGTCTCAAGGAGAGATATGAGAGAAATCCCATTAACAGAGAATTTCAATTTTTTTTTTTTTTTTTCCGGTGTTGGGGATTGAACCCAGGGCCTTGTGCTTGTGAGGCAGGCACTCTACCAACTGAGCGAGATCCCCAGCCCTGAATTTCAACTTTATGTAAGACCCACAGATTGCTCTGTATCATTCCAGAGGAGCATTCCAAAAGGACTCTGCTCAGATCTTTTCTTTCTGAGTGAGCCATTGGACTTCCTAAAATCCACTCCCCCAAGACGCTTGCCTGCAATGAAAGCACCCTCCCTGACACAGTCTGCACTGGGCCAGCAGCTGGTTTGGGTGGTCAGTTCTAGCACAGGCTGGGTCTGAAGTCAAGAACCCTTCATTCCTGCTGATCACCCGAGGTGGATTATGAAAGAAACTAACTTTATTTAGATCAATTACTTGAATTTTTACAATGCTAAAATATAGCCAAAATATATTCCTGAATTATTTCTAAAGCTGAGAGTTTTTATAAAAATGGCAAGAAGAAGTGAACCGTGAATGCCTGCAGCTGCAGAGATATTTTTAAAAATTGCTCCAAGATGTTTTGTGTTTTAAAAGTTTCCCAGGGAATTCAAGATGGTAGGTTAGAGGAAGGCTGCATTTCCAGTTGCTCAGTGGCGTATACAATTCAAGCAGTGACAGGACTGCTTCTCAGAGAGGTGCTGGCAATCTACTGTGACACAGTCAGTTCACAGGGTTGAGACTGCTGCTGAACTAAACCCAGTCAAGAGACAGTGCACCCTAAACTATCAACAAGATCCCAAGTAGGAACGGCTAGGGAGGCCCTTCATTTCCACTTATGGTCATCCATTCCTACAGCAAAAACAAAGAATTAACATAAAAGATGTGGACACCACACCTAAGAGGAGTCTCAACCTAGATTACTTCCAAACCCCTTTAGAATATATGGAGTTGCGGGCTGGGGATACAGCTCAGTTGGTAGAGTGCCTGCCTTGCAAGCACAAGGCCCTGGGTTCAATCTCCAGCGCCGCCAAAAAAAAAAAAAAAAAAAAAAAAAGCAAAATACACTAACCATCACCAAAGAATGAACAGAGAAACTACTCTACAAAACCCATTTGGAAATATATTGAAAAATCACAACAACCTGTGTTTTAGTCTGTTTTTTCATTTTTTCATTAGTGTGACCAAAAGACCTGACAAGAACAATTTTAGAGGAGGAAAAATTCATCTGGGGCTCACAGTTTCAGAGGTCTTAGTCCACAGACCACCAACTCTATTGCTCTGGGCAAAACAAGTTGAGGTAGAACACCTAGGCAGAAGGGCATTGTGGAGGAAAGCAGCTCAGGACATGGCAACAAAGAACAGGCAGGGCTCTACTTGCCAGGAAAAATGTAAAACCCAAAAGGCACACCCCCGGTGGTTTATCTCCCCAGCCACACCCTATCTGCTCACAGCAGTGGTTAATGCATATCAGTGGGTTAATGCACTGATTAGGTCACACCTCTCATAATCTAATCATTTCACCTCTGAAAATTTTTGCATTGTCTCACATATGAGCTTTTCAGTGACACCTCATATCTAAACCATAACAACCTGATATCCAAAAACATAATGGCAAGAGAAACCTGTGCCCTAAAAAGGCCCACACAAGAGAAGAGAAATCCATTCCAACAGATGCATAACACCCAATACAGGAACACAAGAAATATGCAAAAAAAAGGTAACATGACCCCTCCTAAAATTCATAATCCACCAGCCTGTAGCTCCAAAGATATTGAAGTGGATGAAATACCAGAAAAAAAATTCAAAAGAATGATTATAAGAATGATCAATAAATTCCAAGAGAATGAATGGATTAAGGAAGTTAGTATAGGATATGAGAAATTCAATAAGGAGATATTGAAAATGAACCAAATGGAAATCTTGAAAATGAAAGACACAATAAATCAAATAAAAAGTCAGTTGAAAGTCTCTCTACGAGAGTAGACCATGCTGAAGACAATCTCAGAGTTAGAAGACAAAGTGTCTGGTCTTGGACATTCAGATAGTATTAAAGAAAAGAACTAAGTAACCACAACCAGAATATACAAGAATTCTGTGACAACACTGAGAGACCAAATTTAAGAATCATGGGAAGCAAAGAGGGTTGAGAGAGGCAGGCTAATGACATGGATAATCTCTTCAAGGAAATGACAGGAAAATTTTGACACTTGAGGATGAGATGGACATCCAGATACACAAAGCATTCAAAACCCCAAATAAACAAGATAGAAAAAGAACCTCTCCATGTCATATTATAATTAAAATGCCTAACATACAGAACAAGTATAGTTTCTAAAAGACTCAAGAGAAAAATGTTGGGTCACATTTAGAGGCAAGCAAATGAGAATTACTT
The DNA here is from genome assembly GCA_020662805.1 of Glaucomys volans. Lineage (NCBI taxonomy): Eukaryota > Metazoa > Chordata > Mammalia > Rodentia > Sciuridae > Glaucomys > Glaucomys volans. The sequence continues at coordinate 58,356 of JAJEJO010005266.1, forward strand.
CTAATTTCTCTACACAAACTCAAAAATCCAAGAGGGCTTCAAATAACTGTCAAGCAAGATTGCGGTTCCAGTAAAGCTGTCCTTCAGAATCAAATAAATAAAAGTTTCCAAGATAAACAGAAACTAAAACAATTAATGATTATTAAGCTGATGCTACAGAAACTACTTAAAGGAATACTACGCATAGAAGAACTAAAGCAAACCCCAGAGTTCACAAATGGACAAATCTCATTTGAAGAGCAGGTAAGTAAATGAGAAATGGGACCAAATTAAACATTATAAATCCAAATGGTAGGAATTAATAAACGTTACTCTACAGTAACAATGAACATAAATGATGATATCAATTCTCCAATTCAAAGAGGCTGACAAAATGTATTTAAAAATATGTAAGCAAAAGTGGACTTCTGCCAACAAAGTAGACTTCAAGCCAAAATTAATCAGAAGAAACAAAGATCACTTCATACTAGTAAAGGGAATAATCCAACAAAAAGACATAACAAATGTAAATATTTATGTCCCAAATGTTGGTGCACCTAATTATGTAAGACAGAGATTACTTAAAAAGGACTCAAACAGGGCTGGGGATACATAGCTCAGTTGGTAGAGTGCTAGCCTCCCATGCACAAGGCCCTGGGGGTTCAATCCCCAGCACCACAAAAAAACTCAAATAGACTACAAATGAGACTCAAATAGACTGCAGTAGAATACCAGGTGATTTTAACACATCTCTCTCACCCTGCTTCTCCTTTCACCCCACATTGTATTTTAAAATAATTCTGAAATATGCTATAATTTTATCCATTAATAGTAACCATATATAGTACAGTCATCTCCTCTCATCCTCAGGGAGGATATATATAATGAATTAGGGAGGAATTGATAAACATTTCAAACACCATAAGAGACCATTCCACCATAGGGAATATATATATTCCTTAAAGATAAAATAAATTTATACATATATATATATATATAAATTTTAGCAAACATATCCAAAATACCATTATACTGTGCTAGTTAGGTTTCTATTACTATAACAAAATACCAGAGATAATCAGATAATCAAGGAAGGAAAGAAGGAAGAAAGGAAGAAAGTTAGTTTTATTTTGTCTTACACTTGTAGAGTTTTCAGCCCTGTTGTTTTTTAGGCTGTGGTGAAGCAGCATATCATGGCAAGAAGACACAGCAGCAAAAGCCACTCGCCTGATGGTGGCTGAGAAACAAACTAGGAGAAGAGACCTGGGGTCCCACAATTCCCGTCAAGGGCATGCATCCAATCACTGAAGACTTCCCAGTAGACCCCATCTCCTAAGGGTTTCCACTGTCTCTCAACAGCACGGAGCTTGGGACTAAGCCTTTAATACATGGGCATTTAGGGAGCATTCCAGATCCAAACTACAGCACTTACCTAAAAAGATCAATAATGATTTCTTAAAATCTAACCATGATTCCTTAAAGATAAAACAAATACCTATTCAATGTTCAGATTTCCCCAATTGTCTCACAGAAGTCTTATTAGCTTGTTTGAATCAGGATCCCAACGAAATCATTTTTGTTTTATGCTTTTAGTATGTATGTGTCTTATGGTGTTTAAAAAATGTTTATCAAAGTCCCTTCTCTTTCGTTTGTTGAGAAAGTGAGTCATTTATGGTATAGAATGTCACACACTGGATTTGGCTGATTGAGTCCCTAGCTGTTGTGTAAAGTGCCCCTCTACCTCCCATGTTTCCTTGTAAACCTGTAGTTACATCTAAAGGCTTTCTGGGATTCAGATGTAATTGGGGGTGAGTGGGTACTGTGGGTAGGATCCAGGATGCTTTACCTCTAAGCTGTATCCCCTGTCCTTTTTATTTTTTTATTTTGAGACAAGGTCTCTCAGTTACTAAGTTACTGAAGTTCTTACAAAGTTCCTGAGTCTGACTCCCTGCACAATAGCTCTGGGTACATGGAACTTCTCTTCAGGAAAGCACAAAAGACTGTACCCCTAACAGGAAGAAACCAGGCTGCTAAGTCACAATTAGGGACTATCTTATCTCCTCTGATCCAACAGAAATCCAGTAGGTACCTGACACAATACCGAATTTTATCAGACATGTGCTAGTACGATCACTAACCTCCACACACAAAGAAACTTAACGGTAAAGCCAAAAGCCCTGGGCATCTTCTGAAGGTCCTAAATCCTGAAGAAACCAAATCAGGAAGATCTAATAAGAAATCTTACCAGCTCAAAAGTTCAACATGGAATATCATAAACAGCTTTAATGTCATTTGGATCTGACAAATTATTTTTCATATTGAATCTATAAGGGTTCCCTACTCAATACTGTAGTCCTCAATTCAATTGAATGTTTCTTCTAATATTTTAAAGCATTAAGTGTAATCATTAAAAAAAAAAAAAAAAAAAAATGCTGAGCCTGACCTCAAACTTGTGATCCTCCAGCCTCAGTCTCCTGAGTTGCTGGAATTATAGGCATGTGACCCCACACCCAGAGAGATGTGATATTTTGGCAAAACTGCTTTGTCATTAGTGCTGCATGCTTCTTACTGAAGCACATTGATTAACTAAAGATGAAATATTAAAAGCTACAAGCAAGAAAAAATAGATTACTCATGTGAAAGACAACTCCCAACACACTTCTCTTCAATAATAGAGGCCAGATGACAAATAATGTTTCCAAAATTCTAATGTGAACATTTACCATATGCAATGTTACCTTTTCGGGTTTGTTTGTTTGTTTGTTTGTGTGTGTGTGTGTGGTGCTGGGGATTGAACCCAGCGCCTTGTGCGTGTGAGGCAAGCACCCTACCAACTGAGCTACATCCCTAGCCCCATATGCAATGTTATACCCAGCTAAATTATAACCCAGAGCAAGGGCGGAAAAAGCATTTAGGACACACTACTCACAGGGGAATTAGATGCTGATAGCCCCTAATCAAAAGAAGAAACGTGAAGAATGCCAGAAAAACTGGGGAGTACAGATACTGGTTAAAATGCCAGAAAATCAAACAATTATTCACCAAAAACAGTCACAATTAGCTGTTTTTGTTTATTTTTTTAAAGTGGGTCTAAAACTCTATATAGCTATATATCTAGGGTATGGGATTTGAAGTTTAGGCATGCTAGGATCCTTTCCTTGATTGGTAAGATGACAGAGATATTGAAAAACTTTCAATATTGGAAAAATGTCAATATTGAAATATTAAGAATAAAGCTATATGTCACAGGTCAGCAGTACAGTAATTCAACAGCTAGTGGAGGCTTAGGAGATTATCTGAAATTTAGGTGAAAGAAGGTTGGCATGAGCTGGAATTTGTTAAAGTAGAGTGATGCGGTCAATGTTGAGCTTTACCTGGGTTGAGTAATTCAAACTCAGAAACTGTAGAGGGGAAAAGAGAATTTTATTTTGGTCTTAGGAATTGTAAATTCAGAAAACACAGATGCAGTGGGTTCTGAATAAGTGGTGCCCAGAGGCTAAGAATGGATGGGACTATTGAAGGGAAGAAGTAGAAGACAAAGGATATTCCACAAGTTGCATGAAGAGGAAGTTAGTGGTGCACTCGACGGATTGTCAGGACTCTCGAGGTGCAAAGTGGATTTATAGCAGCTACACCAGCTGAGAAGTTGGCGCAATTGCAGCTGCGCGCGCTCCTCACCATAGGAAGTGCATGGCTCTGCAGACCTGGCCGGGTTCAAAGGTCATATTCCTCGGGCCAGTTCAAACATCCACATTCCCAGGCTGCAGCTCAGAATGTGCCCAAGTCCTGGCCCTTAATGGCCGCCTGATTCCATTTTGAAATGCTCTTTTAATCCCATGAAGGCCACTGACTTCACTGTTCTGAAAGTCTTTACAAGGACAGTGTGTGTTCTGCCCCTCAAAAAGGAGCCCATGGCATCAGACAAGAGGTGAAGGTGGGGATGAGGGAAGGGGCCAGAAATCCATTCAGGAAAGCTGGTGATTGTCACCATGGAACTGGCAGGGGAAGGAGGAGGGAGATACATCCAAGAGGGAGAGTCCCCAAAAAGTTGAAATGCTGAAGACCCCAGAGCACATCAGAGCTGAGTAGGACCACAGCAACCTTTCAGAGGTTGGTAGAGGGCTGGGAGGGGCCCCCAGTGAACATCGCAAAGGGACCACCTACTCCCAAGGCAGCCACAGCTACGTCAGATTGCTTGGCATTGGCACCACAAGTGTCCCTTAGGCATTCCCAGAAGCAGGGTGGGGTCTTCATCCTTAGCACCAGACACTGGCCAAGGACCACAAGCCTTCCTCTAGGTTCCTGATTAGGACTTTTGTTAATACCAGCCAGGCTCCCTGCCATTTTTCCCCCACAAGGCTTTGCCACACTCTTGGCGTTTTTGAGAGGTTGTCATCTTGATTGGCCTTAAATGGCAACTCTGATTTCCATAATGGTTCCTCCCATGGTTCAAGTCTCTTAGAACTTTCTTGAAATCCTCTTCTGATATTGCTTTTCATTGTAATTTTCTCCTGGATTTCACACTGAATCCTGGGCCTCTGAAGAACAGTGATGATTAAGAACTCCTCACTCCATCCTAGGTGCTCAGGAAGTGGCTACTTTAAAAAAAAAAAAAAAAAAAAAAAAAAAGGAAAAAAAAAAAAAAAAAAAAAGAAAAAAATTCTTGTGTTCCTTAGACTCTAAGATCTTTTTTTTGACCTGTGATAAGGCCAGACTCAGACCCTACAATTTTCCAGATTTCCATCTGGAATAAATGACATGTGAAGTATGTGTCCACAACCCAATTCACACCAAATGCCTGCTGCCATGACTTAGCATAGTGTAGTCTGTCCTCTCTCCCTGGGTCTCCGACCATTGGCTGCCCTTGAACTTCAGTGAGAATTGGGACTTTAACCAATCAACCATCTATGGGTTCCCTCCCCTCCTAGTTCTCTGAAAAAGCCATGAATTGAAACTGGTTTTGTTCAAATGTTTGATCACCCCACTTCCCCAGGCCAATATTTCTAGACTTGCTCTGCTTCTCCTGTGAAAGGAAACCCTTTCAGCTCTTATTCTGAGCCCTTGCAGATTTTGTTGTTGTAGCCTTCTCCCTGTTACAGTATTTTTGAATAAGTTCTCTTCTTACCTGAGGCTAGATTGGTTTTTATTTGACAGAAAACATGAGATTTTATTGCATCAATCCTTCTGCTTTTGTATGTTTGGAAATTACCATAATGAAAAGTTTTAATGTAATATATGTTGAAATTTGAGGAAAGTCACTAAAAGAACAGAAAAACAATCAAATTGCTCAGATAAGCAGAATTCCAACAGAAGGAAGGCAGAGAGAAAAATGAGCCAACAAAAAGGGTAATAATCACAAAAAAACACAAAAACAGTGTGGCTCAAATGAGTCTCAATGCACATTCCAGTAACTTCCATAAACAGGTACTCTCAGAATCCATCAGATTAGATTGAAATAAATGGACTGTTAAGCAGACCATAAGAACCTTACAGTTTCCAAAGCATGCTCTGATTCTTCCAATTCTGATATAACTTTTATGTTTTGGAATTTGTGAGGGTCTGAAAGTACTGTCCACAACCTGATTGTGCTTGGGCAGTGGGCTAGGTTGCTGAGAGGTCAAAGAAAACACCTGGAGATGGCATGAGATGAAACACTGAAAAACATGGGAAGGTTCAGCTAGCACTGACACCCCTCATACGCCAAAGTCCAGTGGTGACAGGTCAGACAAATGGCAGCTTTGTCCTCATAGTGAATGCCAGAAAACAGTGCTTCCATCACTGATGGCACCCTGTCCAGTGGTGTACAGGTGGACAAGTGGTATTTATCCTGTACACAGTCTCAAGACACAAGTCCTCAAATCCACACTAGTGACCACAGGGATTTATAAGCTAGGCTCTAAGAGCAGTGATATCATTAATTTGCTTTGCTCCCTGTGTGAGCAGCATTCCGGAGGAGCAGCTGTCCCGCTATGCATGCAGGAAGGCAGCTGTCTGCAGATAACACCACCTTGCCCTCATTCCCAGCATTTGCTGGAGAGTGAGCCAGTGTCTTTCAAGATAATATTTATCTGGAAATTCCACATCCCAAGCTTGCTCTCATCGTTCCCTTGACCTGGCTAGGTTCTTGGGAACAGAGACGGGCATGGTGTTTTACTGTCCTTTTTCTCTAGGGATGGCTTACTGAACTGAAAGACTTTGGAGATCTGACTAAATTCTCTCATTTTAGTTGAGGAGACACATTCAGAAAGGTAAAGCCATTGGCATCAGCAACTTAGCTAGACCCTGTCTCAAAATAAAATATAAAAAGGGTTGGGGATGTGGCTCATGGTAAATTGCTACTGGGTTAGATCCCTGATACCAAAAAAGAAAAGAAAGGTAAAGCCACCTATTTATGGATACATATTAAACGAGTACTAAGAAAACTGGAAACCAGATTTCCCAATCCAAACTGCAGTGGTTATTATCCTTTTGATTATTTACCAATAAGGACTTGCTTCGTCCTTGGTACTTCATATTATCTCATGGCTGCAATTTCCCTCTAATTTAGTCTTGAGTTCTCCTTCAAAGGAGAGTGGCTTAACTCTATCTCTGGACTCAGGGGGCCCCACAGAGGTGCCTGCAGATTTCTCAAGTATGCTCTTACTGGAAACTTCTTTATCCTGGTGGACAGCCTGATGCCTAAATGTCTGGAATGTTTGGATCTCGAATGTCCCCCAGAAGCTCAAATGTTGAAGACCTGATCCCCACCCCCACCGTGCTACTGGGAAGAGGTGGAACCTTTAAGTGATGTGGCCTAAAGGAAGGAAGTAAAGTCACTGGGGGTGTGCCCTTGAAGAGGACACTGGGACCTGGGCCCCTTCCTGTTTCTCTCTTTGCTTCTCAGCCACCAGGCGGTGAACAGTTTCCTCTGCCACGTGTTTACACCATGACTGACTGACTTGTCACAGACCCAAAAGCAGTGGAGCCAAGGACCATGGATAGAAACCCCCAACACTATGAGACTAATCTCAATCTTTCCTCTTTCAAAGTTGATTAGGTAAGGTACTTTGTCACAGCAAGTGAGAGCGAGACCGGTAGTGTCCTCTCACAGGAAATCTGTCTATGCTCTTGTCTGACCTGTCTGGAGTCCTACCACTGAGGTTGGCTCTCTGAGGGGACGCCGTCTGGAGGGAGGATTGGATCCAGGAGCGCCTGGCAGGCGAGGCCCGGGGGCAGCACAGCAACAGGAAAAATAAGCATTTTATTACTAACAGGCCACAAGAGAAGAGGGGTGACTGCAGGGCCAGTGCGAAATGCAGAGACCACAGGGTGCTCAAGCAGTGCTTGGGGAGCAAGAGAGAAAGGAACCTGCTTAGGAACATGTCCTGGACCCCCATTAAAGGATTCAGTCCCCAAGCACTGGTTGAGCTCCCTGAGGTCTCTGCATTTCTCACTGGCCCTGCAGTCACCTCTCTTCTCTTGTGGACCTGAGAGTAGTAAAATGCTTCTCATCCCTCCTGTTGCTATGCTGCCTCCTCTGACTCACCTGCAAGGTACACCTGAGTGGAGCGCTCCAGAGCTCGCCCAGAGAGCAGCTCGATAGGTCTGCAACACCACTCCAATCAGACACGTTGGCCAAGCACACAGCTTCAGCCGCTGTGCCTACTCCTTGGACAGCGGAAGTCTGCTCTTCCACAGCTACAGGACCTGCAGGCATCAAAAGGTGTCTCAACCTCCTTTCACTGAGGACAAAAAGCGACAAGGTTTGCTTCCCCAGTTTGTCTGGTGTACCTGGGCTTTCCCTGCGGAGACCCAAGGCAGTGAGGACAGTGCACTATTGTGTTCATCTAGTAGTCCCCACAGAAAGAGCATGGTAGACAGGGCATGTACCCCAGAACCAAGGAGCTAGATTTGAATTCTGGCCCCACTTACTCGTTGGGTCTCTATAACCTTGGGCAAGACTAAGATCCTTGGGCTTATTTCCCCATCTTGAAAATGGGCAGTCTAAAATATCACTTCATTGTGAGGCAGAATGACATGAGATTGTTGTGAATCATCCCTCCCCCTCTATTTTCCAAGCCCGAATCTCCAGGATTCCTGGTGATTCCATTAGAACAGCATAGCCTTTCCTCAACACATTAAATGTTGGCTTATCCATTTCATCCTGTAACTTAATGGAGGCATAAAGCTTCCCACTAAACTGCAAGCCCAAGTAGCACCTTGTAGGTTAGTTCTCCACCACACTTGTGCTGGTTGGCAGGACTTTCTTGTCTTTAGACTGGCTCTCTTCTGGTGTTGTTGAGATGCCCCTGCAAAAGGCAAGAAACATCAATGCTGTCTGAGCCACTCATGTTCAGATGTCTGCTTCCACATCAGCCTTCCTTGCTGGTCCTGGAAGCCTGGGAGTTCTTTGTTGGAGCCTGCATACTTGACTTCCAGATGGCCTGCTGCAGAGGGATGTAGCTTCACTTTGGTGATGGGTGCCAGAATCCTGTTGCGATGTCAAGTTTTTACACTTCACTTATCCAGTGAGCCGGGCGCAGCGGTGCACTCCTGCAATCCCAGTACTTGGGAGGCTGAGGCAGGAGGATCGCGAGTTCAAAGCCAGCCTCAGCAACTTAGCGAGGCCCTAAGCAACTCAGTGAGACCCTGTCTCTGAATATAATACAAAACAGGGCTGGGGATGTGGCTCAGTGGTGGAGTTCAATCCCCAGTACAAAAAAAAAAAAAAAAAAGAGAGAAGGAAAACTTATCCAGTGAACGGCTACTCTCCATCTACCTGGGGTAACAACCTCACTCAAGGGGAGCTCCCTGTTCTGTGCTGCAGGACATCCTTTGCTGCTCTGAGCTCAGTGGACCTCTCACTGAGCAGCTCGTCCAGTCAGATGCAGTTCAGAATCTGGCACTTCTCACTGTGATGTTTCGTAAAGACACAGGCAACTGAAAACAACAAGCTGTTAGTGAAGGTGTGCAGGCGTCCACACACGCCAAGGACACCGTGACTCACTCCTTTTTTGTTTAAAATACTAGGAATTGAACCCACAAGTCCTCCACCACCAAGTCACATCCCCAGCCATTTTTGAGACTGGGGTCTTGCCAATTTGCTCAGGCGGTCCCGGAACTTGCAATTCTCCTGTCTCAGCCTCCTGCCCTGTTCAGTTATTGAATCTTACACCTTTTGACTGTTTACCCGTAAAGAATGCCTCTCTTTCAAACAATCTTTTATTTTTCTGTTTTCTCAACATTCCAGTTATTAGCAGTCCACAAGTTTTGTCTCCCTTGGGCCCTGAATTCCACTTCTCAAGTCTGTTGCCATGCTTCATTTCTTGGGTGCTCGTACTTCATGTCTGCATGCTTTTAGGGGGAAGTATGACAAGTCCTGTACAGTAGAGTCCTTGGTGTCATGCCTCCAAGAAGTGATAGTAGCATTTTGGGAATCAGAAAATCAAAGGTTTAAGTCTATGGTGGACAACTCTACAACTGAAATAGTGTGGTTGGTAATAGTTTTTATAAAAGATATTGTATAATTTTGTGTACACAGCACACAATGTTTAACAGATGTATGTATATATATATACGTACATATATATGTATATATATGTGTGTATATGAATACACTTAGGGAAAACCTCAAGATTATTTTCCCAAATGATTTACATAGTCAATAAAATAAAATAGGAGGGGCACAAATTCATAGCCCTTAGAATTCAAACAGAATAGGAAGATATTTATTTTTATAAACCTTGGTGGAGATATTCCCCAAGGATGATCTGGCCTCAATAAAGAACCAATTTTTCCCGTAGCTAATTGACCCCAAGCAAGTCATCAAACGATGATTGTCAATAGAGGAAATGGTGGCCCCTTGTATTCCAGGGCTTCTGATAAAAGCAGCAGTTCCCGTCTCCAAAGGAATGGTTCATAGCACACCTTAGAAATGTGGGTCCGCCATAGTGTGTGTTGGAGAACACATACATCAAAAGAACATACTGAAAGCAAATCAAAGATTAATGAAGCTACAGGCCACTTACAATACCGTGAAGAGAACTGTCCCCATACAAAAAGGGTTCACAATCTGAAATGGCCCTGTAAAACGGCAAAATAGTGATAAGAGCAAAATTGTAAATCAACAACTTGAATATGGGAAAAAACCAAACCAACGAAAACAAAACAAACAAAAAACAAAACAAAACAAAACAAAAAACATGTACTATACAACATAAAACGTTTGAAGATTTTTCTTTAGGTAAGGTTTTCAGAAAACCCAGGAATAGATTTTATATCACAAAAAGGTCCATATCGCCCAAAAATGTCTTTTGACTGGACAGTAAAATAATATTTGTTGGAAATCAAAAACTGAGATAAAGTACAGGCCATTGGGAGTGGTAAAGCTTTAATTTCTCCAATTTTCTTCCAAATCAACTTGTTAGCTGAGTTCTCATGGCACAGGAAGAGGTGGTAGCTTTCCACAGGAGCACACCTGGGGTTGATCTTGCTGATGTTCCAGGTCAGGGCGATGCCCATGGGTCTCAGCACACGCTTCACTTTGAGCTCTGGCTTCTGGGGAGGGAGTGTGTCCCGAATTTTGTCCACCAGTTCAGGGAGTAGTGGTGGTGGTTCTGGGAGAGGTGGCAGGTGCTCAAAGGAATCAAAATCCTAAAAGCACATTTGTAAAAAAGTTTAGCAAGCCAGTTTGCTGGGTACTGACTATTTTAAAGTGGTCAAGTGCAGCTGTGCAAATATATATTTCCCATTCTTCAATCCTTTGATCAAAATACCAAACAAGATATTTCAAGAACATGTGAGGCTGGATCCAGTCTTTTTAAGCATGAGGCTCTTGTGCAGTTAAGATGTCTACACTCTAGAATATCATTAATCCAGAATGGGTAGGTCTCAAACATTCTGGACAAATACCATATCTTATTTCCAAACTGTTTTCAAACACTGGACTGATTTATATGAAAGTGTAAGCATAGGAGAACACCAATTTTCCTCCCACCCTTTCCAACAATGGCTATGACAAAACAATTCTTTCTTAATTTGTTGGATGAAAAAAGTATTTTAATTTCTACAGCATCTGGAAAATTTAACTGAATTATTTTAATTGAGTAAATAAGTAGACTCACATTAGCACATTTTGAAAGCTCATTGAAATGTTATCTAAGTTGAAATGTGAGTCACATGTTTCTTCAAGAGTAAAACAGGTACTTCCCACTCAGTTTGGAAGGAATGTCCCTGACAGAGCATTTTATGTTAGTACCTCGATTGTATTCTCTGCCACTGGGGTTATGTCTTTTGAGTTTAAAACCGCTTTCGAAGGTGACTCCCAGGTACATGCTGGAATTTCTGTCAACAACAAAAGGATTAAAAGAAGAAAAATTTAGCTCAGTTTGTAGAAAATCTGCCTAATATGTGTAAGGCCCTGGGTTCAAGCCTGAGCAATATTGTCCCCACACACAAAGTAAAATTTAGAACTGGGGGTGTGGATCAGAGGGAGAGTGCTTGCCTAGCATGTGTGAGGACCTGGGTTTGATCCTCAGCATTACAAGAAAAAAAAGTAAATTTACCTGTAATACAGCTTTTAACCAACAGTTTACATTTTAGGTGGCAAATACGAATTAAAATTATAAAGCTGAAATATGAAGAAGCTCTTTTATCAAAAGTTCAAGATTCAAAGGTACCAAATATAATTTTCATTAAAGTGACAACTATTTCCACTTTTCAATTTGAGGCAGGGTCTTGCTATGTGTGTCACTGAGGCTGAGTCTGAATGTGAGGTGCAAGGGCTCCTCCCACTAGCAGCCTCCAGAGCTGCTGGGATTACTCTCAAACCCGGCTTCAACACTTCCCTCTTAAGGTAAACCCATCAGTCATTATGTGACTAGAAAGCAGGTACATTTCCACACGGGAGAGGGATAACTGTTAAATGATGTGAAGATGGATTTCTGTATTAGACAAGGATGTCTGCAAATACAGAGCTATTTGTAAACATTGAATATGCAAGACACACAAAGTCTGGGAATCCAAATTAAAAGATCTCAGAGGCTAGGATTAGAGAAACCTCTACCAATGATGTCTGTGTTTACCTGAAATGAATTAGCTATAAACTGTGGACTGGGGAAAGGGAAAGGAGAAGAAGAAAAGAGAGGAGGAGGAAAGAGGAGATGTGGGTTGGAGAGAAAGAGTATAGCAGATGTAAGAATGGACCGAAAACAACTAGGGAGAGTATCCATGGGAATGAGGAAGAAAAGAGGTTCGTGCTGGAAGGTTCAGGGCTGTGTAATTGAAAGTTCAAGAGTTTTAACATATCTAATAAGCAGTAAATACCACTTAGGTCTGTTGTGTGTCCAGTGATATAACCGTTTAATATACTTAATGAATCCCCCAAATGATATAGTGTTTCCCTTAATTCACAGAATAAAATGCGATAATACATTTCAAAGTTCATTTAGTAGTCACTTCATTTTTACTGGTATTAAAAAACCTATTAGGAGCCGGGTGCGGTGGCACACGCCTGTAATCCCAGCACTTGGGAGGCTGAGGCAGGAGGATCGCGAGTTCAAAGCCAGCCTCAGCAACTCAGAGAGGTCCTAAGCAACTCAGTGAGACCCTGTCTCTAAATAAAATACAAAACAGGGCTGGGGGTGTGGGTCAGGGGGGGAGTGCCCCCGGGTTCAAACCCCCAAACCAAAAAAAAAAAAAAAAAAAAAGCCCTATTAGGGACAGGTAATGGCTTTAGGATTTTAATTCTAAATGAGTCTGTACAGATGTTTTACAGTGAATTAATCACAACTAGATCTGTGAAATCCTAATCTGCAGGTTAATCAACATGTAAGAGGTGAAACCGTCTCATTTAAATTTACAAGGAAACAATTTAACAAAAAAAGAAAATTCTAAGAAACAAAATTTCCCATACATAACATCACTTCTTCCAAGGAAATAAGAGGTCCTTAGCAAATTAAAACAGGCCAAGAGAAACTCCACTTCGTGGGGATAAGAGACAAACAGGAGTTTTATCCCAACCCAGCTGATGTCCTGAGTGATACCAATGCTAATGTCTTGTAAATACTCTCTTTTATCCTTACCATGAAAAACTGTAATGGTATCTTCACGGCTTTGTATTCTCAAAGCCACAGGAGCCAGAAACCCACTGTTTTAAGGTTCTTCACTGAACTGCGAGGTGAAAACTGGCCTGTGGTTTCAACTGTTTGACTGTCAGATCCTTTCTGCATTACATGCACATTTTCTGCATTATATGCACATTATATGCACATACATCTGCCAATGTTAATACTTTACTACAAAAATTATTTCTAGGGCTGGGGTTGTGGCTCAGTGGTAGAGCGCTCAACTTGCACGTGTGAGGCACTGGGTTCCATCCTCAGCACTTCATAAAAATAAATGAAATAAATGCAGTATGTTCATCTACAACTAAAAAACTTTAAAAAAAATTTTAAAAATAAAGTTGCATTTTTAAAAAAATCTTTATAAAGTTTCTCCTTTTGAAATGACCAAATTTGGGGGCTGGGGATATAGCTCAGTTAGTAGAGTGCCTGCCTTGCAAAGCACAAGGCCCTGAGTTCAATCCCCAGCACAATAAATAAATAAATAAATAAATAAATAAATAAATAAATAAATAAAATGTATCCACTTTAAGTGCAATCCTTTTGACTTGACAAATGTATATGCATTATGAAATCATCACCAAAAATCAAGATACACAATATTGTTATCACCCAAAGGTTCTTTAGCATCCGTTTTTTTTCAAGCTCACCCACCATTAAAAAAAAAAATTTCTTCATACATGTATGTAGGGTAATAATGTCTGTACCATTCTAGGGTCCTTCTCATCACTACCATCCCACTACTCCCCTCATTATCCTCTGCATAATCCAGAGTTCCTTCATTCTTCACTACCCACCCCCCACTATGGATTGGCATCTGCTTATCAGAGAAAACATTCAAACATTTTTGGGAATGGCTTATTTCATTTAGCATGATATTCTCTAGTTCCATCCACTTACCTGCAAATAGCATCCCTTCTTAACCCCTATCCTCTAGTCCCATGAAACCACTGCTTTGTGTTAGTAAAGATTATGTTCAGGGCCAGTCATAAGGGTACACAACTGGAATTCCAGCTACTCCAGAGGCTGAGGCAGGAAGATCACAAGCAAGTTCAAGTCCAGCCTTGATAATTCAGACCCTGTCTCTAAATAAAACAAAAAAGGCTAGGGATGTAGCTCAATGGCAGGGGACCTGCCTAGCATGTGTAAGGCTCTGGGTTCAATCCCCACCACCAATTAAAAAAAAAAAAATTAAGGTAGCCTTTTCTAGAATTTCACATAAATTGAATCACCATACCATGTAGGATTCTTTTACATGGCCTGGTATTTCTGAAATGTATACACTGATTCTATGTATCAATATTAAGTTTGGTTGAGTGTTCAATTGTATGGATATGTAATCTTATTTGTACATTCATCTCTTGATGGACATTTGTGAGGATTCTAGCTCTGGGCTACATGAATAAAGCTGCTTGATCACTTGCATAGTCTTTGTGTGGATGTAGGTTTTCATTTCTCTTGGGCAAATATGTGTAAAAATGGACTGACAGACTCATATAATAAAAGTATAGTTGGTGTTTTAAGAAACTCCCTAACTACTTCTTAGTTTCATTATTTTACATTCTTACTTGCAAAGTGTAAGAGTTCCAAGCTGTTGCACATCCTCAGCAACTTCAGGTCTTCAACTGTTTTCCTTGTCATTCTACGGGACGTGTGGTGGTACCTCATTATGGTCTTCATTTGCCTAATGAGAATGTGGTCTGCTTGTGCTTACTTGCCACCCCTTCATCTTTACTGAAGTATCATATTTTTGCTTTTCCCCCCACCATCTCATGGTAAAAGTTTAGATTGTTCATTTCAGACCTTTTATTTTTTCTAATATGAACATTTATTTTTATTTATTTATTTATTTTGGAACCAGGGATTGAACTCAGGGACACTTGGCCACTGAGCCACATCCCCAGCCCTATTTTGTATTTTATTTAGAGACAGGGTCTCACTGAGTTGCTCAGGGCCTCCCTAAGTTGCTGAGGCTGGCTTTGAACTCGTAATCCTCCTGACTCAGCCTCCCAAGTCGCTTGGATTACAGGCGTGCGCCACCGCGCCCGGCTCTAATATGAACATTTAATCCTAACAATTTCCCCTGTAAGCACTGACTGTTTAGCTGTATTGCATACATTCTAATATGCTATCTTTAAATTTTCATCCAGTTCAGAATATTTTCTAATTTTCCTTGAAGGTTTCTTCTTTTACTCATAGGTTATCGAGAAGTCTGTTTAGCTTCCAAATATTCAGGGATTTTCCAGCTACCTTTCCACTATAGATCACTCATTTAATTCTGTGATATCAAAGAATACGTTCTGTAGGATTATAACCCTTTCACATGTACTAAAGCTTGTTTTATGGTCCAGAATCTGATCTCTTATTGCATGTTTCATGCACTTACAAAAATGAGTATTTGATCATAAGTTCTAGACCACCCTGGGCGACAGAGCAAGACCCTATCTCAATATAAAGTGACATTTTTCGGGAAGGTAGCTCTGTGATTTAGCACTTACCTAGTATGTGTGAGGCCTTGGGTTCCTACTATCTGGTACCCCTGCACACACACACAGAATGTGTATTTCTGGCCGGGCACAGTGGCACACAGGTAATCCCAGCATTTGGGAGGCTGAAGCAGGAGGATCGCGAGTTCAAAGCCAGCCTCAGCAACTTAGCGAGGTCCTGAGCAACTCAGTGAGACCCTGTCTCTAAATCAAATACAAAATAGGGCTGGGGGTGTGGCTCAGTGCTGGAGTGCCCCTGGGTTCAATCCCCAGTACCAAAAAAAAAACAAAAAATAAAAAAAAAAATAAAAAGGAATGTGTATTTCTGGTTTGGGCTAAATGTTCTAAAAATATCAAGTAGGTTATACTGATTCACAGTTTGGGTTTCTCTAAAGCCTTACTGATCACTTTCTTATTAATTACTGAGAAGGGATGTTGAAATCTCTAATTATACTAGTTTACTTTTCTATTTACCCTTTTGTTCCTATCAGTTTTTACATGAGGGACTTTGCAGTTCTACTATGAAGTTCCTACAGTACTTTATAATGGTCAAACACCTTTATCACTGGTAACAGTCCTTATTTATTTGCCCAATAATAATACAACCACCCAAGCTTTCTTATGATTAGCATTTGCATGCTTTCATATGGTTTATCTTCTTCCATCCTTTTAATTTGAATCTATATGGATGTTTATGTTCAAAGTGCATCTCTCAGATTATCACAAATAGGTGAGTCTTGCTTTGTTAGTTTGGCAATGTTTGTTTTTTCATGGAGTGTGTAGACCACTTATTACCAACACAGTTGAATTTAAATCTACCATTCTGCCTTCTGTTCTATATTAACTGTGTTTATTCTCTGTATGCTTTTTTGTGGCTTCTCTTATTTTGAGAATTGTATTTCCACTGTTGGTTTATTTGCTCTACTACTAGAGGCATTACCACATGTACCTTAAATCATAATCTATCTTCAAGTAACACCATTCCACTCTCACGTGATGCTAGGCCTTCAAACAGCACACGCGCACCCCTCTGGCCATCGTTTGCACTGTTGTTATCACACAGTAACTTCCACTTATATTATAAACTCCACAAAATGGTGTTATATTTCTTAGTTTAGATCCACTTTTCATCTAGTATCATTTTCCTTTTACTTGAAGAATTTTATTTTTGATACTGAAAAGCTGTTGGCAACATATTTTATGCATCTAAAAAACTTAATTTTCCTTTACTTTTTGAAAGATATATGTGAGTAGAATTTCAGGTGGACAGTGACTTTCCCCCAACCTTTTTTTTTTTTTTTTTTGGAAACCAGGGATTG
>JAJEJO010005266.1:75339-115339 GCA_020662805.1 Glaucomys volans
TCACTGAGTTGCTTAGGGCCTTGCTAAGTTGCTGAGGCTGGCTTTGAACTTGTGATCCTCCTTCCTCAGCCTCCCGAGTCGCTGGGATTACAGGTGTGCGCCACCACACCCGGCTCCCCCACCCCAACCTTTTAATGGTGCGAGTTGATTGTCTTTTGGCCTGCATAGCTCTAGTCAAGAAATCTGTGAATTCTTTGTTCCTCTGCGTTGTATTTTCACTTTTTTCATGTGTTTAGGAACTTGAGTGTAGTATGTGTTGGTATGGTTTTCTTGATGTTTATCTTGCTTGGACTTTATAGAAGTTCTTGGACATGTGACTCATGCTTATTAAATCTGAATGAGACCTTATCACTAATTCCCAGCCCCAGATGACTGTATTTCACTTTTTTGCTTAATGTGGAGAAAAAGGGCACTGCTGTCACTCCCCCTCTACATGTTCAAATCATGCAAAAAATAAGCGTCTACTTTCATTTCCTGTTGTGTTGAATCCTTTCAGCCACTACTGTTATGTGCCATAACGAGAAGAGATATGTAAGAGCCCCAAACAATCCAGATGTCTTTTCAAAGGGTAAATGGATAAACAAGGTAGGATACATCCATGGCAGGGGCTGCTACTTGGCCATAAAAAGGAACACACTATTGATACACAACATGAACAACCCTCAAGAGAATTATGCTAAATCAAAGTCAAACTCAGAAGGACATATTCTACCATATCTACATAACATTTGTGAAAAGACAATTTCAGTCATGAAGTAGTTGCCAGGAGTTAGGGATGATGGGCAAGAGGTAAGTGTGGCGATAAAAAGTACCATGAGGAAGTCTTATGGTGTCAATTGCACAAAGCTACGCATGTGATAAACTGTATAAAACTACAAATATATGCACATTAACACACTAAAACACACTTCATAAATTTCAAAAGTGCATTGAGTTGCTACCCATCCCACTTTCTTAAAAAAAACAAAACAAAAAACCTTTACCTGTGTTGCAGTTGGACAGGCCTTCTTTGGTCAAATCAATAACAAAATCAAGTTTCTTCTTCTCTATGCTCTGAAAAATTATTGTAAAAAAATAAATAAAGTTTTACATCAACAGCAGAAAATGATTTTACAAGACAAAACATAAAATTCTAAATCAACTTTTTTTTTCCCCCCTGGCCATGCTGGGTATGGAACCCAAGCACGTTAGCAAGCATTCTACCACTAAGGTACACCCCCAAGACCTAAATCAACATTTACAAGCTAGAAGCTGAGCATTCTAGTTTCTTATAGTTTAATTTTACTTTACTAGAAAAGAGAAGCCCTTATAAAATACTGCATCGTTTGAGACTATGATTAAGAATCCAAATGAACTGGTAAATGGGTATGGTCATGAAATACATGTATCACTAGCTGTCTGTTACTCAGTGGACCGGAACCTGGTTATGTGAACTAGTTGGATATGAATTTGTGTGTATGTCCGTCTGTCTGTCTGTCTGTCTGTCTCTCTCTCTCTCTCTCTCTCTCTCTCTCACACACACACACACACACACACACAAACGGAGGTGGTGTAGGGGGCGAGTCTACTGAAGATACCACCATGTTTCCCACGAACTAGCAAAAGAATCAATGACAAAACTAAGGTATCCAACACATAGAAACATTACAGATCCCAGAACAAATTATAATTTAAGTGAACAATCATAACAATCACTGTTACCCACCCTGACTTCTGCTACAGCATTAGGTGAATTGTTGACATTTCTTGATGTAATTTTTCTAATATCTGAAAGAAAATTATTAAAATAGAATGCATTTGATAAGCTTATTAAACTATTAAACATTTATGGCGTTAATAATTTGTGGACTTAATTATGAATTAATAATAATGGTGATGCTAATTAACTGTTAATTATGTAACCATAAAAAGTAACTCTACTGACTTTACGTATTCCCCAAACTGATGATCCAGTGTTTTAGTAGTCTTTTCTTTCTTTACAACCATATTAGTAGCTCTGGAAATTACTTTAGCATTTGAAAAAGGAAACTTGAATATGTGACTATTTATTGTTTAATACTGGGGATCAAACCCAGGGCCTTACACACAAGTTATCTGAGCACTCTACCACAGAGCTACATCCCCAGCCCTTTACAAATCTTAATTTTTGTCCAGGCTAGCCTGGAACTTGCCATCTTCCTGTCTCGGCCTCCCAAGGAGCTGGGATTACAGGCATGAGCCACCACCAAGCAGCAACTACTTTTAAATTCATAATATTATTAAAATAGATTGCCTGAGATGGCTGAGGAACCATCAAATACTTAGCATCTTTTGTAGCTCTTTGATTTACAAATTGTAGAGACAAGTAAGTAGCTTCATGAATGGAGGCAAAGTTTTCAGAAATTAAGATTAACTACTCTAAGAAAGTGAAAGATGAAGTGAAAACAAGGAATTTTGGATAAGAAATTGTGGAGTGAAAAAGATAGCTATATTTAGAGAAATTTATCAATGGAAGTCTAAAGTCTAAAGTATAAGACACAAACTCTAATATAAAAAAAGTATTACAAAAAAAAAAGTTAAAAAACAAAGGTGATAGAACTTTAAATGTAAAATAAACTATAAAATAACTTAATAGGTGAAAAGACAGGAAACAAAACACCACCAGTACCAACAGAAGGTGAAGGCAAACAATTAAAAAAGGAATACACATGAAAGTAATTTTGTAACTTGTAAAATCATTAGACAAATAGTAAAGAAACAAAAGGCTACAAATTGATAAAACACAAGGTGAATAAGGAATATTAATTACATTAAGGAATCATATTTATGTAGGTATTATTAATCATAGAGAAATCAACATTTTCAGAGTAGACACAGGTTTTATTTTAGAAAAAGGTTAGTATTTAATTCATTAAGCAAATATTGATTTAAGCTTTCTAATTTGATAGATCGTATTCTAATCAAGTTAATATACCTGTTGAATTTGATGTAACTGGAGTTGTCACATTAGGACTTTCCACAGAAATCAACATAACATCATCATTGTTACTAAAATGATAAAAACATTAAAAATAAAAATAAAACTAAACATGCATTACCAGGCTTTAAACGTGCAATTAGTAGTTAGAATTCCTTTTTATCATTTCATAACATGTTTTAAGTGAACTGCTGGGGGGGATAAAAATCAAATACTTGCGCTAGGGATATAGCTCAGTTGGTAGAGTGCTTGCCTTGAAAGTACATAAGCCCTGGGTTCAATCCCCAGCACCACCAAAAAAAAAAAAAAAAAATCAAATACTTAAGGAATCCCAGGATTTCCAATTCATTTATATGACCAAAAAGTACACTGAACTCCAATACAACAGAACCATAAAACTTAGTAGGGATCTAAGCAACTCAGTGAGACCCTATCTCTAAATAAAATACAAAAAAGGATAGGGATGTGGCTCAGTAGTTAAGTGCCCCTGGGTTCAATCCCCAGTACCAAAAAAACAAACAAATAAAACAAAACAAAACGCCCCTTAGTAGGGATCTATTCAAAGTGACTCCAAATACATAAGTACGCTACATAAAGGTACTATATACATAGATATATAATAACTACTCCAGGGCATGGAGTTACTTTCATAAAAATGGAACACATAACTGAAACAAACCCATTAAGACTCATAAAGACATTTCTGACTTTTGGAGATGCAGGACTATAATAAATAAAGTTATTTAAAAAATAACAGCAGCTACTCTATATTGTATAGTCATAATTTACCAAAATGTTCTAAACTCAGGCAAGGATGGTGACTGATCTTATTTATGGTTATAGAATATTCTCAGCCAGAACATCCTATGCTGTCCTTTTGACCCTGACTCCACTTTTATGAGTTCGACATTTTGAATCAGAATTTTCTTAAGAAAACTTTGAGGCAAGCTGCATTGAGTTAATTAAGATGCCAGAGGAATTTTCCAGCATGATTATACGATTCTCTTGTACATGTCTTATATTTTTAGCATTTGTATTTAGGTCTAGAATTCATTTTAAGTTAATTTTTATATATGGTGTGAAGAGTTGAGGTTTATTTTTTCCCCTCTAGTTATTCCAGTCATTCTATGGAAAGGAAAATCTTTCCCTATTTGATTACCTTGACACCTTTCTAGTAAGCCAGTGGCTGGCACCTGCAAGGATTGGCGCCTGTCCATTGAGCTACATACTCACCCCAATACCACTGACTCCATTGCTGCAGCTGTATAGCAGGTCTTGAACTCCGGTAACGAACTCTGCCAGCTTTGTTCTTTTGTAACACTGCTACTCATCTGGGTTTTTAACCAGTTTGTTACTTTATAGAATAAAGGCTGCTGGGAGTTGGGGATTGCATCCAGTGAAGAAAACGACTTGGGTGGGGTGTCATCTTAATAATGAATTCTTTCTGGGCGTGGTGGCGCACACCTGTAATCCCAGCTCTTGGGAGGCTGAGGCAGGGAGATCTCAAGTTCAAAGCCAGCCTCAGCAACTTAGCGAGGCCCTAAGCAACTCAGTGAAATCCTATCTCTAAATAAAATACAAAATAGGGCTGGGGATATGGCTCAGTGGTGGAGTGCCCCTGGGTTCAATCCCCAGTACCAAAAAAAAAAAAAGAAAAAGGAAAAAAAAAGAATTCTCTTGACAATGATTCAAAAATGTGGCACATCCTCCTACCATTTAGTTACC
Source organism: Glaucomys volans (assembly GCA_020662805.1). Classification (NCBI taxonomy): domain Eukaryota; kingdom Metazoa; phylum Chordata; class Mammalia; order Rodentia; family Sciuridae; genus Glaucomys; species Glaucomys volans. The sequence goes on from JAJEJO010005266.1 coordinate 80,021, forward strand.
ATTTTCAGATACACTTTGTAGTCTCTCTCTCTCTCTCCAATTAATTAATTAGCTAATTAATTAATTTTTTCAGTGCCAGGATCAGCCCAGTGCCTTATACATCCTAAGCAAGCACTCTTCCAGTAAGCTACATCCCCAGCACAGTTTGTAGACTAAGTAAGGTTTTATACACATTTCAGTTTACCCCAAGTGTATCACATTCAATGATGGCATTGTAAATTCCAACTGTTAACTGTATACAAAAATATTTTGGAGAAATACAGAGAAACATAAAATACTTCTACTTACCCATATTTACAATTTCTGGAAGTTTACATCATTTTATATAGACCTAAATTTCTCTCCAGGACTATTTTCCTCCTGCCTGAAGAACTTCCTTTAAAGTTCCCTGCAGTCCAGGTCTGCTGATGATCTATATTCCCGCCTTCTTTTAGTTTAAAAATGTCTGGTTTTCCCCTATGCTTTTAAAGTTTATTTTTGCAGATATAAAATTTAAAATGGACAATTTGCTTTATCTTTCAAGATACCTCTTCATTTCAGTAGTTTAAGAGATGGCTTCCAGTTTGTGTAGCTTACATGGAGAAGTCAGCTGCCACTCTAAATTTCTGTTCCTTTCAATGTGAGGTCTGTTATCCTAATTTTTCTTTACAGACATCTACCAATCTGAAATGTGGGACAGGATATCACTGAGTGGTTTTGTTTTTTCTGCTTGGGGTCTGTTAGATTTTTTTTTTTTTTAATGGGTTTAAAGTTTCATCAGACATTGTATCTTAGAGTATCTTTCCTGCTCCTGCCTTAGTGATACTCCAAAAACATGCATACAGGTGCCAGATTCTGTTCCAAGGTCTCTGATGCTCTGTGCATTGCTTTTTCAGTCTATTTCCTCTCCATGGAACAGTTTCCATTCCTATTTCATTGATTTTTAAAAACAATAATTAACTACTCTGTTGTTAATTCTATTACTAATTCAAATTACTGTCTTTTTCATTTCTGTAAGTTCACCTTGGGTTTTTATATCTTCCATTTCTTGCATTTTCATGTTTCCATCTAGACTGTTGAACATGGAGAGAAAACTGATGGCTCTTTTATCGCACTGTCAGCTGAATCCATCAAATACACTACATCTAGGTCTATCACTCATTTTTCTCCTTGTTAATGGGTCACATTTTTGCAGCTTTGCATTCCTGGCAATGTTTTATTAGATGTGTGTTCCTGGGTGAGGGTTGTTGTTTCATTCCTTCAGTGCTGGATTTTCTTCTGCCATGCAATTAAATTTCTTGGGATTATTTTGAATCTTTCTTTTGAAATTTGCTTTGAGTTTTTATAGTATGAGATCCTTTGCAGTCTTTAGTCTGGGGATAACTTAGCCCCACTAAGGCTATAACCACCTGTGGACTTTATTTCTTGCTCCTCAGAGTCTATTCAATTTAGTCCGTGGGAAATCAAAATACTGAACTTTCAGAAAATGTGCACTCTCTTTCCAATGCTTCCTCCTCCTGCCTCATGTTATTCCATTCTTTCTATGCATGGACCCATATTTAGGCAATGATTCAGGAAATCGCCATCACAGATCTTCAGAGCTACATCTGTGCACTTTCTGCTTCACTGCTCTGACCCACGAATTCTAGCCGAGTGAGACTCTCCAATCTCAGTAGTCCAAACCCAACAGGACTAAACTGATCCCCTCCCTGCTCCTTGACCTGGGATATGCCTCCAGGCAGTAAGCCTGTGGTAGGATTCATTTCACTGTCTCCCTTCTCTCAAAGAAAACCTTCAGATCCCCATTGAACAGAATTCTGACATAATTCTTTTTCTTTTTTAGACTACTTTTCGAGTTGATTAATGGCTACCTGAACTGACCTTTTACCATGTTTCATGGGCAGAAGCAGAACTTTTCTAAGTATTTATTTTCATCTGTGAAATGAACTGTTTTGATGCAATTTTAAAATGTGGATTTAACAATTTTTGTATCAAATTTATCAATGAAGAGATTCTAATATTTGCTATTATTTCTAAGAAACAAAATCAATGTTCTTATCTAAATTTCAAGTAGTTCTTTTCAGAGGTTCATCACACTATAGTCAAAATCCCTTATCCATCTCTAAATTCTTCATTAAATTTTTCTTTAATTGCTAATACAGTACTTCAACTATCATGCTATTTAGAACTATAAGAAACTAAGTGCAGAGATTTGAAGACACTGTGCGTAGGAGCTAAGCATTAAGGCTGACACCCATGAAGATCAGGGAGAACTGGTGAACATGCCAAGCTTTCAGATGCAATCCGTGAAAGACGAAGTCTCAGAAACCACAGTGAATGAGAAGTAGGAAAAGACTCACCAAAATTGCAATCAGCCTCAAATCATACCATTCCTGAGTAGACGGGGTGATTAGACCACATTCTATTTGACAAGTAGAGGAAAGGATTAATGTGTCTATACCAAAATGATATCATTTAGAGTCTTAACAATTTTTCAGAATTATCAAGTATGCCAACAGATGGAATCAAATGACAGGAAATTGACAGAAAAAGAACAGAAACAGATCCTTAAGTGATCCAATACTGGAGTCATAAAACAAGGGCATTAAAATAACTATGATTAATAGTTTTAAGAATATGGAGGAAGCCAGGTATAGTGGTACATGCTATAATCTCAGCTACTTAAGAAGATTATAAGTTCAAGGCCAGCCTGAACAACTTAATAAAATCTTGCCTCAAAATAAAATAGAGGTTGGTATATAGCTCATTGGCACAGAGCTTGCCTAGCATGCAAAAAGCCCTAGGTTCAATCCCTAGTAAAATATATACACACACTAAGAATATGCAGGAAAAGATGAAGATAGTTAAAACAGATGGAGCATTCATCAAAAAAGTAGAATCTATGAAGAGAGGGCTACAGTGAAATAAACTACAGGAAGTTTATACAGACACAATTAAGAAGGAAAGAGAATTAGGGACTAGAAAGATATTCATACTAAACATATCAGCAAACAAACTTGAAAAAGGATAGGCGACTCAAGATGAAATGAAGCAAGTCTTACACTTCATGAAGGATATCCAAGTGGGTAACAAACATGAGACTGTGTGCTTAGTTTCATTATTAAAAGGAAAAATGAACTAAAACCATATTGTGATGCCATCGAAATCAGAGAGAGACAATGCCAGGTGTTGGCAAGGATATGTGATAACAAAAATCTCATGCACTTGCTGTGGGAGTACAACTTGATGCAACTTCTTTGGTTGGTAGTATTTATTAAACCTAGAAATACACATACCCTACAACCTCTGTGAATATGTCCAATAGAAGTGCATATATGTATTCATGAAAAGACATGTAAAAGAATGTTCATGCAGCACTACTTATAATTGCCCCAAGGTGAGAGCAATTCCAGTGCCCTGGAATGAATGGACTGATGGTGGCATATTCATATAACGGACAGAATACGGCAATGAGAACGGGCAAACTACTGCTGCCCAGCCACAGTGGATGATCGCACAAAACCATGTAGGGAAGTACAGCACACAGGAGTTTCCTGTCTGACTCCACATATGTAAGTGTGAAAAGCAAGCAGAAACAACTTAAAATAGAGGAGGTGTCTACTTAAGTCCACATGGGAGTGGGCACTGGCAGAGAAGGCACAAAGCAGACGACATGTCCTTGGCATTTCTTCATCTTAGTGGTTTATTTACTTAGCAAAAATTCATCAACCTATATAACATGAGTCTATAAAGTTATTAATGCTTATCCTAAGAAATCCATCTGTAAATCTGAAAACGAAAGGAAGTTTTTAAATGGCACCTCACTACAATTCACTTTATGATATGCGAGTTTCATGAAACTGTTCTGCTACTAACAACAGTTCTTTTTTCATAAACTATATTGGAAGGAAATGGGTAAACTGATGATCGTCATGGTAGTGCAAATGTGCCTAATGTTTTCCCCCCATGCTGAGGCTCAAACACAGGACCTCACACAGGCTCGGCAAGGACCCTACCACTAAGCTACATTTCTGGCCCTTTGTTTTTATTTGGAGACACGGTCTCACCACGTTGTCCAGGCTAGCCTTGAACGTGTGATCTCCTACCTCAGCCTTCTGATAAGTCAGCCTAGTATAATTTCTGCTTAAATTTTATCTAGAAGAAAAATTTTTGCATATAATTAATTAATAATTTATTCAGGCAATGTTACTACACAGTAGTAAAGAATGTGGAGTTCTGGAGACAATGTCTGGATCTAAATTATAGCTATGCCATTTACAAGCCGAGTATTTTGGGGCAAAAACTTTGCTTTGGCTTTGACTAGAAAAAAAAGTAAAAATTTATTATTAAGATTAGATGAGGGCTGGGGATATAGTTCAGTTGGTAGAGTGCCTGCCTTGCAAGCACAAGGCCCTGGGTTCAATCCCCAGCACTACAAAAAAAAAAAAAAATTAGATGAATTTCAATAAATGAGTAGGAAGTGTTGGGGAGAGCGCTGGCCTTGCTCATGTGAGGCACACCAGGTTTGATCCTCATCACCATATAAAAATAAATAAAAAAAGATACTTGTCCATCTACAACTAAGAAATATTAAAAAAAAAAAATGAGTAGGAAGAAGCACATGCCCAACAGTAGGAAATTTCTGCAAATTCTGTACCCGTGTTAACTTTTTCTCCCCTTTGTGTCTCTCCCTGTAAGCACTTTTTTGGGCTGGGTTTGGCTCACTGGTAGACCACTTGCCTAGCATGTATGAGGCACTGGGTTCAATTGGCAGCAACACACATAAATATATGAATAAAATAAAGGTTTATCAACATCTAAAAAGTAAAAAAAAAAAAAAAACAATTCATATGAAATTCTATTTAAGACTTTTTGGCAGTATTAACATTTTGTTCAATCAACATTTGTTAAGTTGTTCTTGGGTGCCTTAGAACTTCATGCTTAATCTTCATATTTGGAAAGGACAGCACATAAACGGATTTTCTTCCTATTTTTAAGCAACATCCTTCTTCATCAAACAGGTATGATAGTCATAAGCCTTGTCTTCTACTAGCTTTTGCAGTTCGGCTGTTACTGTTTTTTCAATTTTCTTCACATTCTAAAATGAAAAATGCTTAAGCTTCTAAATCTAACCACTAGTATAGACACAGAAAGTTATTAATGGGACTAATTCCATTCTAGGGCACCAGAAAACAACAACTACAAACCCTCCTGGTTTTCTCTAGCATCGGGATAACAATATGGGGAACCATGCATTTCTTATTTGCTTTCTTTTAAAAGGATTCCTTTAATTCTTAAATCCTTTAAGAAATAAGTTATGTGCATAAGAAGCATATAAACTGATATGTAAAATAGCAACGATGGAGCCCTGACACTTGAACAATTTGAAAAGTTGTATTTAGAAAGTTTTTTAAGTAAGAAAAGAAAAAAATAAAAAATCATCCTGGTTTTTCTGTGGGTACATAAGAAGAGAATAATGCAGTTTAGGAATTCTGGCTGAGGATCTCTCATAAAGATTTGGCATGAGCTAATGTCATCTGAAGACTGACCAGGGCTGAAGGATCTGCTTCCAATATGGTTTGTTCAGAACCAGGAGTGGAAGAACACACCTGCAATCTCAGCAACTCCAGAGGCTGAGGCAGGAGGATCCAGAGTTTGAGTTCGGCCTCAGCAATGAAGCAAGGTCTTCAGCAACTTAGTGAGACAAAAATTTTAAAGGAATGGTGATGCAGCTCAAGGTAAAGCACCCCTGGGCTCAATCTCTAGCACAAAAAACCCAGCAACCACCACCAACAAAACAGCTAGTTCACACAGCTCTTGGCAGGATGCCTCACTATGTGGAACTCTCCTACTTCTGACATGACAGTGAACTTGTCCCACAGTAAGTAATCCATGAGAGAGCAAGTACACTAAGATGTCTTTAATGTCTGTAATGTCATTTCACTCATATGCCATTCACTAAAAGTGAGTCACTAGTTGTAGACCAAGGTGAAAAGAGAAAGGAGACGTATCAAAACATTTGCGGACATATTTAAAAATCTATCACAGATGCCATGCCTCTCTGCTGACTTCCAAATACAGGGAGAATCCAGTCTGATGGATTCATAGCTTCATTATTCATTATTCACAGCCTTTAAAATTTCTAACATATAATATGCAAGATGCAAACAAAAAAAATCAGCAGGTGTGCTAAGAAACAGGACAAAAATGAAAAATGGCAAACAAAAATAGTGCTCAAAGTACCACAGGAGAGTCATCAGATGTAGACCAGAAAACAGACTAAAATAACCAAGGCATGGACTGGCAGGGTGAAAAGTTTCACCAGAAACATGACTCTATATAAAATAATCGAATGGAAATGGAAGAACTGAAAAGTACACAAACTGAAAGTAAGACTGATTGATTTTTGCAATACTAGGGATTGAAACCAGGGCATCACACATGCTAGACAAGCACTCTACCACTGAGTTACAGTCCCAGCCCTGAAACTAAGAACTGAATACAGGGTGTTTGACGAGAGGATGAATAAGCTGGAACATAAGAGAAAATATCCTGAACAAAGCATGAAAAGCAGAAAAGATGGGATATATGGAAAAACACAACATTGGAACAGCAGACAAAGAAAAGACACTGAAGGACACAGAATCAATGCCTGATAAGATAATGGCCAAGAATTAGCAAATTAAATGAATGATATCAAGCCACAGATGCAAGAGTTATGAGCCACAATCAGTATAAATTATGAAAAACGAAACAAAAACAAATACCACCTCCCTGAAACATTACCTTCAAAGAAGCAACAAGGACTGATGTTGAAAACTCAATAGCAATTACAGAAGTCTGAATAAAACATAATGACTTCTTCAAAGCGCTGAAACAAAACAACTGCAATCTTAACAATACTACACCCAGGTTAAAATAATCGTAAAAAATAAAGAAAAAATGCAAGTTATTTTCAGGTAAAATTGACAGAGCCGGGCATAGTGGCACATGCCTATAATCCCAGCGACTCGGGAGGCTGAGGCAGGAGGATCACGAGTTCAAAGCCAGCCTCAGCAACTTAGTGAGGCCCTAAGGACTCAGTGAGACCCTGTCTCTACATAAAGTACAAAATAGGGCTGGGGATGTGGCTCAGTGGTCGAGTGCCCGAGTTCAATCCCTGGTTCCAAAAAAAAAAAAAATTTTTTTTGACAGAATTTATTCTCAATAGAACCAAGAAAGAAAGGAAAGAAGGAGAGATGGAAGGAAGGAAGCAAGGAAGGGAGGGAGGGAGGGAGGAAAGAAGGGAGGAAAGAATGAAGGAAGGAAGAAAAAAATGAGTTCTTCATGGGGAAGAAAAAAAATAACCCCAGATAGAAATACAGAAATACAAAAAACAAATGAAGAGCAACTCAAGACTGAGAATATAACTTAGGAACAGAGTGCCTGCTTAATAGGTACAAAGCCCTGGGTTCAATCCCTAACACCACACAGGGAGGGGAAAAATGTGGATAACACTAAATAAATGACTTTATAAAATAGGAATAACATCATCTTATGGGATCTAAAACATTGTAAAATTAAAATGCAGGAAAACATAAAAAGATGGGGATAGCATTAAACACAGTGATCAAAGGTCAAACAGTGACTACAAAATGGTAAACGGACTTCATGTAATACTTCAGAGCTAATACTCCACATTAAAATAGAAAAGTGAACCAAGCAAGCATCCATATCCTGATCTTTAAGATAATTACTTTTAAAGGAACACAAAATATGTGTAACTGCTAAGGAATGAAGAATAGAACAAAACTAATCCAAAAGAAGGTTAAAATAAAAAGCCAAACAAATAGGGGGAAAGAACAGTAAGAGGCAAGACTGACAGAAAACAAGTACTGAGACGGTAATTATAAACCCCATACATCAGTGAGATCACATTAAACACAGATGATGTGACTGTTCTGATGTAAAGATATCAGGTCAAAAATACATGTTATATTTAATAATTATTAAATTCTTTTATTCAAATAAAATTTAAATTATCAACCCTTCAGAAACCCATATGCCCCATCCCATATAATAAAATTCCTCCATAAACAGCACTATGGTAGTAAGTTGTCTTGCACTTTAGATTGACCATCTAGATCTGAATCTTTAACATGCTTTGGGTTTATTCATTCATTTATTTATTTTTTGCGGTGCTGGGGATTGAACCCAGGGCCTTGTGCTTGCAAGGCAAGCTCTCTACCAACCGAGCTATTTCCCCAGTCCCTGGGTTTGTGCTATTTTTGAATTTCACTTACATGGATGAAAACATCAGCTTTTATGTCTGCTTTTCAATAAGGCTTTTTTGGAAGTAACTCATACTGTTCACGTGACTGCAGTTCCTCCATTTTCCTTAATGCTGGGGATTAAACTGGATAGATTTACTGTGACTTCTTTTAACTGTAGATGGACATTTTCCCTTCCAGTTTTTGGCTATTATGGAAAAATCTCCTAACATGTATCCTATCACATATGTGTACATATTTCTAGCTGGGTATGTATCAAGGGATGGGACAGCTAGGTCAAAGAATAACCAGAACTTCAATTAGTTCTAGATAATGCCAATTATTTTCCCTAGAGTACTATATAAATTTAAACTCCCAACAACAAAGTATTAAATAAAAACAATTCCCTTTATTTCAAAACTTCACCAATACCTGGTATAGTCAGGTTTTTAAAATGTTTTTTTTTCCTTACCTCATATAAAATGCTATTTCATTATAGTTTTAATTCATATATTCTTCATTACAAATGAGATGAAACCTCTTCATGTGTTCATTAGCTATTTGGAATTCTCTTTGTAAAGTGTTTTTTTGTTTTTTTGTTTGTTTGTTTTTTTGTTCTGTATTATCTGGTTTTTACTCATTAATTTATTGAAGCTCTTTACTGGGTACTAGTATCCTCTACAAGTTAGGTGCTGCAAATATCCTCTCACCCTCAGTGGTCTGTCTCCTTTTTATAATGCCTTTAGAGAATAATTTTATTATGGTATAATCAATTTTTCTTTTATGGGAAGAACTTTTGTTTCTTAAAAAATCTTTCCCTAAGTTCATAAAGACATTCTATTTTTTATTTATTTATTTTTTTGTTACTGGGGATTGAACCCAGTGGCACTCCACCACTGAGTCACATCCCCAGCCTTATTTTGTATTTTATTTAGAGACAGGGTTTCACTGAGTTGCTTAGGGCCTCGCTAAGTTACTGAGGCTGACTTTGAACTTGCGATCCTCCTGCCTCAGCCTCCCAAGTGCTGGGATTACAGGCATGCACCACCATGCCTGGCAAGACATTCTAATTTTGATTGTGTATAAAATTCTATGTTGGAAGTTGGGTGCAGTAGCACATGCCAGTAATCCCAGTGGCTGGGGAGGCTGAGACAGGAGGATCACAAGTTCAAAACCATCCTCAGGAAAAGAAAGGTGCTAAGCAACTCAGTGAGACCCTGACTCTAAATAAAATACAAAATAGGGCTGGGGATGTGGCTCAGTGGTGGAGTGGCCCCTGAGTTCAAACCCCAGTACCAAAAATCAAAAATAAAAACAAAACAAAATATTCTATGTTGGAAGATCTAAATATCCCTTTTTCCTTTAAATATTTAGTTCCTTAATTTACATGAGATTTTTTTTTTTAGTAGCCTAATATAGGGGTCCAATTTCATATTTTCTCCAACAGGAATAACAAAGAGAGTACCATTTACTGAAAGTCAATCATTTCCCAAATGACTGCCATACAAGCTCCATCGTATGTCACATGCATATACAGCATCAGTTTCTGGGCTGTTATAATGATCTATTTGTCTTTTACCTGCCAGTATTATATCCTAATTGTTGTAGTTTTATAATGTCCTCACCCAACATGGGATGGCAAATTCTTACTTGCTTCTCTATTTAAAGGGTATCTTGTTTTAAAAACATTACATTTACATATACATTTTAGAATCATATCACTGAAGTTCCATTAAATTACACACTGGAATCCAAACTAAAGTTTTATTAAATTAACTTAGTGAAGTAAGTGAAAACATTGTACATTATGCAATACACAAGCCATTAACATAGTACATTTATCCATTTAATTCTTCTTTAGTATCTCTCAATGTTTTATAATTTTCTTCAGTTATTACATATCTAATGAAATGTATTCCTAAGTATATGACATTTGATGTTTTGGTATTATTGTAATGGTGCCTTATCTTTTAAAGTTTACTTTTTAAATTTATTTGTATTTAGTATACAGGAATACAACTGATTTCTTACATGAGTTCAGAAAACTTGTGTAACTATAATTAATCCTAATAATCTATCTGTAGGTTCCTTTGGATTTCCTACATACAACATTAATCATCCAAAAATAGTAATAATACTGTTCCTTCCTTATTAGTCCTTTTTATTTTTCTTCTTTTTCCCTTTTTCTCTCCTGCATTCCTGCACTAGTTAAGCCATTCAGTGTGTTGTAGAGAGTGGTGTGGCAGCAGGCATCTTTCTCCTGTTCCTGGTTTTGTATCTGAGGAAACACTTCCAATGTTTCACTATCAGACTTGTTTCAGGGTTTTTGTAGAGACTTTTTTTGTAAGAAAATTACCTTCTATTCTGAATTTGCCAAGACTTTATTTTAATCATAAAACAGATCATTGGGCTGGCGGTGTGGCTAAGTGGTAGAACATTTGCTTAGCATATGTGATGGCCTAGGTTTAATTCCCAGCACCAAAAACAAAAAAAAAGATATTCTTATCAATTCCTGCACATATTATTAGCTAATTATGATTCTTCTCCTGGCAAATTATATTGCTCAATTTTTTAACTATTAAACCAACATTGCAGCAGTTCTAAGACATACGTTTCTTTCTTTCTTTCCTTCCTTCTTTTTTTTTTTTTTTTTTTTAATACCAGGGATTGAACCCAGAGGTGCTTAAGTACTGAGACACAACCCCAGCCCCTCTTAATTTTTGAGATCAGGTCTCACACAAAGTTGCTTAGGATCTCACTAAATTGCTGAGGCTGGCTTTAAACTTAGGATCCTCCTGCCTCAGCTACCCAGAGCTGCTGGGATTACAGACATGTACCACAGCATCTGACCATACTTAAAAACTTTAAGAGGTTGTTGAATTTGGCTTACAGATGTCTTATTCAGGATATCTGAATACATTTTGTGGGTTCAACTGGGTTGTACCAACCAGGCATGGTGGCCTACACCCATAATCCCAAAGACTCAAGCAAGAGGATCAAAAGTTTAAGGCTAGCCTGGGCAACTTAGGGACAGCCTATCTTAAAAGCCAAGGGTAGCCAGGCACAGTGGCGCACGCCTGTAATCCAAGTGACTTGGGAGGCTGAGGCAGGAGGATCACGAGTTCAAAGCCAGCCTGAGCAACTTGGTGAGGCCCTAAGCAACTCAGTGAGACCCTGTCTCTAAATAAAATACAAAATAGGGCTGGGGATGTGGCTCAGTGGTGGAGTGCCCCTGGGTTCAATCCCCAGTACCAAAAAAACAGAAAAAAGAAAAAAAGGAAAAAGCCAAGGGTGGGATAATAGCTGGGGGACTGTTATTTCCATTTCTAAAACATATTTAAATTAATTTTATCATCAGGGTTATGGTAGTCTCATAAGAACTGAAGAATGTTCTGATTAAAAACAACTTAAGAATGTACCATTTATTTGATTCCTTGAAGGGTTTGTTTAAAGCTTCTATGGTTTCTTCCTTAAATGGTTTATAAAACTCACCACTAAAGACAACAGGGTCACATCACATATTTGTTACACTCACCATGAGCTCAGAGTGCTTCCTGCCTGAAACAGTTGCAGGTTCTTCTTTCAGTATTGAACACAAAGTATTTGTTCATACAACAAATATAAGCCACTGCTAAATTGGACATATTACCTAGAAAGTGCGATTTCACTTCCTCACTTCCATGAACACCACTGTTTTCCTTTTCTTGTCACTTCATGAGTTTCAACACATGCATCAACAAGTAAAAACCAAGACTCAGGGCTGGGATATAACTCAGTAGTAGAACATTTGCTTAGCATGCACAAAGTCCTGGGTTTGATCCCAGCACCAAAAAAAAAAAAAAAAACCAAACAAACCAACAAAAATGACCTTAAAGCCAAGACTCACTGAAATGTGACTCTTGCTTTCACCCAACTAAATGCCTTCTTTGCAACAGTTTCCTGGCTCAAAACTAAAATGTAGGCCTCAAAATCATGGGATTATTAGGGTATCTCCTAAAGAACCAAAACTGCATGTTAAATACCTGGAATCTACTATAAATTGTAATGATCTGAAATGCTTCTCCTCTGTTTTACAGCAACCTTGAATATGAATAGTAAGTAGGAGGAAAAGGTGGTGTTCTTCAAAGAATGGCCATCATTTCATTTACTTATTTTGGATTACATATTATCTTCATTTTAAAATCTGAATTGTAATTTAATATATTAAAGAAAAATTACCAAGAAGATCCAAAAAGCAAGACTTCTAGAGCTAATATTTAGCGAAATACCAGGTTAAAAAAAAAAACAAAAAAACAACCAACATACAAATATACCTTTCTATACACCACAACTAAAACTGAGGAGGAAAAAATAAATAAATAAATAAATACCCCTATCGATAATACCATCCAAAAACTAAAACTGCTGGAAATGCTTCTGCCCAAGGAGGTGAAAGATCTCTATAATGGAAACTGTAGAATGCTGAAGAACTGAAGAAGGCATGAAGATGAAAATATCTCCCACATTCATAAATAGGCAGAATTGTTAAAATGCTCATGTTATCAAAGCAATACACAGATTCAATGCAATCCCCATCAAAACATCAATGACATTCTTCAAAGAACTAGAAAAAAAGTCTTAAAATTCATTTGGAAGAATAAAAGACCCAGAACAGCCAAAGGAATTCTTTTTCTTTCTTTCTTTTTTTTTTTTTTGGTACTGGGGATTGAACCCAGGGGCACTCCACCACTGAGTCACATCCCCAACCCTTTTTCGTATTTTATTTAGAGACAGGGTATCACTGAGTTGCTTAGGGCCTTGCTAAGTTGCTGAGGCTGGCTTTGAACTTGCCAGCCTCCTGCCTCAGCCTCCCAAGTGCTGGGATTACAGGCATGCTCCACCGCGCCCGGTTCAGCCAAAGCAATTCTAAGTCAAAAAAGCAATGCTGGAGGCATCACAATGCCTGGCCTCAAATTATACTACAGACTTTCACAGTTCAGGATTGGTGTGTGGGAAAGCTATGGTACTGGCATTAAACAAACAAACAAACAACAACAACAACAACCAAAAAAAACCTCATAGACCAGTGAAACAGAATAAAAGACACAGAAACAAACCCACAGAGACACAAACCCACACAGACAGTCATCTAATCCGTGAAACATATAGGAGAAAAGACAGCCTTTTGAACAAATGCTCCTGGGAAGACCGATTATACATATGTAAAAGAATGAGACTAGGTCCCTATCTCCCACTCTGCAGAAAAGTCAACTCAAAATGGATCCAAGACCTATGAATTAGATCAGAAACTTCACAACTCCAACATATGGGTGCAAGCAATGAATTCCTCAACTCAAGTCCTCAAGCTCATGAAATAATACCAAGAATTAATAAATGGGATGGCATCAAATTAAAAAGCTTCTGTGGGCCGGGCATAGTGGCGCACACCTGTAATCCAAGCGACTTGGGAGGCTGAGTCAGGAGGATCGCGAGTTCAAAGCCAGCCTCAGCAACTTAGCGAGGCCCTAAGCAACTCAGTGAGACCCTGTCTCTAAATAAAATACAAAATAGGGCTGGAGATGTGGCTCAGTGGCCGAGTGTCCCTGAGTTCAATCCCTGGTTCCAAAAAAAAAAAAAAAAAAGTTTCTGTGGGCTGGGGATCTAGCTCAGTCGGTAGAGTGCCTGCCTTGCAAGCACAAGGCCCTGGGTTCAATCCCCAGTACTGCAAAAAAAAAAAAACAGGCTTCTGCCCAGCAAAGGAAACAATTAAGAATGTGAAGAAAGAACCTACATAATAGGAGATCTTTGCTAAGATTCTCTGACAGAGGATTAATATCTAGAATATGTAAAGAACTGGTGGCACATACCTGTAATCCCAATGTCTCAGGAGCCTGAGGCTGGAGGACTGTGAGTTCAAAATCACCCTCAGCAAAAGTGAGGTGCTAAACAACTCAGTGAGACCTGTCTCTAAATAAAATACAAAGTTCAATCCCTGAGGCCGCCCCACCTTAAAAAATAAAGAAGAAAAAAAACCTCAAAAACTTAGCACCAAAGAAACAACCCAATTAATAATAAACTAAATAGATACTTTTTAAAAGTAGAAATACAAATGGCCAAAAAATACATGAAAAAAATGTTCAACATCTTTAGCAATTAAGAAAATGCAAGTGCCAGGCGCGGTGGCGCACGCCTGTAATCCCAGCACTTGGGAGGCTGAGGCAGGAGAATCGCGATTTCAAAGCCAGCCTCAGCAACTCAGTGAGACCCTGTCTCTAAATAAAATACAAAATAAGGGTGGGAATGTGACTCAGTGGTGGAGTGCCCCTGGGTTCAATCCCCAGTACCCCCCCCCCAAAAAAAAGAGAGAAAGAAAACGCAAGTCAAAACTACACCAAAATTTCATTTCACTCCTGTTAGAATGGCAGACACCAATACAAACAATAATTGCTATAAGATATAGAGGAAAAAGAAACACTTTCACATTGCTGTTTGAACTATAAATCAGTACAACTGCTATGGAAATCAGTGTAGAGGTTCCTCAAAAGACTAGGAATGGAACTACCATATGATCCAGTTATACCACAGCAACACATGAATATCCAATTCACAAGAGCCAAACTATGGAATCAGCCCAGGGCCCAGGTGTCCCACAGTGAATGAATGGATAATATATATATATATATATATATGGTATATATACACAAATGGAGTTTTATTCAGCCATAAAGAACAAATTATGTCGTTTTCAGGAAGACAGATGGAACTTGAGAACATTAGCTTAAGCGAAACAGGCCAAACTCAGAAAGTTAAAGTTCGTATGTTTTCTCTAATGTGGGGAAGCTAGACAGGATAAAGAAAAACAAAGCGGGTGAAGGGGGTGAGGAGTCTCATGAAAACTGAAGGAAATCAGTAGAGTAGAGGAAAAGGACCAGAAGGAAGGAGGATGGAAGGGAAAGGCAAAATACTGGGGAATGATATTGGCCAAATTATGCTGTTAGAGTGTATGCATGTAAGAGCATGTAACAATGAATCCCACCATTAGACATAATTATGATGCACCAAGAAAAAATAGGGGAGAAAAAGTAAAACTACAAAACATGTAAAGAATGATGCTAAGGAAATCACTGTTATAAAGTTTCAAAACTGTTGACACTCCTACCGCTGAACATCAATCTAGGCCAGGACCACTAAGCATATTTCTTTATTGATGTAAACTTATTCCCTATCTGCTCCAAATCTTTTAGACTAGATTTGAAAATAAATTTCTCAGTTGTTTATGACCCAATCAGAAAAAGTAATCTATTCAATTTGATTTGAAGTTACCATGATACAACTTTCGATATGAAGGGACCGACTTTAGGTACTTGGTTCCCAATCCTAACAATGCTTTGGCATAATTTTTCAACAGTGTTTCACAAGGCCTTGATTTTTTCACGTGCAGAACTGGAAATTATATTGGGGTGGTTCATTAAACATTATACCAAAGAGAGGAAGCATCAGAAGGAAGAACTTGGTCACCTCTCCATTTAAAATCTTAGTACTATTAAAACAAAAATAAAGCGTTAGAGAACCAACTCGATAACGTCATAATGGACAAAACGGTGTTCACGTGAATATGAAGATTTGTTATTTTATGCTTACTTGGGAAATGGGTATATGTTTATAATGGGTATATGTTTACAAAGTATTTGTTTAGAAAAGTAAGTTTGCATTTGTGTAGAAACACCTACCTTTCAGAAACAAACTCAACACAATCTGGTGACAAATTAATCTCTTCACTTGTTTTCCTGGTGGTGTTAGAAGATTCATAGTTCATAGAAGTCACTCTTTCATTTGGATCATTAACTGATTCTTGATTCTTATCCAAATTCATGGTCTCTGAATTTGTAGTCTGTTAAATGGGTGAGGAAAAAGGAGTGGGGGAGTAAAATTTATGTCAGGCAATATTTCACTTGAAAAATATCCTCAAAATATTCTCACATATGACAAAACATATTAGATAATCTGTATTTCAACAATTGATGACCATAATTGTGATTTCTCTGCCAAAATACTTTTTTAAATACTGCAAAGAAATAAAAATGATGGTACCATTCAACTTCCTAGACTAGATGAGAAGCAGGGAAAGTAAATACCTCGGTACTTTAGACAACATTTCATTTCTACAAGCTCAAGTTTTAGAAACTAATAAAACTTAACAATTTTAACTTCTTTTTTTTTTTTTTTTTGGAACCAGGGATTGAACTCAGGGACTCTCGGCCACTGAGCCACATCCCCAGCCCTATTTTGTATTTTATTTAGAGACAGGGTCTCACTGAGTTGCTTAGGGCCTCGCTACGTTGCTGAGGCTGGCTTTGAACTCATGATCCTCCTGACTCAGCCTCCCAAGTCGCTTGGATTACAGGCGTGTGCCACCACGCCCGGCTAAGATTTTAACTTCTTACTACTGCTGTATTTCTAATAAAGACCAGAAATAAATCAGATTGCAAACTCACTTTTTCCAACTGGTGAACCTGTTTGAAACTTGAAGTTGAAACATTCAGTAGCATTTACCGTATATCTACATATTAAACAACTGAAAAGGATCAACTGATTGTCTAATTCAAGAACCCTTCTAAGGGACAGTATACACAAAAAGGAATATACACTAAGGCTGAATTCTGCAATATTATTATATTAAATGAACAGAATTTAGGTAAAGAGTTTTAAATGACATTGGAGATCAATAGCTAAAAAAGTTGGTATTCTTTCAGTTCCAGGAAAAGGTAGCCCAATGTACTTCAATGTCGGTATGGTCATCATCCCATACAAGAGAGAGCAGTAGGGCCTGCACTACTCAAACATCAGTGGCATCCCTGGTCCACACCCAGGGCAACAGCAAGCTCAGTCCACTGCCTGGCAGTGTCCATGGGTCAACATTTCCTGAACTTCCCATCCCATCAGCACTGGGAACCAGGGAGGCACCTGCAGGAACTGAACAAGAGGCCCACTGGAGCCAGAAGAATGAAGGCAACCCAAATAGCCCACAGAACCTCTGGAAAAAAACACTGCTACTGGAAAGACAGCTTACAATAGCAAAGCAGGACCTACCCCCTAAACCTAACTGGGAACAGCCTACTGAAAAGTTATATGCCACATCGCTTCAAAGAACTCTTGAAACGGGTGAACACTGTCACCTTTTGATCCCCCCAAGGGACTAGAAAGACGTTGTCTGACTATATCCTTGGTTTTCTCTTCAAAGTATATGTTTTGGACAATGAACTTCCTAATTTTAGAAGAAATATACCAAACGTTCCATCAAAACTTTTCTCCGAAATCTTGTCAGCCTAATAAACATCCAAGTACTGCTTACAAATTCTGTCTTCCATGACAACTGTAGGACTGCTCAGCTATACCCTGACCCTATATATAAAAAAAGAATCCCCTGAGCAGGGTACAGTGGTGCACACTTGTCATTCTAGCCATTCAGGAGGCTGAAAGGAGGAGGGAAAGTTCAAGGCCAGCCTCAGAAACTTTGTGAGATCCTGACTCAAAATATAATAAATGGCTGGGGATGTGGCTCAGTGCTAGAGCACCTCTGGGTTCAACTCCCAGTACCACACATACACACATAAAAAAGGGCAGAAATCTGAAGTATGTAAAGAAATAATGAACAGAAACCAATGCGATAAAGGATAGAACAAAACTTCAAAGGCTCTAGACTCATAAAAAAAAAAAGCAGATTAACCATATCATAATGAAGTATCACTATAGCACTACAAATATTAACAGAATTTTATACTAGCTTTACATCAACAAGTTAATTTAGATAAAAAGGACAAGTTTCTTGCAAAGGCAACTTATAAAACTGATACAAGATGGAAAAGAAAAATCTGAATTGCTCTATACCTATTACATTGGATTTTTATGTAAAAAATTCCTACAAAAGTGAGCTCCTTGCTCAGTTTTCAGAATCCACAAACATTTGAGAAATAATGTTCCTATAAAAACTTTCAGATAACAGGAAATGTTTCTCAACTCATTTATTGAGGTTAACAAATCTGATGCCAAATACGAACATACATTATAAGAAAAAATAATTCAGTGAACATGCACAGATTATAAGTTGTATATAAAAATATACACAGCCAGCTGGGCACAGTGGTGCACACCTGTTGGGAGGCTAAGGCTAGCCTCAGCACTTGGTGAGGCTCTAAGCAACTTAGTGAACCCTGCCTCCAAATAAAAATTAGAAGAGCTGGGGATGTGGCTCAGTGGTAAAGCCCCTTTGGATTCAATTCTAGTATCCCCCCCACTCCCCCACCACTGTCTACATACATCATACACACAAAACAGCCACTCAAATGTACTTGATCATTTTATATGTAACATTTTGAAACGTATGTTTCAAAGCTTATTTTGATACAAAATATATTAGCATTCTGAATGTACTAAATATATATGGCTTACGAGGGATGAATAGATAGATAAAGTAAGTTAACAAAGTATTAAAAGTAAAATCTAGGAGCTGAGTATATGAATACTCACTGTAAAATTCTTTCAACTTTGCTGTATAAGTTTAACACTTTTCTTCTTCTTCTTTTTTTTTTTTTTGGTTCTGGGGATTGAACCCAGGGGCACTCCACCACTGAGTCACATCCCCAGCCCTATTTTGTATTTTATTTAGAGACAGGGTCTCACTGAGTTGCTTAGGGCCTCGCTAAGTTGCTCAGGCTGGCTTTGAACTCGCGATCCTCCTGCCTCAGCCTCCCACGTGCTGGGATTACAGGCGTACGCCACTGTGCCCAGCTGTTTGTAACTTTTCAAACTAAAGAAATGCAAGTGGTACATAAGATGTCTTTCCCAGAGAGATTCATAAGAACATTCTAAGTATAAATTAATGTATGTCCTAGCTTGGAAATAAATTCATTTCTTATAATCCAACTACTTATTATTGGAGTCAACAAGGTTATTAAAACTCCTGGGTGTTCATACCAACCTTACAGCCTGTATTACTAGGTAATATGTTTGATTCCAAACAATTCCTTTGAGATAATAATACTGCTCTAATACGTCTTTGAAGTCTTGCTATTTTTGCCTGGAAGAAAGAAAAACAAGTAAACACCAAACCAAAGGACTAAAATATTATATAGAGGTAGAAGAAAAATTACTTGCCAAAGTAGTCTTGTGAGACTTAGGCATACATGCAAATAAATAAGGAATTCTTATTATTCTTGGTATCCATGGGATTGGTTCCAGACTCTGCAGATTCCCAAATCTGCAGATGATCAAGTACTTATGATATAATGGCACAATATTTGCATATGACCCACAGAGATCCTCCTATGTACTTTAACTCATCTACAGATTGCTGCAATACCTAATTCAGTGTCAGTGCTATGTAACACACTGTTAACACTACACAGTTTAGGGAATAATAAGGAAAGAAGACTGTACATATTCACTGGACACATTTTTTTCCTGAAGATTTTCAATCCATGGTTAACTGTACACATGCATCCACAAAACCCAAGGCTGTATAAGAAAGATTTAAAGCAGATTTTATGTTTGTATGATATTCCAGAACAGAAGATAAAAACATTAATCTTTCAGCTGGGCATGGTGACACAACCCGTAATCCCAGTGAGGCTGAGGCAGGAGGATCACAAGTTCTAAGCCAGCCTCAGCAACTTACTGAGGCCCTAAGCAACTCAGTGAGACCCTGTCTCTAATAAAACATAAAAAGGGGCTGGGGATGTGGCTGAGTGGTTAAGCAACCCTGGGTTCAATCCTCAGTAACAAGAAAATACAAAAACAAAAAATTAATCTTTCAATTGGTCCACAACAAAACTGATGCTGATAAAAACACCAATCAGCAAGTGACCCTAGAAAACAAAAAATTCCAAGAGCTTGAAATAAGAGGTACCGTTGTAACAAAGGATATATTTGGAATGAAAAGAAACTGTCTAAGTATTAAGCTATCAACCGACACAGGACATTGATAGTTCTGAGTACCTCTCAAGAGTCAATGTTGCTGAAAAATACTAAGTTCTACTGTCTATGCTACAGTCTGAAATTAGGATTGTGGCCAGAAATCAAATTTGGGTCTTCCTTTACTGTTTGCCTTTTCTAACACATAACATCACCAAATTTCACTTTTTTCAAAGGACTCAAATGAAAGCAGAAACTTACAAAGAGTTCATCAGCTGTTGCTTCGTGTTTATTCCTGCACTGTGTCTTCCCAATGCGTTCATTCAATTCTTTCAGTTTTTTATCAAATAGTTTGTAATTTATACTATAGATCTCATGTCGAATCAAATGTCTGACCTAGAATTTTAAAATAAAAACCAAAACATCCAGATTTCAAATTTCAAGCAATTCTATTCTTTACTTTTTAAAAATAGCTTTGCTTTTTTTCTGGATTTACTATGACAAGATATACTTTATTTGTATGCTTAAATTACTGTAGCAGTAAGTTATATAAAACTTGAATATTAAACTCAATAGAACATATCCAGCATTCTGTCATGTATAACTAGAATTTAAAAAATACATCCAATATGTAAATATAAATTGTTAGAAATTAAATTTATTCTCAAGGTACTAATTTTAATTTCTTGTAGTTCCAGTTATTATTCTATAATATACATTGTAGAAACAGGGCTATATTCCATTTATATTTTCAATTATCAAAACTTACAGTTCATAAAAAGCAGCTCTATTTATCTTAAAACCACAGCCTGATGAAAATGTTTGGTATTCTACAGTAGGTATGGAACCAAGTTTGAGAACTGACCCTGCCATTAACAAGTTATGTGGCCTTTGAGAAGTCATACCACCTCTGGGCTGTTGTCTCTGTCCACAATGGGTAGAGGACATAGTAAAATGTTTGCTGAATACGGGAAACTTACAGGATTTTATAACAAAATAAGGTAACATGTGAAAGAGTTCCATAAGATGTAAAACACACAATGGATATGAGAGAAATAAATATGAAAGACAATCACTATTACTTGCATAACATTTTAGGGGACAGACTTATTATGTTAAAATTTAAAAAAGCCAGGGACTAATATGCAGTGACTAACACTATCTGGCAAAATGCATGCTATTCTAACAGATTGTAGTAGCTATTACATGAGATTAATGTACTTCATTATCTGCACTTAAAAAAAAAAATGACTGGTCCATTATCAGGAAGCATAATCTCAATACCCACTGGTCTGCACAGCTCTGCTGAACCATACACACAGAAACATTAGTTTTTCAGTGTATATTCTGTAAACAAATTTCATAACAAAGTACATAATCTCTCTTAATAAAGACACTAGTCATGATACATTTAAGTGTTTATTAGTGATATCTTGCCCCCATGTATCTTGCTACGTGGTGCTCAAAATTGGAACACAAAGTTCCCATGTTGAACTCTTTTATATTGATATCACCTGACGATTAGTTATAGCTTATAATTTTATTTGATTATTCCCAAGGTTTGTCCTTTTTGTTTCCAATTGTTTTCATTATTCAACACCTTCTTTATCTACTTAGTCTTTTCTGTAGTGCTTATTAAACACACACACACACACACGCATGCACACACATATACACATGTATATGTATGTATATACACACACACACATATCACACAAAATATTATTTTTAAAAATGCTCAGAAACATACTGTTTACTGACAGCCTTTACCTGCTGCCCATGTGTGGGTTTTATGGATCATGGTGTGCTTGCCAGTTCGCTTGCTGGGGTAATGTGTGAAACTCATGCTCAGATAAATGTTGGAGAAACACATCTAAATGCTTTGAACATGTGTTTCTCAAAAACTTCCTTGGAAAGGAAGAATCAAATGGAATGTATGTTAAAATCACAAACTACTCGGCCTCATCCTGGATCCAACAAACAGAATCTCCAGGAAAGGGCCCTGGAAAGTAGTACAATTAACAGGCACCACCAATGATCTTACTGGTTAAGTGTGAGAAAACAGTAGGCTAAAACAATAACCTTCAACAATTTCTGAGCTCAAAAACTACAAGTAAGTACTCCTGATGATTCAGATAGAGGTAGACCCTTAAACTTGAGTATTTTGGACTAAGTGCCAACCAAGAGATGATTCCTTTCAGAGTGAACATTTGTCCTCACTTAGTGATAATGTTTATTTCACAGAAGAAAGACACAAAGCATTTCATAAAAAACCTCTTAAATATCTTTTACCAATGGTAATGTACACAAAGTATGGATGAATTCCTAGCTTCGATTTGGAGAAGGCAGCCAAATTGGCCTCAAGTTTGTAGAAAACATAAACCTATAATCTGTCCCAAATTTCTAAGATAGTACGTAGAATGAGTAACCTGAACTTGGAGAAAAAACCCTTCCAAGTCACTAACCTAACTGGAGTCAGCTAGGTCACTATCCCTCCAAAATCTCAAGAGACAACAGCACTAGGACTCTCTCGATAGGGAAAAAGAAATTCAGAACAGGAAGGCCTTACATTTATGAGATTCAAACAAGATAAAGAGATGCTGTTTAGAAAGAGAAATGTTTGGACAGGAATTATACATTAGGAAAAAGCTAGCTGTTTAGATATAGGAAAAAAGAATTAGCTAATATCCAAGTTGTCTCTGCAGAATGTATAAGAAACCATATTCCTTAAACTCACTGGACAGAACTATTTTGGATTATTTTGTGAGGTAGTACTGAAAACCCTGATTTTTCTAAGTCAACAAAATTAAAATGTTCAAAGTCTTGGGTAAATTTTGTGCATTTATGTCCATATCATACCTTGTTTCTGAATGCAGTCACTACTCACTGGGAATCCTCAACCTTTTTCTTGATAACATGGTTCTTGGGCTTGACTGCCCCTTCCCTGCCAGCAACAGAATAATTACTTTTTTTTTCTTTTGGTGATACTGGAGCTTGAACACAAAGGTGCTTTAACACTAAGGTATATTCACAGTCTTTTTTTTTTTTTTAGATGGTCTTGCTAAGTTGTCCACACTGGCCTCAAACTTGTGATCCTCCTGCCTCAGACCCCCAAATAGCGGGATTATAGGAGTGGATCACCTCACCCAGCTATTACATATTTTTTATTAGTGTCTACTTTGGTCTTCTTGAAGGAAAACAGGAGGTAGAAAGAGGAAAACTGTTGACTTACCTTTGAAGCTGACTCTGCATGAATCTTTTAAAAAGTTTTCCTTTAATAGGTAATACATGTTCATAGGACACATAACTATATAATTGTAATTGTCTGTTTTAGAACACACTAGTGCTTATTTTTGTTTTTTTCCTGAAACATATATGATCATTTGCTGTGGGAATGTCTGGTCCATTGTGGCTGAGAGACATTTGCTCTACCACACTTTCTTAACATGATGGGATGCCAGTGACAATGAAATAGCAAAGTCAGATCTGATTACAGCCTCTCTACCAGAACTGAAGTTCAATAAACTTCATTCCAGAGTTGATCAGACATCTATGAGGGCTACAGAACAATGAGATGAAATGGAATAAAAATGCAAAGCAAGAAGTATATTTAATGATACTCTAAAGCAAAATGTCAGGTACTGCAGCATATCCATGTTACTTTGGAAATTTGGGTAAGTAAACCTGAATTCAGAAGAACTTTGCAATGGACTTCTGGACTATTTGAATCTATAAAACTAAACAATTATGATGGGTTGTGAAACAGCTACCTGAACACCAAAGAACCCTGTAACCAGCAGAAAAGATAAATTATTTAGCAAAGTTCAAAACTTTCCAACGTCTGACTCACACAGATCTAACTTAAGGTTGAAATTTTTTTTTCTTTCCACAGCAAGACTACCTACACGATTCCCCCATTTTCAAGAACCTAGAGATAACATTTTTTAACTTATCAAAAGTATAAGTTTTTGAGGCAAATATTTAAACCCCAATATTTTACCTGTTCCAGTACTGCTGTTTGCTTTTCCAGAGCTACACAAATATCTTCATTAATTGGCTCTGAAGTTTTCATGCGTTTAACATTTTCTTTGTTTTCTGAAAGCATCCTCTTCTTTCCATTATGGCCTTGAGGAAATGGAAAGATTAGAAATAAAAATATTCTTTCTTGAGAAGGAAATGGGAATTGCCTAATTTAGGGACACTCTAAGCAAATGGAAAAACTAAAATGTGACAAAGTTTTTAAGAAAATTTGATTGCATAAAAATGTTCCCAAAAACTTGCTTAAAAAAAAAAAAAAAAAACTACTTTGATAAAGTAGGGTTCTGATCTCAGATACAATCCTGATCCAATCTGATGTAATACATATATACCAACAAAAACCAATCAAACTACAGCATTTAATTCTCTACTTAGTTACTTCAGTGATCCTACATTACTTTTAGTTACTTAATGCTACATTTTTAACAGGTGAGCCTATAATTCTTAACCAATTTTAAATTCATCCTGTTAAATTATTATTCTGTAGTCTAGACAAAACCCCTAAATTCTGTGAAGTATTTTCTTCTATTTCAATAACCAACATAAATTTTCAAACTTACTTTTGCTATTTGAATAATTTTATAACCCAGAACTTCATTGTTATTTACTGTTTCCTCTCTCCACACAGACACAAGTATGTATGTATATGTATATAATGTTATCTATCATCTTATAAAACCAGGTGATGTACAGGCCAAGTCCATGGAAATAAATGGGTTCACCAGTAATTTTGAAAGTCCACTCTTTCTAATAAACAAAACTTTAAAATAACGAGATATGCTCTTTGGTCCCGGCGGCAGAAGCGAGAAGACGAAGGGAACGTCATCGTTTAGAAAGCGTTGAAAGAAGATGCACACATTGTGCCGCCGCTGTGGCTCTAAGGCCTATCACCTTCAGAAGTCGACTTGTGGCAAATGTGGCTACCCTGCCAAGCGCAAGAGAAAGTATAACTGGAGCGCCAAGGCTAAAAGACGAGATACCACCGGGACTGGTCGAATGAGGCACCTAAAAATTGTATACCGCAGATTCGGGCATGGATTCCGTGAAGGAACAACTCCTAAACCCAAGAAGGCAGTTGTTGCAGCATCCAGTTCATCTTGAGAGCTTTAACAATTAGCCACCCAATAAATTTTCTGGTTTTTAAAAGTGAAAAAAATAAAAATAAAAATAAATAAAATAACGAGATATAATTGAAATGAACCAAACTGCCATAACACCTTTCGAGATTGTTTGCTCTCTCAGTAAAGTGATTAATTCCTTCCTTGTCAGAAATAACTTCCTTTTTGATATGGTATATACAGTTAAAATGAATGGAGTTTGGTCTAAAGCCACTTGCATACTTAAAGGATGGCCTGAACATTTTTTAATGTGCTGTGAACTACAACCTAACTTGATGTGTTGAATACTCTGCAACCTACTCTTGTAAAAAAAGTACCTATCAGAAAATCAGACGTGGCCACCTGATCAAAACTGGAAGTGAGTTGTAACCAATCAGATCAGGTTGTCCCTTGTACCTTACTTCCTTTTCTGTATGTTGCTTCCTTTTCTTTGCTATACATACAATCTGCCATGTAGTGGGAAAGAGCTTTCATGAAACACTTTTGGTCCTGACTGCTGCCCAATTCTAGAACTGCAAATAAAGCCCATTACCAACTTCAGGGCTAGATTTGTTGCAACGGTTTCTTTTAATAAAACCCATCCCCCTCCTACCAAATAGTGTTCACAAACAAGATACTCTGGAGTAATTATAGTCATCATTTACTTTTTCAGTCTATATAAACTCACCAATTTGTATATTTGAGGTATTAAAATTCCCCAAAGAAAAGTGATTTAAGTTCTATAAAAGATGCAAAAATATACACTTACTATTATCACCATCAGTGTGGAGTAATGGCTGCCACTTTGAGTCTGTACTTTCACAATCTGAAATGTTGAAATGACAGGTTCTACAGGATTCTTCTGTTTTCAAAATGTTAGCAGTACAGATGGAGGAATTAACTAAATTCACCAAACTAGATGTTTTCTCAACAGGCACAAAACGCGAGTTTGGATTTGAAATGTCATTTTGCCTTCTATCAAGTGACTCTGAATTGGAGTTTTCTTCTAAATTGAAAACCATCTTATTGATTCTCTTATCATTCAAGGTATTCTGAACTACACCACTCAATATGATGGGTGTGCAGCAAATGGGTTTTAGATTACAATTCTCTTCCTGTTCAAAAAAAGATTCATTTACTTTTTTCTGATATTCAAGATGAGTTTCAGAAGTCTTCTGGGAATCTTCTACCCTTTGTATAAACAATTTGCTGGGAGAATCTAATGAATTTCTTGGCTTTTGGTAACGACACACAACTTGTTCATCAATGTATTCCAATCTTGTTTCTGAATCAACAATTTCTTCCACTGGTTTTATTAAATTCTTAGTAATCACTATACTTTTCTGTGAGTATACTGAATTTCTGTTAGAGTTGAATAAGGAATCAACATTTTCAGAATGGTTACACTTGCTAGATATGATTCCAGTACTTAAATTCTGACTGTCACTTGGAACATTACTCCCAACTGCTGCGGTTCTCAGAGCTTCAACGTTCTTAGACTTATTCAGGATCTCTATTTGCTTCCGGCAACTCGTCGGCATTGTTTTTTTGGCTTTTAATATTTTCCGTTTACTTCTATCTGGACTTGCCATCTTTCATATCCTAGAATTTAAGATATCATATTTAAATGCATTTCACCACTAAATTAATTTATTTATAATATTAAAACAATGTTAAGACTTTCCAGATTTAAATAATTATATTCATTTTCATCTGTCAATGAAAACAAAAAATAATTTCAATATTTTCCACAGTCCAAAAAACAAGTACAAGAATTTTCTTTGGCAACATTATTAATATCAACCCATAAGGAGAAAAGAATCCACATGCCAATCAGTAGTACACTGGAATAAAGCTGCACAATGAAGAATACTGAACAATAATTGATTTTTCATTATATGCAATAGTATGAGTTTCAACAGTCCAGGGTTTAAATGAGCTAGACCAAAAGTATGCACTGTTCGATTCCATTTTAGCAAAGATCAAAAACACTACTACTGTATGGTATTAGAAATCAAAGTGAATATCAACTAGAAAGAGAACCAGCTAGACCTTTAGGAGTTTTGGGCATGTTTGTTTGTTGGTTTAGGTGCTGGTTTTATGCGTGTTCAGTTCATGAAAATTATCAAACTGTACAATGAGGATCTGTGCACTCTGTTATGTACAACATTTCAGAAAGAGAAAAGAAATCTGACAGTTTGCTCTGAAGTCACTTAAAACATGTATCAAAATAATTGTAGGCTTGGCTCTACATCAGAATTAAATATATCAGAAGTTATTCTTGAACATGTATATAATATAAAAGTAAGGTAAAATCTGGGGCAGAAAATTCTAAATTAAATGAACAAAGATGCTAAAAAGGGTAAGGTTGAAAGTAAGGAAAAGGTAGCTTTCTTTTTTTTCAGATAAGGAAAAAGTCATGATACTATTTTGCTCTGGATCCCAATCATTAGTGAAATGCTGACGAAGGATGCTTTTAGGGAAATGAACCCAGGGACACTATCACTGAGCTATACCCCAAGTTCTTTCTATTTTTTGAGACAGGGTTTATGAATACCAAATTACAAATTCCACATTAAGAGAATGGCAACCCAAGAATTCCTATCCATCCACACAGCTGAGACCAATGTCTACCACCTTTAAACAAGTCAGGATGAGACTTCTGATCCCTGACTAGGCAGGGTCAGTGTCCCATGCCAATTGAAGCACCCATAGTACATGAATCTTCACCCCTCACCAACCCTTAAGATTAAGGGAGAAAAGTCTGGGAGGTACGAATGGGATAGGAATTTGGGAATAAAGAAAAAGATACTGAGTCTTAAAATAAACACCCATGAACCACTAAGATGCAAAAAGCACTTAGGAACAATTGCCAACTCCTGATCCACATGCCTTTTGCCCATACCCTTTTAACACAAGGGCAATGCTCAAGCCTAGGGAAAACTGGCATGATATTGTGTAGCTCTACCCTGCATCCAACCTTTAGTACAGACTCTAACACTGTCTCTCTATAATACTGAGGACCCACACCATAGGGCAGCTATTCTCTTCCTCTGGAGAGAGCAAGCATTCTTTCTTAACTGCGTATTCCCTGCTTTATCCTAGAGGCATCTCCTGGGATTGCTCCCATTCTCCCTTGAATATGGATCTATTTTCCTAAATAAATTGTTGTCTATGCCTTCATAAAAAAAAAAAATGAATAAGTAAATGGCACTATTGTATTAAATAATAGAGAACGTAACAATTGAAAAAAGTAAAACACAAAACAGTGTATAAAACTCACAAACCATAAAAATCAAAGATAAATTAAAACTTGTCATTCCTAATAAATATAAATGGATTAAATTTTCCTTAAAAACATGGTTAAAGTATCCTTATTGATTTACAAAAGACAGCTAAAAAAAACAAATGATACAAAAATGTTCAAAGGTAAAAAGATAGGTAACAGTATATTCAGCAGACACACATCTGTAATCCCAGCAACTCAGAAGGCTGAGGCAGGAGGATCACAAATTTGCAGCCAACCTCAGTAATTTTGAGGCAGGACAGATGAGGTTGGACACGGGAGGAATTTTCAGGAAGCAGGTTTAATTATGCTGCAGTGGTCCAGAGAGGCTGCTACTAAAAATCTCTGAACCATGGGTCTGGAAATTCTTTGACATCTATACTCAGTGGGTGGTTACGTAACAGTTACTTTTTGTTCCATATTCTTAGGTTAGACAGGTTTCACAAGTTTCCACCAAGGAAAACAGAAATAGTAATTTTTACCCAGCAACAAGCTTGATTGCAAACCTAACTTTTACAAGAAAAGGACATACACTAAGGCAGAATTCACAATGAACTCTTTGCAAAAATCCTGCTGACATTCTTTATAATAATCATGCTGACAAGCAGAGAAGCTTGTGAGGATTATGGTAGGGGGTCTTCGGACTACATTAATGAATTTAGCAAGATCCTCAGCAACTCAGTGAGACACTGTCTCAAAATAAACAAGGGCTAGGATGTAGCTCAGTGGTAAAGCACTGATTCAATTCCCAATTTCAAAAGAAAATAAAAAAAGGATATAGCTAAACAATTACACATCGAAGGGGGGAAATGAAACTAGATCCTTTCCTCTTTCTACATGCTAAAATGAATTCTTAGACGATTAAGGACTTAAATTATAAGAGACAAACCTTTTAAACTTGAGGAAAATGGGGCTTATGTGACAACAAGGGATTCGAGGTGGCTGAAAAGAATCAGAAATTCTGGTGATGCCCAATTAGATCAAGTAGTTGCTTTTTATTGTCCCAGCAATAAGCTGAATTTACTAAACTGTTACATAACTGATAAAATATCCAGGTTAGGCAGTCACTAATATTTAACTTCCCTGAGCCTTTTACTGGCAGTTTTACTTATCTTCCATGAGCATTCTCATGCACAAAATTTTCCAAGTAAATTACCTCTCCTCAATGCCCTAAATTTGATCAACTATAAAGTAAAAATACATTAATGATTAATTATTTCAGGATGTTTCTAAACTTTGATCTACTTATAATTTAAGCAGATATTCTGCATTACTACTATATATTTCTGTCATTGCACAGCCATGGTATACAGGAATAGATCCAGATGAATTAGGTCAGTAAAATGCTTCTATATCAACAGCAGGCCAATATTTCACATATCATCACGAGGTAAGGAAAACAAGCTTTGAGAGAGAGAGAGAGATAAATTTGATAATAATATCGAAGTTAGAGCAAAGAGAAACCAAAATATGAGCAAAGATACCTGTAATTCCTATTCATAGTATTAAGTACTCTTTTAAAAATAAATGAGAGGGGTGGGGGTAGGTGGTTGCTCAGTAGTAGAGTACCTGCCTAACATGTGAGGCCCTGGGTGGGGGTTGGGGGAGTAGATAAAATTAATGACAACCAAATGTGGTAGTGCACACCTGTAACCCTAGCAACACAGTAGGCGAGACAGGAGGATCACAAGTTCGAGGCCAGGCTAGGTAACTAAGTAAGTGAAATAAAAAGGGCTAGGGATGTAGTTCAAGGTTTTTCTAGCATGTGCTAGGCCCCAGACCTGGCTTTATTTGTTTGCTAACCAAATAATAAATGAGGAAAAACAACTCAAGATAAAATGGGCAAGACATAGCAGGAAGTTTTATAGAAATACATACATACACACATAGACAAAAAGCAAATGAAGACATGCCACTAACGAGGGAAAGGCAAATTAAGACAGATAAAATTTTATATCGAAATAGATAAACTGGTAAAACCCAATATGGTTAATACCCAAAGTTCAAGAGGGTATGCATGAGTAGTAACTCTTACACATCGCTTATATGATGTAACTTGGAAAAGAAACTACTTCAGAAAATAATTCAGCTATCTTGAAAATATGAGCATTTTATACGTTACTGATACCCAATAAGCCCACACAACAAATGCTTATGTACCTTAACACAAAAATATTCAGTTGGGCGTGGTTTGCACGCTTGTAATTCCAGCAATTCAGGAAGCTGACACAGGAGAATCATGAGTTGGAGGTCAGCCTGGGCAACTGAGCAAGACCCTGTCTCAAAATAAAAAATTAAAAGGGATGGGGGGGTAGCCCAGTTGCAGAACACCCCTGGGTTCAATCCCAGGTACTATAAGGGGCAAAACCCAAAAAAACCAAAAACAAAACCAAAATAGTTCAACAGCAGCAACAATAACAAGAACAACAACAAAAACTATAAATTATGCAATCAAACTTTAGACACAACCAGATAAACAAACTTTGGTTCATTAATGGATTAGTACAATGCCATGAAAATGAATCAATTACTACTATACATAACCACATAGATGAATTTTGGAAATATTTATGAAAAACAATTATTAGAAAACTATATTCAACTCAAAAATAAAACAATATATTTGTTTATATGTCATATTTATAATGAAATTACTCTTCATAAAAAATCAATACAATAAATTTAAAACTAAGATGTATCAGATGACGAAGAGGGACAGGAAGCATGGTATGGAGAAAGGAGAAGGCAAATTCAAGTGATTGGTAGTATTCAACTTGTTTGGTTCAAAGATTTTTAGTGTATTATCACTTCATAATTTATATATTCTCTTAGTTCCATTTTCGGCTGATAATAACAAAATACCACAGACTGCAAAAACTATACTCAAGTTTATTTTGGCTCAGAATTATGATACAAGGTCAACAGTCCTTGCAGCTGGCAGAATCCCAAGGTGCTGCAGGTTGTTAAATGGCAAGAAACAGGGAGTGCATGAGAGACCTAGTCAGACAGGCGTTTATAGCAGACCCAATCCTGAGATAACTTATTAACCATTAACCTACTAATGGTTGAACTGTTCAATCCATGGTACCTCTACATTTAGCCTTTTGAGAATAGCCAGGCTGTTTTTCAAGCACTTGGATCAATTTAAATTTACAACAGCAGTGAACAAAAGTTCCAGCTTCAACATCTCTTCACCCAAAATTATCCTTTTTAGTAGCCATCCTAGTGCAAGTGATGTGAGGCCTGTCATTATGAATTGCATTTCTCTGATGGCTACTGATGTTAGCTTTCTGTCTTTGTGACAAAACACTTCACATAAACAACTTAAAAGGAGGAAAGGTTTTATTTTAGCTCACGGTTTCAGTGGTTCCAGTTCATGGTTGTTGGCTCCATTGTTTTTGGGCTGGTATCAAAGCAGAACATCATGGCAGGGAGTACATGGTGGAGCAAAAGTGCTCACCTCATGGCATCCAGGAAGCAAAAACAGGAAGAGGCTAAGGTCCCAATATCCCTTTCAGTGGCACATGCAAATGACTTAAATTCCTTCCTCTAGACCCCACCAGATCCTAAAAGTTCCACCACCTCCCAATAGCACCACAAGCTGGAGACCAAGCCTTTTGCATACGGCCATTGGTGGATGTTTAATATCCAAACCATAACAGATGTTAAGCATCTCTTCACAAATTTCTTGCTGACTTTTATATCCTCTTTAGATAAAACATCTACTCAGATTCTTTTGCACATTTAAAAATTGTGTTATTTGCCTTTTATTATTAACTTGTAGGAGTATTTTATGTTACCTTCTCAGATAAACTTTCCCTCCCATTCTGTGGGTTGCCTTTTTAATTCTTTGATGGTATGCTTTGAAGAACTAAACTTTCAAACTTTGATAGTTCATCTTTTTTCATGTTGGTTGTACTTTTTTGGTGTCATATCTAAAAAATCAGTTTAATCCAAAATCAAGATTGACCCATTTTAAAGGTTTTAATACTTTTAGCTCTTATGTATACATCTGTTATGCATTTTGAGTTAATTATGTATATGCTGTGAGGTAGTGGTCCACATTCATTCTTTAGTAAAGTGAACATCAAGTTGTTTCAGCACAATTGGGAAAGGGTTTTTCTCCCCAGTTGAACTGTTTTGATACTCTTGCACAAAGACCAATTGTCCATAAATGTACAAGTTTGTTTCCGAATTCTCAAATCTATCCCATAAGCTATCCTTATGTTAACTGGACAGTCTTGGTTTCTGCACCTGTGTGGTAAGTTTTGAATTCAGGATGTCTGTGACCTCTAACTTCTTATTCTTTTTGAAAACTGTTTTGAGTTCCTTGAGTTCACATAAGAAATTTGGGACCAGATTATCAATTTCCACAAAGATAGCTAGGATTCTATAAACAAACTTGTACATTCGTGGACAATTGGTCTTTGTGCAAGAGTATCAAAACAGTTCAACTCGGGAGGAAAACCCTTTCCAAAATGTGCTGAAACAACTTGATGTTCACTTTACAAAAGAATGAATATGGACCGCTGGGCGTGATGGCACACGCCTGTAATCCAAGCGACTTGGGAGGCTGAGTCAGGAGGATCGCGAGTTCAAAGCCAGCCTGAGCAACTTAGCGAGGCCCTAAGCAACTCAGTGAGACCCTGTCTCTAAATAAAATACAAAATAGGGCTGGGGATGTGGCTCAGTGGCTGAGTGTCCCTGAGTTCAATCCTTGGTTCCAAAAAAAAAAAAAGAATGAATATGGACCACTACCTCACAACATATACATAATTAACTCAGGTTTAATTAATTAATGTCAGGTGCATATCTGTAATCCCAGCTACTTGGGAGGGTGGGGCAGGCAGATATAAAGTTAAAGGCCAGACCCAGCAATTTAGTGAGACCCTGTCTCAAAAAGAAAATAAAGAAGGCTGAGGATATAGTTCAGTTATAGAGAGCTTGCTTAGCATGTTCAGGGCCCAGGGTTCAATTGTCAGTACCACAGAAGGGAAAAGAAGAAAGAACTATGTTAAATTTGTAGATTAATTTAGAGAGCATTATATTTTTATTTCCATTAAGATTTTGCTATTTGTGAATGTTATCGTTAATTGCCTTTGCTTACATTTATTCCCGAGTATACATTGTTTTTAACTGTATAACACTGTGTTATACAACAGATTTTGAAATTCCCTTTTTTCTTCTTTCTTGAGATATTGTTTATAGAATCCTAGCTATCTTTGTGGAAATTGATAATCTGGTCCCAAATTTCTTATGTGAACTCAAGGAACTCAAAACAGTTTTCAAAAAGATCATTCAGTATTTGTCTACGTCTAGCTTATTTCACTTAACAAAAGATCCTACAGGTTCATACAAGTTGTCACAAATAACAAGTGTTATATGTATCCATATATATGTGTATATATACATTATATTTGTCTTTATATAATAAACACCCCCCAAATTCTTTCTCTGTCTCTTTTCCAGTACTTAGCATTGACCCGAGTGGTTTTCTACCACTGAACTCTATTTCTAATCCTTTTTATTTTCTGAGATGGGTTCCAAATTATCAGCACTGGCCTCAAACTTGTGATCCTCCTGACTCAGCCTCCCAAGTAGCTGAATTACAGCATGCACCACCACAGCTGGCTCAAATTTTCTTTATCCATTCATCTACTGATGGGACACTAAAGCTGATTCCACATCTTGCCTATTGTTAATGCCGTAATGAACATAGAAGGACAGTTATTTCTTTTTGATATTAGGATTTCATATCCTTTGGATATATACCAATTAGTGGGATTATAGGATAATATAGAAGTTCTACTTTTGATTTTTTTGAGGAAATTCTGTATTACTTTCTGTAAAGGCTAAACCAATCTACAGCCTCACCACTGGTGTTCAAGGTCCCCTGTTGTTCACATCCTCCCCAACATTTCTTTCGTCTTTTGATAATACGCAAACTAACAGGTACGAGGCGACAGCCCACTGTGGTTTTACATTTTTACCCTTATTGTAAATGATGGTGAGGACTGTTTCATATACCTGTTGGTTATTTGTGTCTTCTTTGAAAAAAAAATGTCTATACAAGCCCATTAGTCATTTTTTATTCAGGTTATTTGGGTTTTCGTTTTTTTGCAATTCAGTTCTTTCAGTTCCTTATAAATTCTTGGAATAACAAATGTTCAACTTATTATCCAAAGTGATCTACTGATTCAATTGCAAGCCTTTTAAAAATTCCACTGACATTTTTTTCATGGAAATATTTTTTAAATCCTAAATTGCATCATTCATGTGTGACCACAAAAGACCTTGAATACGCAAAACAATCCTAAACAAAAACAAAGCTGAAGGCATCACACTAATTTCAAAATATACTACAAAGCTATAGAAATCAAACCAGTATGGCACTGAAATAAAGAAGGCAAATGGACCAATGAAATGGAAAAAAAAAAACACCAAAATAAATCCGCACACTGACAGTAAACTGATCTTTGACAAAATACTAATAACACACAATGGGGAAAGTGCAATCTCTTCAAGAAGCATTGGGAAAAGTCGACATCCACATACAAAAGAATATTCTATCTTCTCATAGCATATACATAAATCAAATTTATAACAGATTTATTAAAGGTTTAAACATATCAAGTGTGATGCACATCCCTGTAATCCCAGCTACTTGTGAGGCTGAAGCAGAAGAATCACAAGTCCAAAGTCAGAGTGGTAAAGTTATCAGGACCTCATCTCAAAAAGCAGGAAGGAGTGACTATAGCTGTGGTAAAGAGCCTCTGATGTC